>JAOTAX010000005.1:23898394-23908636 GCA_025629825.1 Erythroxylum guanchezii | reverse complement strand
AAATGACTTGCTTGAAATGTTGTGATGTGGAAATTGCATTATGATGTATGACATTGTGATAAAACAAATTGAATGGTATGTATGATCATGTTATGTCATTGAATTGAGTCATGACATTTTGTATAAGAAAAAGTATGAGAAAATGAGATTGTGAATGATTGAATGATGCATGAGATTTGATTATGTTTGGGCGAGAGAGGAACTGTTTCATAGTTACGTGCACATTGACGCAAAGCCTTCTCCTGGCTACCCACTTGTGGCCCACGAGATCTGAAAAGTGGATTCGTTTCGTTCACGGAGTAAATTTCGATTTCTCTGTTTTGTTCACAGTACCCTCGAGCCAAATGTGTGTGCATTTGCATTTTGATGTCTTAAGTTGTGATGACATTTTGAGTGTTATTTTTAGATGTGAAATTTTATCCAATATGTTCCATGAGATGATGTATTGAATTATGAGATGTGTAGTGAAATTGTGAATGCTGAGATTCATTGTTAGTCTATATGGATATTTGTATATGTTTGATTGTATGGCTTATCGCCAATGGCTATAAATATATTAGCCACTGAGTTGTGTAGCTCAACCCATAATTTTCCCTCCTCAAGTGTAGAAAGAGAAGATTAGCGATCCTTGCAAGGCATTGGAACTCCGAGACAGTTAAAGACTTTTGAAATTTAGTTTAGAATTTTTGTATTTTGGAATCATCTTAAACATAAGCATTCAATTGTGTCATGTGTAGTTTGTATTTTGTATTTTTTATTTTTATTAAGGCAAAAAGGGTTGGTTTTTGAATGTAAAGATATTATGAAAACAAACATCGTGTTCTGTATGGGCCCAAGTGATTTCCAAAACTCTGATGTATTCAATAATGTTTGCATCTTTGTGACTAAAATGGTTTTAAATAAATCGGGCTGACTTGATTATCGATTTTTTTTTGTATATGCTTTTATTGTTTAAAAAAATTGTAATGTGCTTCGACTGTTAAATGTCTTCGTATGCTAGGCTCTGGAAGAGGGGTCTAGCAAGTTTAGTGGGAGTAATTTCTCATTGTGGAAGTTGAAAATGAACGCTATCTTGAGAAAAGATAACTATTTAGCAGCCATCAACAAAAAGCTGATAATATTCACAGATGATAATCAATGGAATGATATGGACGAGAATGTTATTGCAAATCTTCATCTGGTACTAGCAGATGGGGTGTTGTCAAGCATAGAGGAGAAGAAGACAGCAAAAAAGATTTGGAATCGTCTCACAATATTGTACGGGGCCAAATCACTCCATAACAAAATTTTTCTGAAGAGGAAACTACACACTTTACGCATGGTGGAATCCACTTCGGCGACAGAGCACTTTAAATACTTTAGATAATCTATTTTTCCAACTCACATCATTGGGGCACACAATAAAAGATAAGTGAACATGCAGAACTTCTAATCCAAAGTCTACCAGATTCGTATGATCAACTCATCATCAATTTAACAAACAACACAGACAATATTGCAGTTGCTATTCTAGAAGAAGAGAGTTGACGCAAAAGTAAGGAAGATGGGCTGGCAAATTCGCAACAAGCGGAGTCTTGGCGGTGACGAGGGGAAGATCAATGGAATGTGGCCCAAGTGGGAGTCATAGTCATGATAGATCAAAATCTAAGAGTAAGAAGAATTTCAAGTGTTACAATTGTGGCAAGAAAAGGCACCTGAAGAAGGATTGTTGGAATATGAATAAGAAAAATTCTATTCCTCAAAGAAATGCGACAAATACTTTAGATGATGGAGGTGTAATGGTTTGTAAAGCGGCAACTACTATTGGAGGTAAGAGAAGATTTGTTAATGTATTGCTTCTCAATTCAGCAGCTACTTTTCATATGACCTCTCGATGAGAATGGTTCCATCAATATGAATCTGTCTATAGGGGATCTGTGTACAACTGTAATGATCAAGCTCTAAAGATCATTGGTATCGGCACCATCAAGTTAAAAATATATGATGGGACAACTTAGACTATTGAAAAAGTTCGACATGTGGAGGGCCTGAAGAAGAATTTGTTGTTTGTAAGACAAATAGATGATCTCGATTTTAGATTTGAGATTCAAAACAAGATCGTGAAAGTAATTAAAGGAGCATTGGTATTTATGAAAGCAGAGAAGATTGTTGCAAATCTATACATGTCGAAGGGAGTAACTTTGTAAGAAGGAGAGGCATCCGTTGCGGTGACTAATCCAGATGACAAATCTGCAATGACGCGGCATAAAAAGCTTGGACATATGTCAGAACAAGGAATGAAGATAATTGCGGCTGAAAAGAATCTACTTCCAGGTCTCACAAAGGTATCACTACCTTTTTGTGAGCATTGCATTGTGAGTAGGTAGTATCGATTGAAGTTCAACACATTAAAGTTCAGAAGCAAAGAAATTCTAAAATTGATTCACTCTAATGTATAGCAAGCACCACTTACGTCCCTAGGAGGAGCAAATTTCTTTGTATCATTCATTGATGATTATTCGAGGAGATATTGGGTGTTTCCTATCAAAAAGAAGGCAGATGTGTTTCTAACTTTCAAATTTTACAAAGCGCGGGTGAAACTCGAATCTGGTAAGAAGATCAAGTGTTTGCTCTCAGATAATGAAGGCGAATATGCTGGTATAGAATTTGATGAATTTTGCAAGCAAGAAGGCATCAAAAGGTAGTTCACAACAGCATACACTCGTCAACAAAATGGAGTAGTAGAGCGGATGAATAGAACTCTGTTGAAAAGAACAAGAGTGATGTTAAGAACTGTAAGCTTAGACAAGAAATTCTGGGTATATTTTATAAGACAAAATATTTTGTGTATTTTGTAAGTCTGGTTTGTAATTCTCTATTTTTCCTATAGGAAAATTCTTATATCCTTACTAGTAGCTTTTACCCTAATTTAGGGAAATTTCAAGTAAAATATGTGTGTATTTTATCTTTAATATTTTCAGTTTCATGTTAGCTGCGACCTAGCTCTATCTAAGTCCTAATTGTTCCTAACAGAATTATATTTTCCAGCTATAAATTATTTAGTTCATGATAACAATCTTTTAATTGGGTAACTCTACAAAGGTTACCCTTATAATTTAGGTCCAATATACCAATTTCTTCCTAATCCCTTGTAACATCCTCCTAGTCCTTTAGTGACATGCTTAGACACCTAAATCTGTGAAAAGACATTCCATACCTAGAATGTAAAACATTAGACTAAATAAACAAAATAAACTAGAGATGATAAGCAAACCATCATTTTGTGATAACAAAGAATGTTTCTAACGACTATTATGATCCAACCTTGATGTTGTCTGAAGATTAATATGATTGAGTTAATTTCAGAATTTTTATGCTTAGGGGAAGTAGAGTTACTAGTAACCTTTTTTAGGCTTTCTTGTTTCCTTACTTGACGTTCTTCTGGATAAGGTAGGAAATTCCATCAATTTTTCTTCTAATCTAAGTAGTTTCTAATGTGACAAATCTTATTCCAACATCGATCCAAGTAGGGATCAGAGCATTCCTCCTTCCCTAAGTTCACATTTGTATCTACATCAATCTCCTATTGGTCATCCTTATTAGAAATAGTCACATTATTATCCATGATACTTATATTGACATTTCCAACCTTGGCTAGCCTTTACTTATCATAGTTAGTCATTTCCTAGTTAACTTCCTTCAAATTAGGATCTTAAATACCCATGAATTCATAATAGCTTCTTATAGTAAAGATCTTTACAACGACCCTCCAAAATTTTTTTGTTTGTTTAGGAGTAAGAGAGTTGAACCTAAGATTTATATAACTCATTGAGCTCATTCAATTTCTTTAAAAGTTCTTAGGTAGTTCTTCATTTATCTTAACTTCAACATAAATCCTTGCATAACATATCCTATCGAATTTGGCAATAGGATTATCAAAGCATAGTGGTTTACTAGCCAAGCTATCAAGAAAACTAAGCCTCTCCAAAGTCAAGTAGTCCAAGGGAACATTATGGAAGTTAACCCACAAAGGCATAATTTCTTTTATGGATTTGTCAAGCTCCATTCCTAGCCCCCATTTATTGTCTGGCCACCAATGTGCCAAGGTCTAGAAGCCAAAAACTTCATTATCTGAAAACCTGAACAAAAAAGAGACATCCTTAGCAAGGAGAATTTTGTTAAAGGCTTTTTTTATCCTAGTTAGTCTCTGAATATACTTGAACTTGTGGCAAAGTAGGCTTTTGTGTAAGAAAAAGCCAACAAATGTACACGACCAGGCTCTAACTCTTGCTTGAACATTTCTAAAGGTGGAGTAATCAATCCATTTACTGTCGTAAACTAAAACTAGGTAGGTTTTCCACTCGACAAGGATGGAGCTACGACATTCCTCCAAGTTTTGTTGATAGAGCCATTTGATTTTCCATTTTCCCTAGACTTTGCGCCAGCTTCCATAGATTCTTACAGAGATGGAAAATGGATTTCCATCATGACACTAGGAGCTTTCACCGTCCCTGGATCTGCGCAGGGAAGCTTGAAGGGGATGCACGGGCTGCATTTTCCAACAGCTTCCATTGTAACCCTTCAACCCTACTAATAAAACTTAGACAAGCTAGGCAGCCACCTCCAAATAGTGAAAAGACCATCCAATTTTAAGAGCATGACGAAGTTTTCAATGAAGAGAAGTCAGCTCATCTCTCTAGCATCCTCGTCCTTAAATTGTTAGCACTAACGGCAAGGTCTACAAGTTAAATACTATAATTTTGATTTATGGAAGTGGGTAAATTTGTTGTCATTGTAAATTTATCAATACAGATATTTTCTTTGAACTTGTGATTAAGAGGAGCACGTATGTCCCCCAATAGAAAATCATGTGGCCCCACTACAGACAGGTCTATGCAATGTTACGAATATTGTACCGGACTTAGTACCGGATTAAGTTTTAGTGCGGTACTGTACTGGTACCGGTTAATACCAGATATCATTTCAAGTAATTTTTTAAATTTATGAAATAGTCCCTTAATTTTTTAAAAAATTATAAAATAGTCTATTGTCATATTGTACAGTTTTATTGTATATTTTTAAACTTGTCTCCCAAAATCATAGTAATAAATAATAATAACATTTTTAATTTAATTTATAAAATTAATTTAATAATTATTAATAAATATAATTAAATTTAAAATATATTTTTAAAATATATAAATTTCAAATAAATTTTGATTTAATAATTAAAAATATATATATAATAAATATTAGTTTATAAATAATAATTTTTAAATTATTTATTTTAAAAATAAAATATTTTTATTAGTACTTTATTAATAAATATTATATAAACATTGACAACAATTCAAACATTGACAACAATTCAGAGAATCAAAACAAAATCCAAAGAGCATATTCTCATACGGTCAACTATAATAGACCTAATGTCTGCCTAACTTGTCCTCATCTACATTAATATGGATCCAAAAAAGTTTCAACAAATATTTCAAATGGTAACAGAGAGACGTGCTCAATTATTAGTCCAAGAAGTCCTTCTAAAGAACCATCCCTTGTCACGATTTTTAGAAATGAGACTAAATCACCAACAAAGATTTACTTAAAATTAGAGGATCCAAAGAGTAAAATTCTACAGCAAGGAATCTGAAAAATGAAAACAGTAAGACAGAAAAGAAACTCACCAATCATGCAGCCACCAAAGAAGACGGCTTGAACAAGTCCAACCTTGAACTTCTCATCACAAACCAACCCCCATTCAGCCACCGTGGAGCTTCCTGCGCCACCCACCCATTCCCACGAACCGGGTTGCAGGTCACAGACTCTCTCAGTCCTCCCAGACCAATCGGCGCAGGCTGCCTTGACACACTTGAACTCCGGTTCACGGTCTGCAAAGATCATGACCATAGTGTGTAGACCTTCAAGTGCCCAAGCCAAAGTGGCCAGCACAAAGTGTTGGAGCTGCCATGTCCCGAACTCACCGCAGTGCTTTTGGAGCATATCATCTATAGTCAGCTTTTGTGCTTCTTTGGATGAAGGTAGCAATGGGGAGCAGAGCTCAGGCATGTTCTTTGCCGACATGGCTGGCGTGCACTTACTTGAGGCCACTTGGTTTATACTTTAATAGTAAAAGCTCGGAATAAGCAATGCAGACAAGCTGTAAAAGAGAGGATATACCGATGCAGAAGCTACTTTTCTGCTTTATGTTTTTCTACGGGAAGGTTTTAACAATTTGCGGAAACGAGAACTATCGAGCATATATAGATGGTTTATAACTAACTATCGTGCATATATAGATGATTTATAACTATTCCGTTAGTAAGGAAAAGATGAAAATGGTGCTTAAAGTGATTGGATTTTTTTTTGTTGACATTAAAAGTGATTGGATTTTTCCTCTTCAAGTTTATTCCTAACGTGATGTTCACAGGTACTCCACCATCCAAGTCTTAACTTATTTCATTCAAATACAATAATACCCTCGTCTGCTTGGAAAGGACCCTAAATGTTTAGAAGGGGTAAAACAATGCTTTCAAGCTTTCCCAACTTTCTTCCATGTTAGTGCGTTGACCAGGACTCTTGACATTGTCACATGTCCACCTGCGTCTCAAATAATCAATCTTTCCAGTGTTGAAAAGCCACTGGAAAGCTCATCTCAATTCATTAAAGGACTCGTGTCATTGTGAAATGTCCACATGCGTCTCGAATAATCAATCTTTCCAGTGTTGAAAAGCTTATCTCAATTCCTTGTTTAATGAACTTTTATATTTAGTAAATAAAACGAAACTAATTTGTAACCTCCAGTGGTGACTATCAGCCCCCATTATCTAGATGAGAATATATGTTATTTAATAGAGAATTGAACTCACAAGGCATTTGAATTCTTAGACAAATTGAGACATTCACGTGATCATGTCTTGTTTCACATCTCTTCCAATATTTTTCTTTTTGGGAAGAATGAGATATTGATTAGCACGTGAGCATGCCCCATCTTTCTCTCATAAATTTTGAACTATTTTATTATTATTTCCTATATTCACTCAATTGCTTTGTTTCCTTTCCTACTTTGTTTACAACTCTTCATAAGATGAATTATAAGTTTCTTATTTTATCTAGGACTCTTCCTAAGATGAATTAGAGTTTTCTATATTGTTTGGAGCTCTTCATAAGATGAATTATGGTTTATGTAAATATCTTTAAACAACTTTTGAGATATATTAACAAAGCTCTCCATCAATAATTTTTTTTCTTTATGAAAAAGTTTTATCATACAATTTTTGGACTAGAATTGTGTTTGTTTATCTTTTTTGCTACGTGATATGGTATTAGAGCTTTAAATCTCATAAAGCTTGTTCCTTCTGACAATAGCAAATAATACTAATGATGACACTCAAGGATTACTTGATGTCTAGAGAAGAATAGAACTCGGGACAACTATTCGTAGTATTGAACTTTAGTTGGCTACAATCACAGGATAACTACAAACACTGATGCGACACAACAATAATTGGAGATTTGGGGAATGGTTGAAGATAAGTGATATTTGTTATAAAATTGTCTAAGTCATTTTAGGTGATAATGTGACTGTTTAGTATACATACTAGGATGTTTAGGTTAGGTTTTGTGTTATTTTCTTATAACTTGCATGTGTATGTGTTTGTATATGATAAATTGCATGTTAGGATATAAATGAAGGTTTTTAAGCTTAGGTTTTGCATGCTTTTCATGTGTTTTGATGTACATACATTTTGCATGGGTGTCTGTTAATGTTTGGGTAAGATTTGGATCTTATATGTGTTGATTATCAACTTACTTGCATATGTACTTATTATAGGTATGAAAGGAGAAACAAATGAAGAAAATAAGACTAGAAAACAATAGGTCACTATCATGAATTATTGGTCACAATCATGGCCTAGGTAGACGCTGGAATTTTCCAACTTTCTAGCTGATAATTCCAGCTTGCTCTACTTGTATCCTAAGTTGGTTTAAGCATCCAAAGGGGTATAAAAACCCCATTTTAAACCCCAGAAAAGAGGAGGGCCATGTAGAACACCAAAAGGTGGAAGATAGATGCATTTTTAGATGGATTTTCAAGGATAACAAGTGATTTCAAGAGATCTCAAAGCTACCACACCAAGTTCTAGCTATGTTCTTCAACTCATAAGCCTTCTATTCTCTCTTCTCCCACTTGTTTTTGTTTAGTTATTTTAAGGAGAAGATGCATAGACTTGTTCTGATGATTTTTTTTGATGATTTTAATGGATTTATGAGTAGATTTTATTGTTGTTATTACCATAACTATGTAAGAACTCGATTTGGTTAAATATATGGTTTGCTTTAATGCTTATGATGTGTGGACTTTATATGCCTTGCTTACATTGAGAAACGGAGTTAGGAAATTAGTTTGGATGTACCATAAGAGTGGTCATCCTTGATAACACTTCACAAATCAAACTAACATGACATTTAGAGAGAGATCTTGGATATTTTGATGGTTGTCCAATAGGTTACTTCATATCCACTTATCGGTTAAGTGTGTAGGTTGAGAGATCACATACCAAACTTTAATGGTTATTTAAGGCTTAATTTGTTTAATTATTGAGAGAGAAAAGGCCAATACATTAGAATGTTTATGACTAAGCATTATCACATTTCCAAAGTGAGGGATTGCATTGTATCGAGAGAATGACAGAAACCTTTATAATTTGATTTTCTAAACCAAAATTGTGTTCTTATTTTTATGACATTTTGAAGTGTGTTTGCAAAACTTTAAATTGTGAATTTTTTCATTTTTAATCTTTCACTATTTGTTTTACCCAAACAAAAGTCAATTTGAACTAAAAGGTGACTAACCAATCCCTAAGGGAATGATACCTTGCCATACTATCTTATACGAGCTGTATACTTAAGGTGTAACAACTTCAATTAATTTTAAAACTTTGAGAAAACAAGAAGTAGCTATCAAGTTTTTGGAGTCGTTTCTAGGGATTGCTCCTAACATCAAGTGTGATTGATTTTTTTTTATTTGAGCTTCTTTTTATTTTTATTTGATACTCTTTTCTTATGTGTAACAGGTGTATGCACATTATTTTTTGGAAGTGTGAGCATATTAGTGAACTTGACATCACCATACTTGGAAGGAAATTGAGAAAAACAAGGCCTCAAGATAAAATCAAAAAGATAATGGAGGATCAAGGAGATCAATGCCGTGACCAAAGAACATTAATGGATTTTATGTTGCTCGGGTTCAATTCGAACCAACAGAGGATCGTTAGGCTTCCTGTTAATGCAAACAATTTTGAAATCAAGCATGCTTTATTGAATATTTTGCAAACTAGTGTTCAATTCTATAGTTTACCTTATAAGGATCTAAATGCTCACCTTGCTAATTTTTTGGAAATTTACAATACATTTAGGTATAATGAATTATTTTAGGAGGTAGTAAGGATGAGGCTCTTTCCTTCACATCGAAAGATTTGACAAAGCCATGGCTAATTTCTCTTAATCCAAAGCATGTAACTACATGGGACTAGTTAGTGCATGCTTTCTTAGCTAAATAGTTTCCATTAGCAAAGACAACCTAGATTTTTAAGGAGATCACAACCTTTCAGCAGTATGCAAAATTCTTAAAGGAGTTATTTTCTCGCAAGCAAACTTGGGAATTGAAGTAGACAATAGCCTTAACAACCAGCTTTAGTTCGATGATTACCAACAATATGTCATCAAAATTAAAAGATGCAGGGAGTTTCACTATTCCTTGTATTGTTAATGGTGTGAAATTTTCTAAATGCTTTACGATTTTGATGCAAGTATTAATCTTATGTCATTGTCTATTTTTAGGAAATTAAAGCTGGATGATATAAAGACAACCTCAATGACAATTTAGTTATCAAATCAGTCAATAAATGTTGGACCCCAAATTTTTAGTGGAAATTAGAAATATTAAAATGAAACGAAATGAGTGTTTTTGTATATGAATTGTGTTATAGATGTATTTGTGCATTAAGCAAATTAATGAGAAAAGAATCGATTGGTTTTGATGACCTTGATATTTGAGTAGAATTGTTTGGATTCTGAGAGTAAAGTGAATGAGTTGATTGAAATGGAAGTTGAAAATCAAGAAATAAAGAGAAAAAGTGAGAGAATATGAAGAATTGAGAAAGTTTGACATTTTGAGGATGGGAGATGACTTTTTGATTTAGGCCAAATTTGAGAAAATGATCTTCATGAAACTTGTAGCTTATGTTGAGAGCTTTCTGTCGC
>JAOTAX010000005.1:23825791-23843749 GCA_025629825.1 Erythroxylum guanchezii | reverse complement strand
CAAGAGTTGGATTCCGAAGTCAAGCGGGATCCAACAGAGGTATAAGTCCGCAAGAGTTGGGTTCCAGAAACGGGACCTAACGGCTAATTAATCGTTTATCAAATATCCCTAAACTTAAGCTTTTGCTTTTCCTCAAGTAAATCATAATCTAAATCATCATATTTATAAATTTTAATCCAATATTGACCTCAGTCTGTCTATCCACACTCCAAATCTTCATATCATATCAATCAAATTAACATACAATTAGATTCAAGTTGTTATAAAACCAACCTTCAATGGTTAATGTCAAGACAGTCGCATAGATTATCTTTTTGCAATCAAAGCGTAAATTTTTACAATCTCACTAAGGATTCACTCAATGCACTCAAAGTATTTAGGGCGAAAAGTGTAAGAACTCACAAATTATGTATAGAAGAAATCTTAACCATAAGCTTACAATAAAATAATATCTCCACCACATATAATAAGTAAACTACGGAAAAAAAAAACTCTTATATAGGGTTTGATGAGGCTTAGGTTAGGGTATGATAGGAATAACAAAAAGGTGATAATATTGACGGGAATTTACATAAACAAAATTATATGCAACTTAGTTCTTCACAATATAGGCCCATCAAACCATAATTCCAATAGTAGCGTAACTTTAACACTTTTTTTATTTTTTTACTTATTATGTTCACAACATTTTTTAAGCATTCATCATGTACCAATAATTAAAGAAATATTGGACCTTTTCAAATTTTAAGTTTTAAGCAATCAAGTAAACGTAAATAACCTTTAGGGTTCAAAAATAGGGGGAAAAAAAGGCTGTAGAAAAATAAAGAAAAGGCTAATAATGTTGTTATAATCAATGAAAGGGTTAAGTCTCAAAAGTGATGACTCCTAAGGGATAAAATATGGTAGGATAATAAACAAAAAAATAGGCTAAAAAAAGGTTGATTCTAAATGTCTTATCATTTCAAAGCCTTTAATTTGACAAATGTGATCTAAATAACTATGCATGATAACAAACATAAAAGAACAAAAGAACTTAAAATAATGTTGTATATGTTCTTAGGCTTAAAAGCTCAAAAAAATGGTCTTGTATGTAAATAATATGCAATTTTCATTCAAATTAATTATCTTAATGATTAGTAAAAATATAACTTATAAAAACAACTATATTCTAACATTCATCCTTTTACATATTAATTCAATTCAATAATCAATAATGATCTAAAGAATTTTGGACGAATTTTATCTAAATCAGGCTATCAGTTAATAAGATTTAATAAAAACTATTATAATGAACTTAAAACAATTGAAATCCCTTCCCCCACACTTAAAATTGTATATTGTCCTTAATGTAAACAATTGAAGCATATCAAAATAAAATAACTATAAAACAAAAAAAAAGTGGAAAAAAAGGGTCGGAATTGGTACAACCTTGAATAAGAAGAATTACAAAGTTCTAAATTGGATGAAGGATCCATCCTATATTTGATACATCCATCCTTTAAAAAATATAAACAAAAACGTTCAAAAGATAAAAAGAAAAGAAAACAAGTAAAGAACATGGAAACAAAAATAACATAAACAAAAATACATTTTCACCAATGTTTAGACAAAATAAAATAACATAATGAAGAAAATCAAAAAAATACACAAATAATAAGAGAAAGAAAATAAAAATTCGCATCTATCAATCCTTTAATGAACTTGGCAAGTCCATCGTAGGAGGATCCTCGGGTCACGAAGCCATATACTATTGTAGAGCTAAAGATGATGCAACCGCTCCAGATGACGAAGCTGGGATAGATATCCCAAGATATCCAACCATCGACACCAAGACCTTCTCCATCCATCTATCATAGGCTTTTAACCACTCGATGCATTCTAGCAATGCCTTATCTAGGCCTCTCTCCTCTCGATCTGCTATAGTAGTGCCCTATTACAGGCATTTCTCCTCTTTAGCTACTCCACCATATATCTACATGAACTTTAAGCAACATTGAACATCACCTTTTATGCTCAAATAGTACGTTGAATACCTAAAATCTACTCCATATATCTCTTCAAGTGAGCTATCTTCATCTGGTCTTTGTGTGGTGTCGGTGCCCTATATAATTCCACACTAGCATCCTCCTATGCTACGTCTTCCGTCTGGGATGGTAGTGAGCTCAGTTGCAATGGCTAATTAGTTATGTGTGGGCGATCCCTATCTGCTTCCAATATGCTTGCCTCATCCGGAACCTCAATCAGGTTGTATATTTCTCCTGTAGGTCCTCGTCATCAACTTACCATATTCATTTGTTTCACCATGTCCAGACTCAGAGCTACATGGTATCAATCATTCGCATTGATGGTAGTCTCTCAATGACCCCCATCCTCCATGCTAACCTTATCATATAAGGCTCGATGTATATTGTCTCGACCTTCTCTTCAACTCAGGTGAATTGGTATCCGCTCACTCTTGCTACACAAATAAAATACATCTAAGTTCCCACAACTATCACCCTTCCCACTCAGCATATGACTCAGAATCTTATGTATGTATCTGACTATGGGGTGTCTAAATGTGATGCTTTAGATTTACTAAGGTTGTAGTTGACCTAAAAGTGTCAAGGAGACAATCTATATAAGAAGTCTATCTATAGTACGACATATTCTGGTGTCCCTGTAAACTCCTGGTTGTAAATACCCATTATGAAAAATAAGTCTTAATAACTCATCCGAACCTTCTCGTCCATCATCTCCTAGTAATGGCCTTTCTCTATGAAGATTGTGCAGAGCACCTCAAGCATCAACTCCTAGTACAAGGGCTCCATGATCTCAAAGAATTGGGACCATGCTCTAATGTTGATGAGGTATCAAACTTGCTCGATCAAGCTGATATGCTCTAATACCTCCTAGTCAAGGCATCTACCATTCCTGAGCTTCTTGTCCTTGATCCTTTAGTATTGATCCTTAAGCACCACTTGACCTAGAAACATATGTTTGGGGATTGTGTTAACTTTTAAAATATCACCCTACTTTACAAAAAGAAGATAGAACCATAATCTGTACTAATATGGAGATATTAAAGTGTGGAGCTAGAAACTAGAAGGCTATGGCTGTTGAAATTTTCATTATAAGGCAACCTTCATTACTTATGATTTTCATCATAGCTTTAAACTAAGAGACTGATGGAGGAAGGTCTTGACACTTTGCAAACCTCCTAATATTCCTTAAGATTTGGAGACCTAGCATTAATCTAGATAAGATCAGGTATGAAAGTGTTCCTATTTAGGTCAATCTCCTTAGTGTTCCACTAGAATATTAGTCAACCAAAGGGTTAAGCATGCTAGCTAACTTTATTGGAAAATTCATATGCTTAAATGAAATTATTTCTGAAAAAAGGAAGACTAGATATTTAGGGTTTGTGTGAGTGTTAATTTCCACATGGAGCTACCTGAGATGATACATTTTATAAGACTAGTTATATAAAGATTTTATTATGGTTTCTTGACAATGGAAACCAACCATAAAAAAATCAAGGAAAAAGGTGGAAAGCCATAGTTATAATATTCCTTAGAGTTGAAAATGCTAAATTAATAGGATTGGAAAAAACATCAAATAGTGATCCGACCTCAAAATAATGGGGTAAATGAACTATAATAAGAAGATAAAGAAGTGAGTAGCAATATAAAGCCCAAATAGAGCGGGATTTTGACAAAGAGGATAAAGAATTAGCTTCTACTAATATTTCACCAAAGGAAGAAGAATATATAGTAAAGAAGAGTGGTTTGAAAGTTTCTAAGGTTAGGGGCCTTAAATTGGTTACTTAGGAAGCTAGTATGGTGAATTATGTAGGCGTACTTTTAGTATTAAAGAACAATCATGATATTAGTTCTCTTAAAGTTTCTCCAACTGAAAGAAATGATGAATTATTAAGTAGGAAGAATTTTTAAATGATAATAAAAGAAGAATGTTTAAGTTTTAATAAAAGGAAAATTTTTAATTATTGATGGTTATGAGTTTATTCCATAATTCTTTTCTCTAAAAAGATAGATTAGATTTAGATGCATACATAAAGGTGGCAAACACCTTAGTGCTCTCCTACAAAAACCAAGCTTAACAGTGTATCTACTAATAAGTCATCTCAATAATGTTCACTTAGATTCTCCTTAAGTTATAAGCTAAGACTATCATACCATTATAGTGGTGGTATTTAGACATTACAATCCAATGATTATAATAAATAATTATAATCATTGGATTGTAATGTCTAACTACCACCACCATCACAAATAATTATAATCATTGGATTGTAATGTCTAATTACCACCATTATCACTATGGTATGATAGTCTTGGCTTATGACTTAAGGACAATCCGAGTGAACATTATTGAGACGAATTACTAGTAGATACACAATTAAGCATAGTTTTGTAGCAGAGCACTAAGGTTTTTGCCACCTTTGTGTATATAACCAAATATAACCCATCATTTTAAAGAAAAGAATTATGGAATAAACTCATAACCATCAAACCAAATATTTAGGATTCTTGAATCTTATTAGGGGATTTCAACAGCCCCGTATCTATCTGAGGCTAAAGAAATGTCAATTTGAGGAAAATTTAAGATGATTTTAGAGAATGTGTGGAAGACTTTAAGGTATGCGACAAAAGCTTAAAGGTTGCTTCTTTTATTAGAACAATATACTTAGTTCTATCTATTTCATTTTTAAAATAATCTCGAAAAATTTACAATTAACTAAAATTGGCTTGTGAGGATCCCAGAGAGCAAAGTTTTGTTTGGAAACCCGCTAGTATATGACCATTCCCCTATTTTGATCCAAGGTATATTTTAGAATTGTATGAATTTCAACAATTTCTTAGCTAGGATTAAGGACATCGATGAGGCAATTCAGGTTGGCATATCTCATCAGGTGAAAGGTCATAAGGCTTTAGTAGAAACTAAAAAACTAAATGCTAATAAGGGTCCTGATACTGGAAAGCTAGTATTAGAGACCAAATTTAAACTTCAATATATCTAGTATCCTTTTTATTTGAACCTTGGGTATTCTAAGATAGTTAAGGAAGAAAAATCAACTATGAGGGAATATGTTCTAGCACTAAGGAACCACAATTCCCTCCTCCATCAAAAATCTAGGATACAATGGACTAGGGATGGGGATAGGAATAATATTTTTTTCTTAACTCTTTTTTTAATAGGAAAAAATACAATAGGATATATTCTTTAAAAAGACAAGATGGAGTGTTAATTTCTTACAAAATGATCTTAAGGAAGAGGTCGATAATTTCTTCAAATTGTCTTTGAGTATTACTCCAAACATTTGATCCTCTATTTGAAATATTTTCACTTTTATAGCTAATCATTTTTAGCTTAGCCAAGGATTAATATAATGGTTACAAATATTATTGATTGATATGTTTTATCAATATTAAAAATACTACAAGTGCACGACTTAGCTGTAGCTAGCACAGGCAAGTACAGGTTGATTTTATGAAGACTGTAAGCATTAGTAATTACCCTTTCTCTATTATCTAACGTATAAATCAGATTATGGATGTTAATTAAAAATTAACTAAACATATAAACTAAAAACTAAGACTATAAGCACTAGTAATTATCCTTTTTCTATTGTTTTCTTGCAAGTTTGGATCAAATGTTGTTATCTATCGGATCTCTTGAAGTTATCTTCGTTTATCCCTGTCCCTTAATAAGAACTCACCTAAATCAGAACTGTAGCCTCTTTATGTCTCTTATGACTGAAAATCTCTCAAAAACTTGGTTCTCTTTGTTTTGCCTCCGTTTGGGTCATTTTATAGTAAAAACTAAGGTTTCTGGGTTATACACAGTCAACATATACAGGCATGTGAGTGACTGTGTTTCTCCAAAAACAACTACATTTTTTATTTCACATAGGCACAAAGACTTATACGGGAAATGTGTATAGTCATGTATATCAATATACATGGGCATGTAACTCCATAGAAACAATATTCTTCAATCTTCAGACATTTACAAAGACTTATATAGCCATCGTACATGGTCGTGTATCTTCAAGTTTCTTTAAATCTTTTTTCCATATCACAATTTCATTCAAATTCTTCTCCTTTTGGTCCAAGAAGGCAATTATTACCTATAAATACACTTGAAGAAAATTAAGTACTAAAAATACTATAAATTGGTAAATATCACGCAAATCACATTAAATATAGGTATATAATTATAATCAAGTAAGCATTTATCAAACATCCTCACACTTAAGCTTTTGCTTGTCTTCGAGCAAATCATAATTTAAATTATCAATCTTACAAACATCTATCCCTTATTAACCTTAATCTGTCCATCCATACTCTATACCAACATGTCATATTAATCAAATTAACATAAGATTATAATCAAGTCATCCTAGAACTAACCTTCATAAGTCAATATCAATAATAATCACATCGATAATATTTTTGAAATCAAAAGCACAATTCTTAACACCCTTATTAAAGTTTCAATCATTGCAGTCAAGTGTTTAGGAAATCAATACATAACAGAACTATTAACCATAGGCTTGCAATATTATTATAGCTCAACCACTTGTCTATAAACTAGACTCAAAAATTGAAAGTTCTTTGGTAAGGTATGATTATTGCTAAAATTGAAAGAAACTTACAACAAACAAGATTAAAAGAAACTTAGTCTTTCACACTCTATAGGTCCTTCATAACTTGAATCCATTGGTACCATAACTCAAACACTTTTTTTTTTCAATTTCGAGCATTCATCATGTACCACAATTAAAGAAGTATTAGATCTTTTCAACATTCAAATTTTAAGCAATCAGGTAAATGTAAATACTTTCAAGGTTTAAAATAATAAAAAAGCTTTAAGAAAAATAAGGTAAAAGCTATTAATGGTGTTGTAATCAATGAAAAAGGGTAAGGCTCAAACTTACTCCAAAGGGATAAAATAAGGTAAAACTATTAATGGTGTTGTAATCAATGAAAAAGGGTAAGGCTCAAACTTACTCCAAAGGGATAAAATATGGTAAGGTAATTATCCAAAAAAAAAAGCTAAACAAATGTTGAATCTAATTACCTTTATCACTTCAATGCTCTAATTTAATATGTGCGGTCTCAATACGTATAATAAAATCAAGTTTTAGAATCATAAATTAAGACCAAGTATAAGCAGCATGGAGATGATGGATACATAGATTAGGTACATTGATGAGAGCTTAACCAATCTTTAGGGTGATTATGATGTATTTCAATGTTACTTTATAAATGAAATTATATATATGTATTAATTTCTATAGAGGCATTGTTCAATGCTATGACCAAAAAATTGATGATGCCAATAAAGGGGATAAGATGTTATGACAGATATATGAATAAGAGAATATGCTATATGAACTTCTCAGCCTATACACCGAGAGGAGGTAATTTTATTTTTAGATTTTCTATTTTGCAGGTTATATGTTCCGTTTTGTCCAGGTTGCAGTGTGCGGGATTTCTTTTCCCGGTAGTTCAACACACTCCCTCCGTGGTGGTAGCCTTCCTTGTCCATGTCGGTGCCTGGGTCGTTCATGAGCATCCTTCTCTATTGATTTGCTTCTTCTAGGCTACTGATCTTCTTTCGCTTTCCACTTGGTTATTAGATGCTTTGATTCCGTGGAGCTCCTAATGTATTACTTTTGACTGACAGTGTTTTGTTCCTGCCTTGGTTCAGCTTGCCTTTGTCAGGTTGTGTACTTTCACTTGTTGTGCCTCCTGGGGCACTTGTAAATGGACTCTTTGTACATATTTTGTCTTTCTAATATATTCCTCTTATTTTTCAAAAAAAATAAGAGAATATGCTATAACTAACTAATCTTTTAGTCATATTGACTGGCCTATTTTTTTCATTGATATACTTTTGGATGTTGACCTCTTAATGCAACTAATATATTTTGTATGTCATATAATTAGATTATGAATGATTTGGTTATATATGGAAGATGATCGTTTGATTATTATATGAATACTTTTTTAAAAAATTGAAGGTGAAAAATTATATTAAGCTCGAAAAGGACAAAGGTATAAAGAAAGGCCTTAATGCCTATATTGCAAACGTAACAAAAGATCCCTTCCTCACTAAAACCTTTTACACAAGTAATAAACAAAAAAGGTATAATTTTTAACTATTAGTGGAGAACTTTAATAAGCAGGTAACCTAGATTAACTATTCCATCTTGATTTCATCTTCAGGCTGGCATTTCCTCCTATTTTGTTATAAAGCAAGGTTCCCCTTATCCAGTTTAAACTAATATTGAGAAAAGTATGAATGTCTTTTGGTTCTTTTCACATGCTTTTAAGCATTTATCTCCCTCCCCACTAGATAGATGAAATAGTTGAAAATCATTCTGAAAATCTCCGAGTCCCCCTTTTTTTGTAATAGCTTAGTTTTCTTACCCATTCTATTAGGTTTTCTTACCTTATTATTGAACAAGTTGAGGCATATCTTTCTTGTGCATTTTTCCAAAGTTCTACAAAGTATTCACACTTAAAAAAGAGTTAACCCGTGACAAATGTCCATGAATTAAAAAATTCCCTTTCTGCAGATATTGTTCACACTTTCCATTTAAAATTTTATTCTTCTCTTAAATCTTTAGTATATGCCTCAAAGTAAGAAACGAACTAAGGTTGTGTTGGACTTCGCTAAAGGGTCGTCAAGGGTAGTTACCTTACTCAAGGTCGGAGTTGGAATGCTCGCAAAAAGACTCGACAAAAACTCAGCACTACAGCAAAAAAAAATTATAGATATAGGTATATATAAAAGTGTATTGGACCCTTTAATTTGGAATTTTGAAACTGTTTTGCATATAGTTATATCATGATTACTTATTTCCTAGAAAAAATCATATATGAATTATTTGGAATAGATTTAGATTATTTAGAATATATAAATGAAATAATTACATTCCTCTTTCCAGAAATCATTAATATTATAGTAAATAATGATAAATTGGAAGATGAAGAAGTGAAAATAAGATGAGCCAACTAAACTTTAAATCACATTGTTGTATTTCTTCTCCCTGTTCTCTTTAAGTTAATACTTCTTATCATTACTTATTTATGGGTCACGTTACATTCTTATATGAATCATTCTAATATTATATTTCATTATATAAAGTCATCTACTTTCATATAAATCTAAAGTGAACATAAATTGTGTAAATAAAAAGATCTATAGTACAAGTTTACTCATTTAAAGTGACAACATACTTTTGAAATCCCTAGAATCGTTGACTTTAATTTGACTTCAGGACAAGGGCAAGGGCAAAGCGAGAAACCTTGGCAAACCATAGTACACAAGGTTCTTCGCTTTACGAAGGTCATAAGAGTTCATTAATTGTACGTGACTTTTTCTTTGCATTTTATAAAAAGATTGTTTCCATTATTTGAACTCTTGAACTTCTCCTAAAGTTGCAAAAAATCGCTTTAGTCAGTAACTAAAATCTAAAATATCTAATCCATTTTCTTTTTGAGTTACTTTTAGAGCAACAAGTTATAGCCGAGTGTTTCAAAAACTTAAAAAGTATGCGGTTGCGAGGCGATATAGTATAATTTCTTGACTGCTGTTAAAAGTATCCAAGCACATTCTCCATTTCGTCTGTGCTTGCTCCGAGGCTGCTAACAAGCCAACACATGGGGTTTATCCCTTTTATAACCCTGAGACAGTGAAGACTGAAGAGGAATTATTAGCAAACCCAAGTCTTGAGCTACTGGATTTAGCATGGCTTGCTTCAAGAAATCAAAAGACAATATTGGCCTATTGTGGTAATGACCAGCTCTATGGATTCACCACTACCTACTAATATTTGGACCGTGTTATGCTCGTCACCTTCGTTCTCATTTTTGATTGGATCATGCAACGGACCATTCTTGGACTTGTACAACTAGAATCCGAAACAGCTCCAAATTCATTGGTCTCCCCGTTATGTTCCCTGTCCATGGGAAGGGTGCTTGTGGAAAAGTGCGTATGATTATGTGAAAAACTTCTACTATATCAATTATACAGACAAATTAAAGGTAAGTTATTTCCATTTGCAAGAATTTGCTGGAAAGAATTGTTTCTTTTACATAGCCCAACATCCTGCTTGATTTATGATTTAAAAGTTGCAATACTTGCAATCGACAAATGATTCTCTTTTAAAATTTCTAAGTTATAAAGGCCTTGAACCAGTGAAGTTGCTTATTATACACCTCAACCTGGGCACAGGTATTAAGAAATTTTCAAAAATCGAATGCACCTCAAAGTATTGACCTCTACTTTTCCCTTCAAGTTTTATGTGTTGTTAATTCTTTCTCAATTTTCTATCAAGTTCCAAGATTTCACTCAATATTTACTAATTTCAAATAAGTCACGCCTTCCTCTTCCGCAGAGGTAATAGCTAGAAAGCAGGATGTTGAAGTTTGAGACATTAACGTTTGTGGCAAAACAATTTGCTGTATATAACTATTAAGGTGCTCCAAGGTAAGAAAATAGTTGATTTTCTATATTTGAATCACGTGACTATGACATACAACATTAATTACTTGCCTCATATTCTCTAACACTCTTCTATTGCGTAACCATGCAATATTCCCACCTATATCATGGTGTGCAGCTTTCCAGTATCAATTCCAAGCTGAAGCAGATACTAAATTTCTGTCCTTCCAACCCAGCAACATTGCTCCATCCTTCTCCATGAGTGTGTAATGCTCCGAGTAGCATCTGAGCAGGCTCCTTATTACAGAGGAGACGTAAGAACTCAAAGGGTATGGACGAAATCCAGCCATTGTGAACCTAGATTTCCACTTTCCCAGGAGCTCATGCCGCTCCACCCTCTCCTTCCCCTCGCAAGCAATAATGTTTACCATGTCCCTGGCTAGGCACTGCTGCTCCACGCCAATTCGCTCTTTCTGATCCCTTGGCAGAATCTCATCGATGGACTCAAACATTGCCAGGTAGAACTCTAGAGTTTCTACAAACCTTGTGAGGAAAGGGGTTGTGTTTGTGTTTGATTCTTGCTCAACCAAAGTGGTCACCTTGGGATTTAGTGACTTCACCATTCGAAGCAGACCATCCCTTGGATTATTCACATCAACACTTTCATCAGGAGTGTGGTGGAGATGTAAGGGAAAGTTCACGACTAGAGCCTCACCAGGCCTGATGTCAAGCATTTCCCGAGTCACATCTGGAGCAAAAACAGGCAGACCATTGAACTCTATAGAGATATTAAATTTTTCAGATATTGCTGTCAATCTTCTGCCAACTTTACCTAGTCCATCACCTCGCGCATACTTATTAACAGGATCATCAATACCAGTAATACGCACATGTGGAGCCCCACCTGGTCTAGCTGCAAGAGCCTGAAGAAGAGTCATCCACTGAATCCCCTGAGCAATTTGAAAGTCAACAATATGGATGCGGTCCTCATTTCTGCAAGCCTCAGCAATGGCTCCATTAGCTGCCATGTAGCCAAACTTCAAGTATGGGCATATTTCATACAAGATCTGCATGTAGGAAAAAAGATCCTTGCTTTCTGGTTCTCTACATCTAAGAGCACGGTATATGTTAGTGCCCGATGACTCCTTCCTTGCTATCAGCCCTTCAATTAAGTAAGCACCGAGGCGCTGAATTGCTTCTCCACTGATGGACACTTTGCCTCTAGCCATTTCAGTCAACCTACTGAAATCATTGATGTTGTTTTCAGCAAGAGCCTTCGCACAAGCAATCAGCAATTGCTTTAGATTTCCTGGAGGCATGTTTTGCAAAGGAGTTTTTTCCACCGCTTTTTGACGTTTCTCATCAGGAGCACCTTCTCCCATCTGCCTGTTCCTAGATACAAATGACGGTCTAGGCTGAATTCCTTGAGAACTCTGGTGGTGCTCTTGACACCAGGACTTGGTTCTCTGACCTGAAGATTGTGGCCTATTACTTTTATCGATAGAATTATTGTGCATAGTAACATCTTCATCATCATCAGTCCCCATTAGAGCAGTCTCTAGTTGCAGCAAAGCATGTTTCATGTTCTGACTAGAACTTGCATCTTGCGAAGATGAAGGGCTCAACCTATGAAAATAACCTCTGGACTGGATGGAAGAGTTACAGGAAGGACCGGCTCCGGTGATAACATCTGCAGAGCTGTACTTCGCCTGGCTATCACTTAATGTAGTAGCGGTATCACCATCAAATTGTGTTGAAAAGGGTGAGCTCGGTGAGTTTCCTATTTCTAACTTCAGTGACCCGTAAAGCCTGCTAGGTAGAAAAGGAATAGCTTGATAGGGTGCTGAGTAGGATGGACCAGCACCAGTGGCACCATCTCTCAAAACGCCTTGCAACTCCATACTACAAATTTGGCATCAGCTGTTCCACAAGTGAGACAGAATAAGATAGTTACACCTTCCTTTTGCAGAAAAGATAGGTCGTGCTTCTAAAGAAATTATCAGCCTACAAAAACAAAGCAATGAAAACATCTCAGCCACGTTATTGTAGCAGAATTTAAACATAAAAATTGTTTATAGAATCAGAAATAGAAAAGGCAAGCAACAGAGATTCTAAGTTCTTGACTGAATTCTAGGAAATTCAATTGTAGTCGTCATGTTATAAAGCACATATTTACACCCTCTTTGTAACAATGGTAAAGCAAGGACGTCTGGCCAGCCTTCATAATTTAACCACTAATTTGAGAATTACAACTTAATGATGATAAAGTCAAGATAAACACGCACAAGTCTATTGATTGAAACAGCTTAGACTTGTTCGTCAGGCCACACAAAGCAAGAAGTAATATCGTTTTATAATACACTCCACCCCCCAACCCATACCAAAAGATTCAACCTATGCCTATTTCGTGAAATACCAAACAACGAAACAAGTTGAATCGAAAAGATAAGCGAATACTTATGTCTAACACAAGCATATAGACATCATATAGATGCAAAAAGTTGGAGCTCTTCCCCTCGAACTCCGAAAACAATAATAGGGAATCAAAAAAGAGGAAATCTTTCCCATAGGTCGGCTAGCTGTAGATCAAGCAGAGCTACAGCTAACCATAAGCAACGTATTGGACTATGAACTTCTACCTATTCATTGCTCACTCAACTAAACAAAACAAGAGATAAATGGGTCATGCAACAGAAAAAACAATACAAAGATCCAAATCTAGCCCAGTTCATATAACATGAAATCACGTCATGAATTGACCACAACAAAAGCAGCAAACTTCATTAATCGCAACAATTTTTCACAATGTTTCCTTCATGCCATCTTCCTGCAAGAGCCTATGAGAACAAAAGAAAAAACAGAAGAATTCAAATATACTAAGTCAGAGTAAGTGAAGTCAGAGAAGCACAAAGACACCTCGTAACTTGCCAAGAAAAAAGAATCACAAAAAGACCAACAAATTCTAGGACATGTAAAAGAAACCGTAGCATATAAACCGTGGAGAGCAAGAAAAATGAAGAGGGAAAAGCACAAGAGGAGCAGTAATATACAAACCAGAAACTTTTGAGGGTAAGAAATGAAAGGATTGAAGATTAGTCTACGCTTTCGGAGGGCTTACTGGAACTCTTTTTGTTTTTCGTTACTTACTACGGGCACAATTCGAAAGTAGAAGAAACTAAAGTATAAATAGGTGGTGAGAATAGAGAGCGAGGTCTTGACGGAGGAATTGTACGGAAGATAACGGCAGACGTAGTGGGAGCTAGAAACGAACTTCTTATTTTAGGACCGAGGTAAACGGAATGCAACGGAACTTAAACGGCGAGACGTTTCTCACCGACCGTATTTCTGATATTAGAGTGTTAATTCGTGCGAGGACATTATTTGATCTTTCCGAATCTATGACATTCATCCGGATTCGTTTTCACGCACTCTGTCAACAGCCACGCGCTTTATCCTACGCTCCTTCCTATCACCTTCTATAGTCATATGATCACGTGTATATCAAACTTAAAAAAAGAAAGATACTGAACCATTCAAAGTGCAGTAAATACAAACCAATTAAAGCCTTACAAGTTTAATTGAGAAGCGAACTTGAGTATACTGAAGACAGATCAAGATTAGCAAACAAAATCTCCATAACAGATGATAAAGGTTATATACACATTATGAGCATCTTCCACTTTAACAGTACTAGTTGTCTAATTTCCAAGCTGCGACTATTTTAAGAGAGAAAGACAATAATTATTTTTAACAAGGGAATCTGCTCCCTCAACTATCGTAATAGCTCATATAGAACCTGTTCATGTGTTCCCTTACTAGCTTACATTCTTTTTCACAAGGGAATCTGCTCCCTCAACTATCGTAATAGCTCATATAGAACCTGTTCATGTGTTCCCTTACTAGCTTATATTCTTTTTCAAACTCCCTAAACCTTCACAATATAATTTAATTTTATTTATTGCCTTTATTTACTCTTCATTAAAGAAAATACATCTACATTTGATAACATTAACGAGACGGCTCATAATATCATTTATATATACATCTCCACTAAATAAGCAATAAGGATCCATAAAATAAGCTACTAAGTAAATCAATTTAGTAAGATGCTTATCTCATTGTCGGTTAAGAATATTTGTATAAGCCATTACTTAGTAGCTTATTTTATCGATCTTATACAATTTCTCCTTCCCTTTAAAAAGACCCATAATTGTTTTGCAAACTTGGTACATACCCTCATATATATATACCTTAAAGATGACTTCTTATCTTACTCAACAATTCTTAACAACCTTATAAGTAGAGCCAAAATTTTCATAATGATTAAGTAGACATCCCAAAATTTATTATCTAGAATAACAGCACAAACATTTTTTTTTCCTTTAATACTCTTTGATAACTTATAAACTTAAAAAATTGAAAGTAAAAGAATATCATAAATTAAACCCATCAAGGGAATTATTAAAAAGAAATAGCAACAATATTTTGACTAATACTCATGTCATCTATTATAGATCAGTAGTTCCACTATTAACATCCCTACTCATCTTAAAGAATAAGAGCTTTCAAGAAGAGTAAAATCAAAGTAATTGTTTATAATTATAAACACTTTTCAAAGTGATAAATGTAGTTGCAAACTTAGTAGTAGTAGAAATGCACAATCTCAGCTCAATCTCTGGCCTTTTTAACCAAACAAAATTGTAATATAATTATATACAAAAATTTTGATCTTAGAAGAACCTAAAGCAAGATTAGAAATATGGTCCATGCAAATAGTATCTTTTTAAATGACATTTATGCAATGAATAGCACATAGAGACTAATAAATATGCTCATACTTTGATCGTAATAAGTATTCAACTAATACATAATTATCTACATTATTTGTAATAAAATACACAACATTCTTTAGTCCAATATATTATCTAGAATAATAGCACAAACTTTTTTTTCCTTTTGTACTCTTTGATAACTTATAACATAAAAAAATAAAAGTAAAAGAATATCATAAATTAAACCCATCAAGGGAATTATTAAAAAGGAATAACAACAATATTTTGACTAATACTCATGTCATCTATTATAGATCAGTAGTTCCATTATTAACATCCCTACTTAAATTAAAGAACAAGAGCTTTCAAGAAGAGTACAATCAAAGTAATTGTTTATAATTATAAACACTTTTCAAAGTGATAAATATGGTTGCAAACTTAGTAGCAGTAGAAATGCACAATCTCAACCCAATCTCTAGCCTTCTCAACCAAAACAAAATTGTAATATAATTATATACAAAATTGTGATCTTAGAAGAACCTAAAGCAAGATTAGAAATATGGTCCATGCATAGCTTTTTAAATGAAATTTATGCAATGAATAGAACATAGAGACCGATAAATATGCTCATACTTTGATTGTAATAAGTACTCAACTAGTATATAATTAGCTACATTATTTGTAGTAAAATGCACAACATTCTTTAGTCCAATATACTTGACAATTTCAAAACATAATTCAAATAAAGAATGATCACTTTTCACCATATTAGAAGCATCAATTGAGTTGAAACTTAGGAGATGTATAAAAAGTTATGGAGTTTATGTCTACATCATAGATTAGAGTAATGGTTAATATTTTAAACCTTTTATAATGGGATGATCTACATCACCAAGATCTTTATAGAAGTAGTTGTTTTTGGAGCTTCAATAAACAAGATGGTAGATGAACTGTATACTCTAATTGGGGGCATGGCTTAAAACCACTAAAATGGTACAATAAGAGAGTCACTCCTTACAAAGTTCCAAATAAGTATGACCTAGATGCCCTGAATCCTCTAGTTACTAAAGTGTGTACATTTTCTCAAAATTCTAACCATATAAATGTTAACTTTATCAATGATATTAATGTAATTTATCATATGTGTGGATCTGCACGGCATTTAGTTATAGATTATTAATTAGAGAACCATTTTTTTCATAAATTTAATATTAAACTAGTTAAATTCATTAACAACCCTAACCAGAAGAATGTCTCGTTCTCTAATACCTATAATCCTGATTAAATGAACCATCTATACATCTCTTATGAAAACAAGTTTAACCCTACACCTCATAATAATATGCAACTACCTAATTTCTAACCCATATTTGATAACCCCCTTCCTCATAAACCTAGCCTAGAGTTTATGCTAGAGAACTTCTTGACCAAGAAAGTTAAGCAGAATGAGGAGTTCAAATATATGATTAGGAAACTTAGCTCTAAAGGATACTCTATAGCCACCCACAGCGAGATGCTTAAATCCCAATTTGCTTTACATGCCAATTTTATTGTTAGATCACCTAGTTAATTGCCCAAAAAACTTAAGAATCTTATAAAGGATTACAAACTATGATGTTGAGGGGTGATAGGTTCATTGGGAGCCCTCAATTGGAGAAGATCAACCTCATCATTTTTGGTGCCTTCCTTATTTTATGATCCTCTTTCTCTTTCTTATCACCTTTTTTCTACATTTCTTGATTCATTAATTTCATCATATGTAACTTCAATTATATGCTAAATATTACAAGTATTTTAAATATATTAAGACACTATTTATCATATTTATATCAAATAAACCAAGAATAATATGCATTATCTTCTTATTTAGTACATTCAACCTCTTATTATTAGAATCCCAATCACTTTTATCTATAGTATTACACAATTAAAAATCTTTGGCGATAAGCAAAAATTTCGTTCTAATCTTTCAAAGCAAATAATCATTTCCATTAAAATTTAAGCAATATAATTAACCTCTTAACTTCTCATCCACACTCTCTTTTATCTACTAAGACCACTTGGAAGCAAGATTTGGGGGAGTTTTTCCCTAACTTGAATTAGTATCTCTTCTCACACTTGCACTTAGAAGGTAATCCTTAAGTAGCTCCCCCAATTAAGGTCCTCAAAGAAATAGTGCCAAAATGGAATTCCACTTTTGTTGGTTTCTTTTTGGATAAGTGCTCTGCTTTCCCTAGTATGAATTCTTGGGCAATCTTTAATTAGAAAAAGAAAAGTATAAAGGTGGTCCTAGTCATGAGCTAATATCTTCTTCTTTAAATTATCTAAAAAGTAGGTGCTTATCTTGTATCGCGTAATAGTTTATGGCAAGTAAATCGGAAACCACTTGTTCTCTAGCATTGGAAACCATGTTTCTTAATTGAAACCTCTCATCAAAAGCATATTCTAATATGGATTAATCTCCATAGTATTTGATGACTGAATGCCTAAGTTATTTGACTAGCCATATTGGAAAGCTAATATCCATGGATAAAGCCACTAGCAATTTGGAAAGAATCAACTATGTTATAATGTGTGTTATAGTTGTTATTCAACTATCATTGCTAGAGGGCTAGAGGAGATCCCAATTGTAAGACTCATAGAAGATGATAGTATAGTTCAAGATAATTTAAGAGTGTTATACTAATTAAGGCTTGATCAACTTCAACAAGGTAAAAAAAAGGGGGGG
>JAOTAX010000005.1:23801172-23825691 GCA_025629825.1 Erythroxylum guanchezii | reverse complement strand
AGGGGGGGCGCCTATAAGTAAAATTTTTGCTAAAGGAGATGACAATGACCTTATGTACTTTCATATTTCTACCGAGATAGATGTTCCTTCCACTATAGCTAACTTACACCCTAGTGTATCTAATGCTCAACTTTAATGCTCTGAAAATGTTGAAATACTTATCCCTAGTTCTTCTCTTAATGGCACTTGAACTTTCTAAAAACCATCAAAAAATCTCTGGTCTAGACACCTATTAAAACCCAAGTTGAGAAACTTATATAAAATTCCTCTACTAAGACATTTGATTTATAACCTCCATAGGAATCTTAAACACTAGAAGAGTAAACTCCCTTAACTTAAAATGATGCTACTCAGGTGGACCCAGAAAAAGCTTGTAAAGTGGTATAAAGGAAAATTTCCAAAAGGAAGAATAAGGATCTTTGCTCCAACTCCTATTTGTGAAAATTCTTACTAGGAATGTTAAGGGATTGAATTGCCCTAAGAAATATCAAAAGCTCAAATATTATTTATATGAAACTAAAATTCTTTTAGTTAGATTACTTGAATCAAAATTGAAGGAGAACAATTGTACAATTGTATGCAGATGAGTTTCATTCAAAAGGATCAAAAAAAATAATCACCAAGCATCGCTCTCACTGCAATGGTAGAATAATTGTAATTTTTGTATCCCAATAAAGTGGATATCATACATTCTTCTTCTACTAATTATATGATTAACTTTTCAATACATTTTTTGGATAAAAGAATCAAATTTGAGGCCACTTTATATATGCCCATAATATGATGTTATAGAGAGCTTTTTCACAGGACAAGCTCTCAAAATTTAAACCTAGTTCCAACACCCCTTATATGATTTATAGGGACTTTAGTGGCATCATGTGCAATTCAGAAGTTGAAGGAAATGTTTGTATTAGGAACTTTACAATTGATCTAAGGGATTGCATAAGTCTTTTACAAGTCATAGATCTAAAGATTGAAGGTCAATTTTATACTTGGTTTAATAAACAATACAGGTGCTAGTTTTTTAGAAGGAAATTATGGCCTTGTATGAAAGTTTAACTTACTTTAGTAGTTCCTTATTTTTGGATCATGTGCCTACTCCACTAAAGAACCTCCAAAGATAAGGTGCTTTCCTTTATAGATTCAATAATTACTTAATTAAAGATAATGGTTTTGAGCTAGTCTTAAGGAAGGGATTAAGCTATAATTTATCAAGCTTTAAATCCTTTATTTGGTATAGGAAATTATCAATTGTTAAAAAGGAATTAAAGATGTTATGTAACACCCCATACCTGAAAATGAAATCGGCACACCGAGTGTTATCATATTCTTAAATACCTAATACGTCAAACTACAACATTTTCTATTTAAAACCTCTTTAATATAGCAATTACTATTCACTTTATAAAATTTTGACAGAGTTTCCTCTGTATTTACTTAAAACCTCCTGTGAGAAACTTCAATACACTTCTCATGTATGTTAATCAACTATCCATCTCCACGTCAAACTCCTTGACAAAATAATTTACCCATCCTCTAATACAATTCAACACATCCAAACTAGATTTCATACATAGCTTTCATTTATTCATATATAATTCACAATAAAATCCTGTAAGATCCTTCACTTCTTTGTGTGTACATGCCATAACCAAAAATAAAATAAAAATTTGTAGTACATCTACCTCCAATTCTTTCGAGATCCTCTATTTGACTCTTGCCTTGTAGTAGATCCACCACAGCTTTCTTCTAATTCTCTTCAAAACCTACACGCGGATAGAAAATTCACACGCTAAGTTATAAGCTTAGTGGTGTTCAAGCAATTTCATTTCACATTCAATTCAATTCATTCAATCATAACATGCATAATTTATAATATTTTTCATATATAGATATCTTCATTTCTTTCTAAGCATAAATAGGCATTTAAAATTAAGTTATGAAATACAAGTATATATTATTTTAATAATTCATATTTAATTATACAATGATCAATAAATTGTATATTCAATTACTATTCTCATTTGAAGTTCTTTAATCATTAGTCATGTATTTATCTACTTTTTGTAATTACTCCAAAGTAAAATCCATCAAAATTGCATCAACGAGCCGAATAAGGAGGATTTTTAAAAATGCAAGATCGGGTTTTCGGAACCATATGGTCAATTTTTTTATATACACTAATATTGGAACTAAGCTCTTGGAGTCATGCAGTTCATGACCTAAATCAAATATCTTACACTATAATCAAGCTCTCGGAGCCATACAGTCTAGTAACATATATCACGACATATCATGACGCAGTACTGCTAACTCCCTAATTGGCATGCTATCCTTATCACATTCCTCCAATTCCTATTTATTTTACTAAGGGTAAATCTAATTAAATTCCATTGAAATTTCATAATAAAAGCTCATAATAACCAATTCAAGCTATTCCATATTCGGCCAAAGTAAATTTCATTCTTTAATGTTATTTTTTTTCGTTATTGGTTTTAATTTAATTCATACAACATTCAAGACATATTCATCTCACTAATTAGTCAAAAATAACATGTATATCAAGTTTCTCAATTTAAACATAATGTATTCCAATTGAGGAAAATACAAATTATAAATCCAAAATCTCAATTAATCATAAATACTACTTCATTTAACATCCAATTAAATATTTTTAACAATAACTTCATAAACCTCCAATTTTACTGAGGAACCCTAAATTTTCTAATACACAATTTTTATGAAAAAATTAGAATTGCAAGAACACATAAAAAATTGATGTCCAAATCTCCTAATTAAACTTCCATAAGCTTCAATTTCATCATCAATTCCTTATTTCTTCTCTTTCTCTTTCTCTTTCTATCTCCTTCAATTCCTCTTCTTTATCTTTACAATATTCCATAACAAATTCAATTTCATGCATTTTATTCATCAATGCATGCAACTACATCAAAATCATATACTAAAAGAAATTAAAACTCCATTAACTCACCTTATAAATTTTCGAGTACTATTCATCATGAACACCCATATACCTTTTTTCATCTTTTCCCAATTTTTTTGTTGATATGGTGAGTTTAGGGATCCTAGGTTGATGATTTAGTGTTTAATAGGTGATTTGAGGGTTAAAACTAAAGAAAATTGACTTGAAGATGTAAGAAATGAAAGAAAAATGAAGATGAAAGGAGGGAGGTATTCTCGACAATGTTTTGGTGAAGAAGATAATGGGAAGTTGACAAAATGTCATGTGGTCCCTCATTAAAAGTTTTCAAATTCTTTTTTCCAAAAATTAACCTTTTTTAATCATTCTTTCTTATTACTCATAAGAAAAATATCAACCTCGTATAAAGACCTTAATTAACATCGTTTATTTTTGTTAATAGTTTTAGGTTTGACTTTCACCCTTTTTTGGGTCAAACTTTAACCATTGGTCAACTCTTGGTCAAATCCTTCAAATGAACTCGTTTAGAGCTCTATTTTGGTTTCACCTTTGGATATCCTATTCACGACCTAAAAAGTACTATTCATGAAATCGAGATTTTTAGGACGTTACAATTCTTCGCCTCTAAAATAAAATTTCATCCTCAAAATTTACCTGTGTCAAATAGTCGTGGATAAGACTTTCTCATGGTTTCTTCTGGTTCCCATGTAACTTCCTCGACCTCATGGTTCGTCCATAGTACTTTCACCAATGGAACTATCTTGTTCCTTAGCTATTTTGTATCTTTTGCTAGAATCTTCACCGGCTTCTCTTCATAAGTTAGATCTGGTTGTATTTCAATATCTTCCAGTTTTATAATGTGTGATGGATCATACTGATATTTCCTTAGAATAGACACATGGAAGACATCATGAATATTTTTTATATCTTGTGTCAATGCTAATCTGTAGGCTACTGGTCCCACACGCTCAATGATCTCAAATGGACCAATGAATCTAAGGCTTAACTTACACTTGTCACCAAATCAAAACACTTTCTTCCATGGTGAAGCTTTCAAGAAAACCTTGTCACTAACCATATATTCAATGTCAGCAGCTTTCAGCCTTTCCTTTATAAAGTTAACTTTATCCTAGGTTTCCTTTATCAATTCTAGACCCATAATCTTGCTTTCACTAAGTTTTGTCCAACATAAGGGTGTTCTGCACTTTCTATCATAAATAGCCTTATACGGTGCCATCTATATGCTTGCTTAATAGCTATTATTGTATGCAAATTCAATCAATGGGAGGTATTCATCCTAGCTTCCTTTAAAATCAATAACACAACTCCTAAGCATATCTTCTAGCACCTGAATCACTCTTTCAGATTGTCCATCCGTTTGAGGATGAAAAGTCGTATTAAAATTCAGCTTAGTACCCAAGGTCTCATGTAATTTCTTCCAAAATCTTGAGGTGAATCTTGGATCCCAGTCTAATATGATGGAAGATGGTACTCCATGCAACTGGGCTATCTCACTAATGTATAATTCTGCATACTTTGAGAGTTAGTAGTCAGTTCTGACAGTTAAGAAGTGAGTTGACTTGGTCAATCTATCTACAATCACCCATACAACATTATGCTTCTTCCTAGTTTAAGGCAACCTCGACACAAAATCCATCGTGATTCAATCCCATTTCCATTCGAATATTGTTATTGGTTGAAGTAAACCTGATGGAACTTGATGTTCTACTTTTACTTGTTGGCATGTAAGACACTTGGTAACATAACCTGCAATGTCTCGCTTTATAGCTAACCACCAATAATGTGTCTTCAAATCTTGGTACATTTTAGTACTTCCTAAGTGAACAACATATGAACTATTGTGGGCTTCCTTCAGGATGTTCTTTTTCAGCTCATCATCATTAGGGACACATATTCTATCTTTGTGATACAAGTAGCCATCCTCTTTGATTGCATATTCACTATCTTTTCGCTCTTAAATTTGTTTAAGAAAGAAAACTAGCTTTCCATCTTGTTTTATGCTTCCTTGACTTGCTGTAACAAGTTTGGTTTAAGCCTCAACTCAGCTATAATGTCTTTCTCACTGGCTACAGATACTCTAGCATTCGTTGCTTTTAAAGCTGATAACGACTTCCTGCTAAGAGCATCGGCTACTAAATTTGCTTTGTTCGAGTGATAGTCAATGATGCAATCATAATCTTTAATCAACTCTATCCATCTTCTTTGCCTTAAGTTCAACTCTTTCTGTGTAGGCAAATATTTAAGACTTTTGTGATCTGTGTAAATATAACATTTCTCTCCATATAAGTAATGCCTTCAAATCTTTAAAGCAAAGACGATGGCTGCTAACTCTAAATCATGGGTCAGGTAGTTCCTTTCATAAGGCTTAAGTTGCCTAGAAGCATAGGCAATTACCTTTCCCTCTTGTATGAGTACACATTCTAGCCCATTATGCGAGGCATCATTGTAGATCACAAAGTCTTTACCAGGTACAAGTTGTGTAAGAACATGCGCTTCAGTCAATATAGCCTTTAGCTTCTCAAAGCTTTCCTAACAGTTATCATTCCATACGAATTTTGCATTCTTTTGAAGTAACTTGGTCAAAGATATTGTGATTATGGAGAATCCCATAACAAATCTTCTATAGTATCTTGCCAAACCTAAGAAACTTCTAATCTCTGTAGCATTCCTAGGTGGCTTCCATTCTAGAATGGCTTCTATCTTCTTTGAAAGAACTCTAATCCTATCTGTTGATATGACATGACCAAGGAAAGAAACTTCATCAAGCCAAAATTCACATTTACTGAACTTGGCATAAAGTTGTTTATCCCTCAAAGCCTACAAAATAATTCTCATATGCTCATTATGCTCTTCGCGATTCTTAGAATAAACCAAGATATCATCAATGAAGACTACCACAAATTGATCCAAGTAAGCACAAAAAATACGATTCGTGAGATCCATAAAGGTTGCTGGAGCATTTCTAAGTCCAAAAAACATCATTAAAAATTCATAATGTCCATATCTCGTTCTAAAAGCCGTCTTCGGGACATCTACTTCCTTTATTCTTAATTGGTATTATCCTAATTTCAAATTAATCTTAAAGGAAACACTTGCACCTTTAAGCTAATCAAAAAGGTCATCTATTCTAGGCAGGGGATATTTATTCTTCACAATCACTTTATTCAGTTGTTTATAATCCACACATAGCCTAAGAGACCCATCTTTTTTCTTGACAAATAACACAGGTGCACCCTAGGGAGATACATTAGGGCATATAAAACCCTTTTCAAGAAGTTCTTGCAGTTGGATTTCAATTCTTTAAGTTCTATGGGTGTCGTCCGATATGGTGCAATGGATACTGGTGTTGTAATAGGTATCACATCAATAGAAAATTCAACTTCTCTTTTTGGGGGTAACCCTGGCAACTCATCAGGAAACACATCCTAGAAGTCACATACAGTTGGTAGATCTTGAATTTTAGGATCGTCCTTTCTAGCTTCAAGAACACAAGCTAAGTAGGCTACACGCCCCTTTCGAATAAGCCTTTTTGCTACGATCACTGATATAACATTAAAGAGAAAATTTACCTTTCGCCAATAATTGTGATCTCATCAATATCAATGGTTCTAAGAGTGATTCTTTTAAGATGACAATCTACCACTATATGATGTCTAAATAGCCAGTACATACCAAGGATCACATCAAATTCGCGGAAAGGTAGTTCAATCAAATCACTGGGAAATTCATAACCTTGTATTCATAACGGACAATTCTTGCAAACCCTATTTACCACCACACTATGACCTAAAGGATTTATAATTAGAATATCATGTTCAAGATTGTCAACAAGTAACCCCAATTTTCAAGCAAGGGCATACATATATAAGAATGTGTAAATCATGGGTCTATCAATGCATGAATAGAATGTAAAAGATAGTAAAAGTACCCGTAATCACATCTAGGGCATCCTCGTTATCACGGGCCTGCATAGCATATTCACGAGCTAGAATACGGGTATTAGGTCCATCAACTATCTCCAATGTGACCCTCTGACCACCAGCACCAAAACTAGCTCCTGTGCTTCTACCTCTACGCCTCGAAATTGTAGGAACTGGTCTCTCTGCTTGACTAAGTATTTGATACCGTCTACCAAGGCAATCTCTCTGAAGATGCCCCATAGATCCACATCGTAGGCATGCTCCTATCACCTTCCAACATTATCCGCCATGTTTCTTCCCATAATGATCACATGGGATAACTACCCCACGTTCTGACCCACCTGTTGTATTAGCTATAGATGGGGCCGATTGTCCTACCCTAACCATTGATCTCTAACTCTACTCTAATTGGTTGTAGGATGTCTGTGTTTGTGCTGAAGCCTAAGATCTTGAACCCTTTTGCTTCTTACTGGCTGAGAAGGATGAACTAGATTGTCCATGACTCCTCTTTTGTTGTCCCCTATTTCTCCATTTCTATTCATGAATATTAACCTTGTCAATCCTCAAGGTTTCTTTCACCATCTCTCCATAATCCCTAATCTGTAGTGTAACAATGAGTTTCTTAATGTCATAGTGGAGGCTTGCTTCAAATCTCTTACACTTATCTGCCCCTGTAGGAATTAATCTCTCCTCATACATACTTAATCTATCAAACTCTTTCTTATATTTTGATATTGTTCTATACCCCTGTTTCAAATGAAGGAATGCATCCCTCTTCTCATCCTTCTAAGCCTCCCCTACATATTTATCTGCAAATTGGGACAAAAAGTACTCCTAAGTAAGATCCTGTGGTGGAACAAGCCTTTTAAGGGACTCCCACCACTGATATGTTGTCCTTGAAGAAGATCATCTGCACATTTCAATCTCTCTTTTGGTGTGCAATGGAGAAGATAAAAAATTCTCTTTATCTTGATTAGCCAAAACTTGGCATTTGGAGTAGTAATTGCTGACTCCCCTTGAAAATCCTCAGCTCCCAACCTCTTGACTTTCTCCAATGTAAGCTTCTATAGTGGAAGAGGTGGTTGTGGTTGTACAAGAAGAGTAGCAACCATCTGTTGTTCATATAATCCACCATAATCTGGAAAAACTCTGTCGGGTTAAGAACTGGGTAACTGACAGGTGGTGGTACGGGTTGTACTGGCTACCCCGTCATGCCCCTGTCTGTATCACTAGCTGAGGCATGACTTTCCTCCCTCTCATAGCAGCTCCCAGAGCTTCTGGTTCCATTCTTCAATCTATAACACATAGAAAGGGTGGATCTACATTAGAGTCACATCATTTTCTCATATAATGCTCCATTTCGCATGTACACAATTCACTTTTCCTTTATTTCCTTAATTAGAGACCCCAAAACCACCTAATGGCTCTGATACCACTAAATGTAACACCTCATATCCGATAATGGAATCGGCATACCGAGTGTTACCATATTCTTAAATGCCTAATACTTCAAACTACAACATTTTCTATTTAAAACCTCTTTAATCTAGCAATCACTATTTACTTTATAAAATTTTGACAAAGTTTCTTCTATATTTAATTAAAACCTCCTGCAAGAAACTTCAATACACTTCTCATGCATGTTAATCAACAATCCATCTCCATGTCAAACTCCTTGACAAAATAATTTACCCATCCTCCAATACATTTCAACACATCTAAACCAGATTTCATACATAACTTTCATTTATTCATATATAAGATACAATAAAATCCTATAAGATCTTTCACTTCTTTATGTGTACATGTCATAACCAAAAACAAAATAAAAATTTGTAGTACATACACCTCCAATTCTTTCAAGATCCTCTATGTGCTCTTGTCTTATAGTAGATCCATCACAACGTTCTTCTAATTCTCTTCAAAACCTACGCCCAGAAAGAAAATCCACAAGCTAAGCTATAGGCTTAGTGGTGTTTAAGCAATTTCATTTCACATTCAATTCAATTCATTCAACCATAATATGTATAATATATAATTTTTTCACATATAAATATCTTCATTTTTTTCTAAGCATAAATAGGCATTTAAAATCAAGTTATGAAAAACAAGCATATCTCTATTTTAAAAATTCATATCTAATTATACAATGATCAATAAATTGTACATTCAATTACTACTTTCATTTGAAGTTCTTTAATCATTAATCATGAATTTATCTACTTTTTGTAATTGCCCCAAAGTAAAATCCATCGGAATTGCATCATCGAGCCAGATAAGTGAGATTTTTAAAAATGCAAGATCGAGTTCTCGAAACCATACAATCAATTTGAATGTAACTGAGCTCTGGGAGCCATGCAGTTCATAACCCAAATCAAATACCTTACACCAGAATCGAGCTCTCAGAGCCATGCAGTCCAGTAACATATATCATGACGCAGTACTACTAACTCCCTAATTAGCATGCCAACTTTATCACATTCCTCCAATTCCTATCTATTTTACTAAGGGCAAATCTAATTAAATTCCATTGAAATTTCATAATAAAAGCTCATAATAACCAAGCTATTCCATATTCGGCCAAAGTAAATGTCATTCTTTATTTTTTTTTCTTCCGTTATTGGTTTTAATTTAGTTCATACAACATTCAAGACATATTCATCTCACCAATTAGTTAAAAATAACATGTATATCAAATTTCTCAATTCAAACATAATGTATGCCAATTGGGAAAAATACAAATTATAAATCCAAAATCTCAGTTCATCACATACACTACTTCATTTAACATCCAATTATATATTTTTAACAATAATTTCATAAACCCCCACCTTTACTTAAGAACTCTAAATTTCCTAATACACAATTTTTAGGAAAAAATATAATTGCAAGAACACATACCAAATTGATGTCCAAATCTCCAAATTAAACTTCCATAAGCTTCAATTTCATCATCAATTCCTTATTCCTTCTCTTTCTCTCTCTCCTTCAATTCCTCTTCTTTATCTTTATAATATTGCATAAAAAAATCAATTTCATGCATTTTATTCACCAATGCATGCCACTACATCAAAGTCATGTACTAAAAAAATTAAAACTCCATTAACTCACCTTATAATTTTTTTAGTACTATTCATCAAGAACACCCATATACCTTTTATTCATCTTTTCCCAATTTTTTTGTTAATATGGTGAGATTAGAGACCCTAGGTTGATGATTTAGTGTTTAATAGGTGATTTGGGGGTCAAAACTAAAGAAAATTGGCTTGAAAATGTAAGAAATGAAAGAAAATGGAGAAGAAAGGAGGAAATTATTCTCAACAATGTTTTGGAGAAGAAGAGAATGGGAAGTTGACAAAAATATCATGTGGTCCCTCATTAAAAGTTTTCCAATTCTTTTTTTCAAAAATTAATCTTTTTTAACCCTTTCTTTCTTTTTCTCAATAAAAATACCTATAAGAAAAATATCAACCTCACATAAAGACCTTAATTAATATCATTTATTTTTGTTAATAGTTTCCGGTTTGACTTTCACCCTTTCTAGGATCGAACTTTGACCATTGGTCAACTATTGGTCAAACTCTTAAAATGAACTCGTTTGGAGCTCTAATTTGATCATCTAGTTGTCCTTAAACAAAATTATCCGATGGCAAATAAAATAAAATGCAGTTTGAATCCCGGGTATCACTATACATTGGGATATATTATTCATGACCAAAAAAGTATTATTCATGAAATCAAGATTTTTAGGATGTTACATGTTAAATCACTAGAAGTACAGGAATAGCTTACAAGCAATAATTTTACCAAAAATCCTTCATTTAGTCCCAATAATACCTATATTAGGACCTTTATAACCTAAATCAGCTAGAAGTAGTGATGACTGCTCTCCTTAATTGCACTGTAGCTCTACACATAAACTTCTCAATACTCAAGAAAAGATCAAAATTTTTGTGGCTCTTTAAAGGATATAGAAACATTTCCTATTTTAGTAAGTCAATTATCTCAAGGAAAATGTGAACATTATCTCTTCTCTTCAAGACTCTTCTGGTTCTATAGCTTAAACACAACTGGACGAATTAGTAGCAACTCATGTCTAGTTTTCCAACAGCCTATGTATAACTTCTAAATTCTCTTCATCCCCTCATTTGTTAAGGTTAATTATCTTTGGTAGTTTTTCATAGTTAGAAGCCGAAAGTTTACTTATACCTTTTACTAAAGTTGATGTTGAAATAGCTCTTTTTAAACTCAATCCTAATAAAGCACCAAGGCCAGATGGCCTAAATGCTTTCCTTTTCCAAAATTCTTGGAGATTTATAATAAGCCTTATTACTAATGCATTACTTGAATTCTCCAAAAAACGGTAAGCTTCTAAAGGGGATTAATAAGACTTTCATTATTATTGTTCCAAAATCACTTAGTTTCTCTTCCTTTGGAGATTATAAGCTAATTTTCGTTGTAATAATATTTACAAGATCATTTCCAAGATTTTAGCATATAGACTCAAATTGATTCTTAATTTAATCAATCACCCATCTTAAGGTGATTCCATAAAGGGGAGGCTAATTGCTAATAAGATATTGAATGCTTCAGATTTTTTTTAAGAATTATAATAAGAAGAATGCTTTCAAAATTTGTGAGTGGATTTCCATAAGACCTTTAATAATATTAATTAAGAATTCATTGTTCACAATTTAGAGACCTTTGGATATCCAAACTAATTCTTTATGTGAATTAACCAATACAATAGCTTTATTTCTTATAGTATCTTGATGAATGGTGAACTAATTAGGATCATTAAGGGAGTAAAAGGATTGAGGCAAAGGGATCCTATTTCCCCCTACTTGTTTACCCTTACCATAGACGTCCTTAACAGATTGATTAAAAAAAGTATCAAATTAGAAGGAAGATTCAGGAATTATAACAAATGCAAACTCTTGAAGATTCACTCTCTATCTTTTGTAGATGATGTACTCCTCTTATCAGTAGGTTACCTTGATTCAGTCACTACTCTGATGACCTCAAAAATTTCAAAGAGCTGTTAGGCATTTTAATGAATAAAGATAAAAGTTACTTTATACTCTTAGTAAGGGTTGCTCGTTTAGCAATTTAGATATCTCATTTAACTGGTCTTTAAAACAAGGATTTATCTTTTACCTATTTAGTAAGTCTAACTCATAAGAGGATAAATTACAGATATTTCATGCTATTTATTAAAATAATACAAAATAGAATAAGTAATTGGTGCAATATGAGTCTCTCATATATTAGAATGGTTCAAATTATCAATTCAATATTAAATTCCATGTATATCTACTAGACCTTTCATTTATATTTCCAAAAAGGAATTATCAAATCTATAGATAAAATATTAAAATCATTCTTATAATCTACTGAGGCAACAAATAAAATAGTAGTAGAAGTGAAGTGGAGTGAAATTTTCATAATTAAAGAGGAAGGGAGCTTAGGTATTTGGCCTATTAAACTCACTAATAAAGTCTTCTTTGTCAAAAGAATATGGAGACTCCTCAAAGACAAAGAAGCTTTGTGGGTTAAATGGTATATATCCTTTGACTTAAAAGCCAAGTTATACTCCAATTGAAAACTATTATTTTCAATGGAGAAAGCACAAACTTATGGTATGATAATTAGAGTAGCTTTATGCCCTTATATGATAAGAATGCAAATCCATTCCTAAAGAAAATCATTTTTATAAATACAATAATTAAAGAGGTTCTTTATGGCAGCATATAACAGATTGGTCCCTCAACTCTTAATGATCTTCTGAGCTTCCAAGCTTCTTAGCTCACTTTACCTATTCTAATTCCATTAAATGCATTCATCAACCATATATGGAATTTCTCAAATAAATCTTGAAAGTTGTTCCTGAAACCAATACTTTCCTAAAGTTTATTGGCATCGATTGGTATGGTTTAAGCAGGCTTCACATAAGATGGGTTCATCCTTTAGCTTTCCATTAAAGGTGAGATCCCTAATTTAGATAGCATCCATAGCTCACTAAATCTAATCAACTTCTGCCCTCTTTGTAAAAATGACTCTAAATCTATTGCCCATCTCTTTTTCCATTAAACATTCTCATCCTCCCTACTAGTTAAGATTCAAAACTCATGTAGATGGGATTATTAATGCAAGGACCAAGATAGTATTACCACTTAGTTAAATAAAAATAGAAGAAGGAATCTAACTGATGACATGATAATGAGGGTAGCACTTAAAATAAGGATCTTTAGGAGTAACAGTAGCTCTACTGCTCAAACACTCAGAGTAATTAAGGCTAAAACAAAGAAACTAATCTTCTTGAATATTATTCATATTGAAAGCATCACTAGCTTAGCTAACAATTGGGTTATGTTAAAGATATAAGAAAAGTAGTTTTAACTCTCAAAATGTTAGTGGAAGCCTTAATAATGGAGCTTAATCAAGTTATTGAATTATTAGGTTTTATGTAAAAATTTCTACTAGTTATAGACTAATGTACTTGGAAGAATTATATTGATTTCACTTGGTGGATTAGTACCATGCATTATGGTGATCCAACTCTAATGATGCAGACTTTCATGTTAGGAAACCACTTCCTTAAAACCATATTAAGTATTATAGAGCATTATTAGCTAATAGTATTTGGTACTGTTCTTTATATATAAGTTAATTTACTTGCTTAGTTCTTTTGTATCAAGCTCTCTTTTGATTTCATAATAATATTTACTTAAATTTTATTAAAAATCTATACATGATGAACAAAACTTACTTTGATAACAATTGTTGATCCTCTTATGACACACAAGTAATGGTATATATATATATATATATATATTCATTTAAAAACTAATGATTGAATTGCATATTATAATGAATGGTCATGGCAAATTCTTATAAGCCAATCACAAAAATTAACAATAATAAAAAAAAAAAGAGAGTAGGAAAAGAGACACAAAACTAATTTATAATGGTTTAAAAAATAAACTTTGACCTACATCCACTCCCCAATATCTACTAAACAATTCATTATCTTCGTCCTTCAATAAGTGAAAAGGGACTCTTTGCATAATATCTTATTTATCAAAGGTGAAGAGGAACTCTTATAATCATCATACTTTATCATGGGTGAAGAGAACCTTTTACAACTCTTGTTAAAGATCCAAAAGAAACTCTCATAATTACATAACCATATAAATCATGAAACATATTTATGTTGCTCACATCAATATACTAAGGTTCAATATATGTTATGCAATACACACACACGCTCAAACGCCCTTTTTAGCCTCTCAAGGCACTTAATAACTCTATTATGCCAAATATTCTTTTCATGACTCAATTGTATTCTATTTATATTTAAAATCACTTTAAATAGTCATTATATACACAGTAATTTTTAAAATAACTAGTTTCCATACACATTCAATTAGTTAATCTCTTAAAATTAGCTAATAAATGCTTATGTAATTGGGATATCGAATATTTGAATTCTTAACATCCATTCTATAACTTTTAGAAACAAACCTATTGACTAGTTGACTTTAACCGTCTTACTAGCTGGTGGTTTACTAGTTGGCATATTAGATAGATGATGATCTAGCCTATGGCACTCTACCCATTCTATATTTTTTAATCTTAGGTTAGATTATCATAATTAAACCCCTTAAATTAGTCAAATCCCTACATTAATTAATTTTCAAAATCACTATAAAACATCAATTTCTAAAACACAAAGATTTTTCAAAAGTATCAAACACCCTAGTTTGATGAAAACTTAATTTATAACGATTTTAAAAGTTTTCAAAGTTTATAAGAAAATCATGAGATTTTCTTTAAAAGTTAAAAATGAATTTCATCTTGATTATGAAAAGATTTATGCATTATGATATACATATAAATGATCATAGAATGATTGAGCCTTTAATTTGTTGAAGTTATTAGTAAGGTTATATAAGAGATTAAAATGATTTGTTACATCTTGATGTTCTTGATTCCTCCTTCTTCTTGGTTCTACACTTAAAATACTATTTTTACTTATATTTAGTACGTCACTTTGCTTATTTTTATCCTTTGCTCAATTTACCTTTCTATGAACTTGATCTATGACCTCTATGCTCAAAGTTTTAACAAATTATCTAACTAATATCACCCAATATATAAAAAAAAGTATTAGTTGCACATTTTTGTTATCATCAAAATCATAAGGTAGAACCTGACTTTGTTCAATAAAAATGTTCTTTAATTGTATTAGAAAATTAAAAAAAATTGTAAATAACTTCTTTCTCTATGAATGTTTTTCTTAATTGGTAACTTTTAATGGATTTAGTTCTTTCTCTATTAATTTATTTTTATCCATAATTATAACATGCAAAGGAAGTTTTTATTGATGTTGGAACAAACAGTAATCGTGATTTTGGTTTTATAAATTATTAATCATAAGTTTTTTTGAAATGAACTTCATCTTTTTCTTTAAATTCAATATAAAATAAAAATTATACTAACATTCTAAATGTAGATGGGTATAAAGAAATGTTTTTGTTTAAATTTATAATAATGTTTCATAATTGACTCTTTTTAGATATTTTATGCATTACTTTGTCAAATATGTTATTTTATGAAAGTAAAAACAGTCTTTTAATTTCACGGTAACCTTGCCTATTGTTGACACCTTTAGTAGTGCCTTTTATCTTAAAGGTATTTATAATTTCTATTGGTTTTGTTTTATGCTACTATTTTTTCTTGTTTTTAATCTATGTTATTTTTTGGCTTTTTCCATGAATTTTTTTTATTTACTTTATGGTGTTGATTAAAAGAAAAGGAAGGAGCCTACATCTCACTTTATAGATGTGGTTTTTTTTACCCTTCCTCATAATAATGAAAAATCCAAAGTGCACATTATTAAGTTAATTTATGCTTAAAAGTTGCATTAATGCAAAGGCTCACGAAAAATATTACGAGTAAGTAATTAAATCAAAATTATCATATATTTTTTTTCATTTAAGTCATGTTATTATAAATAGTTCATCAATTAAGTCTCTAGAACAAAAGTAAGAAGCCTTATTAAAGGACATAAGTGAATTTTAGTACACATGATATATTAACTTAAAATAATAAATCTTAAACTATGTGAATAACATGTCATGTCAATATCATGGTGACGTAACATATCCACAAGACATTATGAGATATATGTCGATGTGGTATGTTTATCTATGTGGATCCCTCAGTATATCATGTTTATATTTCCATTGATTTCATTAATGAAAAGTGTTTGATTGGAAAACATTCTTTTGTTAAAGGACCAAAATAAGAAAATTTTAAGTAGAAAGCGCTAATCGAGAAATAAAAATATTGAGTATTAAATATATTGTTATTTCAATGATAAAATACAGATTTTGAATCAATATTTGGAATATTTTTCTTTCTATATCAATAGAAAATTTCATAAAATTTTAGCAGAGATACTTAGAAATTCAGTAATATTGTCTAAAATATGTTTTAAATTTGAAAGAACATTCTCTTAATGGGTTGTGCTTTTTGTGAAACAAATGGGCTGATTATTTAAGGTATGTTCTAAATATGAAGATGCATAAACAAAAATTGAGTATGTAAAAAGGCCAACAATTATATGATATAACCCTATGACAAATTTGATTATCATATTGATTTTTAGCTTTTTATTATTTAATTTCTCTAAATAATGACCAATAATTAAATTGAAAATATAATTTATTTTTCACCTTTTAATTAATACTTTTAGTAGACTGTGTATTTTTGCAAATAGAATTATTATTATTTTTAACCACAAAAAAAATTTATCCTAAAAAATATTTTCTTACATACTATAATATGATCAAATTTATGGAATTTTTCTTGAAAAAGTAAAATGGATAGTGACCGAAATATAGTCAAAAGTACAAACCTAAAAATGACCACATACAACACCATATTACATGCCATTATTCTCCACACTTACCCTAAATTACATCACGTACCTTCATATTTTGCCAAATTAGGGAAACTAACTTGGGTTCATCCATGTCTCTATCTACAGTTCAGTTTATAACAGCTACAAATTCAAACTCTACAAACAAGGATCAAGGTTTGTTGCTTACTTATCTTGTTTCTTTTTTTGATTAATGTATGTTTCTCTTTCATTCTGATGTGGAGAGATTGTTTACATCTTTCTCCTTTCTAAGAGAACCATTGTAGTCCTTATGCTAGAATGTTGTCCATACCACTGATTCTATTTCTAATAAGTTTTTCCTTCCTTTTCTTATCTACTTATGATTGCTTAATTTTTAGTTGCATGTTGTATCTTGCTCTCTTCATTTGATGAGTAAAGATAGATGATGACCCTTGTCTTCTATAAGTCATTAATCTTCCTACCCCTTTGAATCCAATTGAGTATTTGATTAAAGCTAAAATAAATGATGTATCCACTTAGAATATTCACAATCAAAGAATAAGTGTTCTTAGGTTTCACTTATTATTTTACAGATAGTACTTGTGTTTGGTCGGTTTAGCAATTTCAATATGTCCTTAGTTGGAAGACCTTTCTTAATGGTAAACCATAATAGAAAGGACATCCTAGATGGCATGAGCTTTTCCTAAGCAATGTGCCATCAGACTCTTTCCCTTTTCCTCTTTAGCAGTCCCTACATGAGCTATTGGTGAACAATTACGACAGGTGTGCTTTCCAGATCTAGCTATCTACCACATTCTCCTGAGGGTTATAATCAGGAAGAAAGTTTAAGATGTCATTTGGGTAATTGGGCCATTGTTTGTCTGATATATTGAACCTTGGCAATCTATTAGTAGTAATTTAGGCACTCCTCATAATGACTTGATAGAGATAGAGGACCTCCTTTAAGCCAATTTTGAAAGTATAAGGAAATTTTCTTCCATTGCCATTTATACAAACTATTGCTTCAACTATAGATTCCTTTAATCTAATTAGGTTCATTATGAAATTTGAATAGCCTAAAACTTCCTTCCAACTCCCATAAACTTTTCCCTTTCAATTTATAGCAATGCATCCATTTAGACCATAGGGAATTCTTTTCTCTTAGCAGTTCCTAAGCTCTTTTGGCCATTAGTATTTGGATGTTAAGTCCTATAAGGCATATTCCTAGTCCTTATTCCTCAAAGGGTAAATATATATCTTTCTATTTGACCTTGGCCCAGATGTTCTTTTCCCCTCTTCGTTATAGGAATCCTTTTATACTCCTCTCTAGTGTTTTAAAAACTCCCTTAGAGAGTTGCATATGTACTACCTAGTTAAGTATAGATTTTATTAGCTCCAATCTACCCCTATAAGAAAGGTCTTTGTTGCACTAGTGATCAGGTCTTCTTTTTACTTTTTGTATTAAAGGATAAGATTCCATAAACCTAAGTTTTTTGGTAACAACAAGTAGTCCCATATTTGTAAATGAGAGATTTTTTATCGTAAATCCAGTCATTCTAAAGAGCCATTATGCTTCCTCTCTAGCACTCTTTGAAAGAATGAGGTGGCTTTTCTTGTAATTTACTCTCAAAACAGATACCTCTTTAAATATTCTTAATACACAGGCAATCATATAAACTGGATGATTATTAGCCTTATAGAAGATTAAAAGGTCATTAGCAAATGATAAGTCCACAAATTTGAGCTTGATAAACTTACTATGATATCCAAAGCTTAGATTGGAGGAGATATTAAGTTTCACTAACCTAGAAAATGTTCCCATACACATGATGAATATGTAAGGGAAAAGAGAATCCCCTTATCTTAGCCCTTTTTACGCCCTTGAAAGGTCTTATAAGCTCCCCATTGATCAACGCAAAAACTGTTTGTTTGATTTATTAAGGGGACACTAGCCTATAGATACCCTCTTTAATCCCTACTAGTAGATCAGACCTTATTAATGCTTTAAAAGTAGTGGGAGATGAACCAATTGATTCCTTGGTATCAATGAACTCCTTGTAGTATTGGAAAGCTTCCTCCTTAATTTCTTCCGACTTAGAAATGTTTTCCCGTTGGTTTTCCTAAAGCTTATGATTATGATAGAGATGCTTTTATACTTGACAACATTGTGACAGAAATTAGTATTCATGTACCCATCTTTATGCCATTTCAACCTTGCCCTCTATTTTAGTATGGAATGATGGATAAATATAGCTTTGGAGTATTCATTAAGTGCCTTATTTTTTTCCTCCAATGGTTTGGTGTATGCTGCATATTCATAAAGTTCATATTTTATTCCAATTAGTCTGGATTTGGCTTGTTTTACCATGAATTTGGTGTGCATTGGTCCCCTCCTATTTAACTTTTTCATTTCTTCTTTAATCATTTCCAGATTTTTGGCACATTGGAATTGCTTAGTCCCTTTTATCTCCATCTGAACACATCTTTGTATTGCCTCATTAAATCCTTCCTATTTATAAGATGGACATTGAAACGAAAAGGGCCTCTTTTTCTCTAAATGTTCTCCACATCACGTATTATAATAGGTGTATAATCTAAAATTGTAGGTGCATTAAATGTTGCTTTACTTCATGAGAAATTTTCCATCCATTGCTTATTAATAAGAGCATGATCTAACTATTTCATCAACATGTATACTCATTCTTTGTTATTACTCTAGATATAAGACCTACCTTTAATCTTCTAATCCATAACTTTAATATTCTGAATTTTTCCTTTAAATCACTTGTATAAAAATATGGTCCAACATTACCCTTCACCTTACTCCTAAAAACAACATTGTTAAAGTTTCCTCAGATGAGCTAGGTGCCCTATATTGAATTATTGATTTCTTTTATTTTTGACCACAAAGATCTCTAAGATAGTTAAGATTAGTTTCATACACTATGGTTCCTTCAAAGGATTAGTTCCCATTCAATACTTCCACCTTTAGGTGCAACATCTAATCATTAGAAACTTGTAGTTGTACCTTAATCGTTCTTATGTCAAAAGTTGTTATAACTCTTCCATAGTGGTGGTAATTATGGTTAGATACAAAAGACTAATGGCAGCCTAAAATCTACAATTTCTTTATATTCTCTTTCTTTATTTTAATTTCCAGCAATCCTACTAAAAAAGGCTCTTTCCCCAAAACAAAATCCTTAATCACCTCTAGCTTTTTGGGACTATTCATACCCATCACATTCCATAAAATTAAAGACATTGTTCAAATATAGGGGAATTAGGGCCCTTATGTTTCGTTTTTCCTCCATGTTCTTGTTTTCTTCCTACTTAAAACTTCTTTAAATATGATTTTCTCATCGACATTTTCTTGACTTTCTAACTTATTGACCTCTTCCCCATTCAATCTTTCTTCATGCAACTTATTGGCTTTTCCATCCATCTCCTTTCTTGGTTCTTCCATTGTCTCTTATAGGTTGTTTACCTTTTGAGAGATGGGAGTTTCCATTGCTACTTTCAAATATTTTCCTTTAACATTCTTCTCAGTGGTTTTATTACTAATGGTATCATCTTGTTTCATACCCTCCACATTCATTAGTTCTTCATAGTCCCCTCTCTTGAAGATTTTTCTTGTAAGGATCCACATCTTTCCTTTTTGCTTGAGAGTTGGTCTTCATACGTAGGAAATTTATACCAGGTCTTCTAATAGAGCTCGCTCTTCTCTTAACCTTAGTATAGGGACTGACTTTGGGAGTTGTTTTCTTAGCCTTACACTGATGTAAATTCTAATGAAATCGATTCTCCTTCTCATAGTTATTATCTTATCGATGCATAAAGGCTTACCAATATTGAGTGGAATGTTATGGAAGTTCACCCACAATGATATATTCTCTTACTTAATTTTGTCTAATTTCAACCTTGGTCTCTATATTTAAAAAGACAATGGGATATTATAAATAGGCCAGGGACCTACCTTTATTACCTTCCTAGCCTCATTTTCATTTTGAAGTTTGAAGAACACATGATTGACTTCTAAAAGTAGTATTTCTTGCATTCCTCTTGTTTTCCGTGATCCAATTGCCCAACTTCAGATTGTTTAGAATGCAACTTTTATCCATGAAGAAGCCAACTAGTTAAGTTTCATACCTTAGATCCCTCTTTCAATACCTCTATGTTTGGGGCTACTACATTCCGTCCTTCCATAAGGGTAGGAAGGAAATTTTCATATTTTTCTCATTCCCAAATGTTTTGTTGGTTGCATCTTTTGCCATTTTAGTGCTAGGACAACTTTTACAAAGACTGCATTTAGTTCAGAGGCTAATTTGGGGTGGTTGAGAGATGTAAGGACCAAAAGAAAGCCCTTATGTTTTGTAGGACAAGCTGAGAAAGAAAGTTTGCTGGCGATGGAGGGAGGAGTGGCGTTTCCTAATTGTGAGAATTGGGATAAGAGGAAGAGAAAGCATATGGTAACGTTGAAGGGGAAGGTGTGGTATAAATAGAGCCTTAAGAAGAAGAGGAGGAAGCAAAAGCTAGAACATTGCTAGTTTCTTCTAAGGACAGGTTGCAAGTTCTCTTACTAAAAAAAGTCATTTCTGTTAAATTTATTGAAATTTTGTTTCCACTATATTAAATTCTTATTGACATACTTCTAATATATCATATTAAGATGAGAGGAAAGTTATCATCATTTTGTCCCTATTACAAGTTTTTTCTATTTGTCTTCTTTAGCTCCTTTTAAAATTGAAGAAGGCTCAATTATAAAAGCTTAACTTTTGGATTGCTAATCATTTTAAACTCCCAAATTTTGTATTTATTGGGAGTAAAACATCCTAAAACTAGAGATCAGAGTAAGTGTATCCGCTACACTACTTTGTGTTGTATCTAAGTTCGAGAATCACAAGTAAAATACGTGTAAAGAATATGTTTTTATGGCGAGAAGAACAATATTTGAAATGTTAAAGAGGTGTTTGTTTCCTTTTTTTGTTTTTTGTTCTTCTTTTCAAATTCAGTAAAAAAAAATTGTTTGTTTTTAGTTTCTGTTTTTGATTTTAGCTTCTTCCAGTTTTCAAAAATTATGAAAACAATAAAAAAAGTGGTTTTTGCTTCCTATTTTTTTATAATTTGATTTAAATAGATATTATTTAATTATTAATAAAAATTATGAATAATTTAATTCAACATTATATTTATATATTCAATAAATTAAAATTAATTATTAATAAAATTATGAATAATTTAATTTTATAATTAAAGTATATATAATTAAATTAAAAATATATAAGCATTCAAATAAAATTTGATTTAATAATTAAAATATATTTCAAATAAATATTAATTTATAAAAAATAATTTTTAAATTATTTATTTTATTAAAATAACATAATTTTGTTAATAATTTGTTAATAAGATATTAAATAAATTTATTTAATTAAAAATAATTTATTTTTAAGTTTTATCTCAAATGTAATTATTATCAGTGATAAAAATATAACTACATTAATATTAACAACCAAACAAGTTTTTATTTTTATTTGAAAGAAAAATATAAATAAAAAACTGAAAGTCAGAATAAAAAACAGAAGTAGAACTAAACGAGCCCTAAATCTATACTGACTTTAATTTTTAGTTAGTGTGCCATTGTTTTTGCACCAAATCCTATATTACTGTAATATAATATGGATACTACCTTAAACTAGCTGGACTATGTTAATATATAACGAATTGTAGTTTCGACAAAAAAAAAAAAAAAAAAAAACGAATTGTAGTTGGTAAACTCTGTGATCGCGATGAGGGAGCGTAACATCAATTGCAACCTTTCTCACAACTGATTCCTTGTTATGTACTAATTTCATTTATGGCGCAGCTAATTCGATTGCAATTATGTAAGTGCTTATGTACGAACGGAATTCTTCTTACCCATCTTGTGACGGCGGCTTCGATTCCTAAAGCTTATCAGTTGGGAACTATAACTTGGGGAGGTAAGAAGTTTATGAATGGAAAGTCTGAGATGAAGAAAAGTTTATAGACTGAATAGTTACTAGTATAATAATGTAGTGTACAATTACACATTTAAATTAAAAAGAAATGTTTCCTACACGTGGCACATTGACTTAATTTGGCATTTTGATAAATTTAAGAAAGTTGCTTGGATACATGCATTTTATTCTCTCTCTCTCCATTTTGTATTCCATTAATTGAATCAAAGATAAATAAAATAAAATAAGAATGTGAGAACTTGTCACGCGCTCACAAAGTGAGAGTGGGTCAAGCAGAGTAATTACTGGCTGGTGCTTTGACAATTCAGTGGCAATGGCAAGAACGTGACGGTTGGTTTTTCAGTTGGACGCGTGGAAGAAATAATTCAACGTCAGCAATGACACAATGTGAATTGGCACCGCGTACGGATTTTTTTCTTTTAAATTGGGTTGGAGTCGTACTTTGACCTGTCGTGTTGCGCGTTTCTAATTCTAGTGGGCTGTTGTTACTTTTATGAGCATTTAATTTATTTATTTGTTTGTTAATTTTCGTAGGACTAGGACCTATTTATTAAATATTCAGAATAACAGGATGTGAACCAGTTCTTAGCACCCACTCACTCCTAGAATTCAGGAGAAAGGAAATTCATCCTGTTACGAGAAACTCGACGACTGATAAACCAAAAAGGTCTTTAGCTATCCACAAGACCGATTCGAAAGTCTATGTTGGAGAACATTTCTGAAAATCTTGTAATTTCTTTTTAAAAGTCCTAGTTTGAAAAGTGTAGATAAATATTTTATTGGAAATTAAGTTTTTATTTTAGCTTACCATACTTAAGCTGCAATATAAATTAGATATCAAATTATTCAATAAAACATTAATAAATTTCCAATTTTATTATTTAAAGTAATTGAAAGCAAAATTCTAATTTTAAGGCTGGGGATAACATTGGATTGGATCCCTAACAAGTTATATTTATCAACCGCTAGATTTTTTTACACCCTACATAATAATTTTGAGAGGATTCATCATATATTTACGAGTCAAAGTAGTGAATGGGAGAAGGGAGCTGACAGGGGTAAGCTATTAGCGCGTTCAGTTGGAAATGCGATCTATGTTAGTCGGTCACTAGCAAATTGAGCTTTGAAGATTATTATCAAAACTAGAAGTCATTGAACGTCAAATCATGGAAGTCGTACACTTTGCCAAAATTGACTTCCAAGTTCCATCCCTGGAAACGATTTGCACTTGGGATGCACCTCCATCGTCCACAGATCACGTAATACTAATCTTTGTTAATAACATAAATTAAATCTGTCATGAGTCCCGTCATCTTAATCATGCTTTCACTTTCCTTAAAGATAATTCCATCGGGAAGACCAATCTGTTGGAAAATTAACGCAAGATCAAATCTAAGCACAACGGAAATAATATAAAAATTTTTCACAGAATCAACTTTAACAGAATTAAATTTGAAATATAAAACAAGAAATTGACAAATTAAAAACCTAACCTTTTCCGATTTTCGATACAATATCCTGCTTCTCCAAAATTGTAAATTCCACGAGCCGTTCAATCGTCCGGCCTTTAACGGTATCCACGGATCTTTTTCGGAGAAAAACTCAAATCAAATTTGAGAGGAAAAACTTGTTAGAAGTGCTAGCCTCATTTATTTTCTAATTTTTCCTTTTATATGAAAAATCTTATTTTTCATATCCTTGGATTTTATTAAAATTATAATTAAAGTCAAACTT
>JAOTAX010000005.1:23778203-23793844 GCA_025629825.1 Erythroxylum guanchezii | reverse complement strand
GACCAAACCTCATTCACTTATAACCTAATTCCCACTCTTGGGCCTAAAGGCCCATTAGACCCTTAAGCCTTTTTCACTTAGCTCCTTAATTCAATTTAATTCATGCTAACCCATGCCACCTAACCTAATTAATACTATCATACTAATTGATGCCAACGTAATTTAATCTATCAAGACCTCAAACCAATGTAACCATGCTTAATAAGTAAAAAAAAATTCAGGGGCCAACAAGATTATTCCAACCTCCATATATTTAGAAGTGCCTATATGTGATTTAGAATACCAAAGAAACCATGAAGTTAGATCCAAAATCTAGAAAATGCATATTCTTAGGATATGTTGATGAAGAAAAATGGTATCACATGTGAGATCTCATTGCTCATAAGGTTAGTTTTAGATTACAAAGACAAGAAGAAAAAGAAGACAATAACACTTCACACAAAAGTTTAGAGGTTGTGATATGGGTATAAAAGGAATTCTAATAAAAGGTTTTTTTGAAGCAACACTATAGTAAGATGTTCAAGAATTAATTGAGTTTGAAGCTCTAGAAGTTCGTCAATTAGATTACACAAAAGACCACTAAATTGGCACAGTAAATTACATAATAAAGGGAAATATAATATATTGCCTTTTGATAAAGGATAGAGAGTCATTAACTCTCTAGAAGTACAGAATAATCCAGATACCTTTTAGTAGATGGCAACAATGCAAAGGAAATTGAGACTCTTTGTAATAAATAAAACTTGGAATCTTATATCATTACTAATAAATAAAGTCAATTAGTAATAAATGAGTCTTTAAGATTTAAGCAAAATAATGACAATCAAGTGGATAGATATCCTGCAAAATTTGTAGTGAAAGGATATGCCTAAAAAGAAGGAATTGGTGTTAATAAAATATTTTCACTTGTGTTTCAAACTATTGGCACTTAACAATCTTAGTAATCTATGTTGCATTTGACTTATACCTAGAACAATCAAATGTGAAAGTTTCTTTTCTTTATAAAGATTTTAAAGAAGAATTTACATACTCCAATAAGAAGGTTTTGAAGGAAAAAAGTAAAGAGAATTTATTTAAAGGTTGAACAAATATCTATGTGGTCTTAAACATGAGTTGAGGTGTTAGTACAGGAAATACGATTCCTTCATCATGAATTTTATATACAACAAAACTTAATATAGACTCTTTTGCTTATTTTAAGAGTTTAATAATAATGTTTTCATTATGTTATTGTTATATATAGGTAATATGTTGGTTTTAGGCGAAACGAAGACCATATTAAAGAATTAAAGGAGTAGTTGGCTAAAAATTTTGAAATAAAGGACTTGAGACCAACAAACAAAATTTTTGGGATGCAAAGGCCATATTAAATAATTGTTATATGTATGTAATAATGATTTTAAAGGGTTTAAACAATGATTTCATTATCTTATTATTGTATGTAAGCAATATATCAGTTATAGGCCTAACAGAGATTATATTAAAGAATTAAAAGCTTAAGTAGCTAAAAAATTTAAAATAAAGGAATTGAGACTAACAAACAAGATTCTATGGACATGGATTCACTAAAATAGAAATAACATGAAGATTTGGATTTTTTTAGAAAAACGTCCTAAAGGAGGTTTTATGACACTTCAATATGCAAAATTATAAGTTAATATATGTCCCTCTTCTTATTAATTTCTAGTTATCCTCCAGCATAAGTCTTACTAATAAAGATGAGAGGATCCTAAGAAACATTAAGAGAATATATGATGTTGCATTATAATCTAGAGGATCATACTTCAATATCAGAAAATATGCTAACTTTAATTGTGCAAATGATCTTGAAAAAATAGATATATTGTAAGTTACGCATTTACGCTTACTAGTGAGGTTGTAAGTTGGATTTTAAAGTTGTAATCAATTCTAACTACGTCAATAATAAAAGTGAAATATTTAAAAACTACAAAAGCTAATAAAAATACAACATGATTTAAATTATTTTTGAAAGAACTCGAGCACAACATAAGGTTTCACTATTAGAAAAAAGTGTGTTTTGACTCAAAGATTTTCACACAAAAATTAACCTAAACTGCAATGTTTTAGTAGCATTCAGAAAGAACTCTAATATTATAAAAACTATCCTATTTGAATCCTAGGTCAAAAGAACCCTAGACTTTCATATATGTTCCTTTATAAAAATATACCCTATCATTTTAATACTTTTGGTGAGTCCTACAATATCACCTAAGCATTTCAGTCGGCAACATAGGCCTTATTAAGACCCTCCTATTCTTTTGGGATTGATTTAAGGATGAAATATCTAATTCTTGTAAATGAAATGACATTGCATCTTTTCCTTATTTCTGTGACTTTCTACTTCTACTAGTTAATCCACTTTGAGTTCGAAGCAAGTCTCAGATCAAAACCCTAACTTTGATTCTCATACTTGAAAATCCTCATCAAAGACTTTAATTTATACCACTTGTCACATATAATGGGGAAGCTTCCTATCGATTTATCATAATTTGGTGCACAAGCTCCAATAGCAATTCTCATCAACAAGCTCGGAGTTCCTCCTATGAGAACTATCCCAATCACCACTTGGAAAATGTGCCAATTCTCTTTTTATAATATCCTTATTGCTCCGTTCATAGGACCCATCATTCTCTCGTAAACCTTAAACAATAATGACTAAAACAATGTTACACAAAACGACAAATAGAAAATATTAAAGCAATTTAAAAGACAATGTTTATACAATTGCGCACCAATAGGGGAAAAAAAAAAAGAATAGACATCAACATAATACCGGTCATTGAGGATCAAAGATAGTAGACATGAGAGATATAACATCTTTACTATTGAAGAATTTGGTAAGAAATAAGGTGGCATTTGCTTAAGTTTCAGGATAGTTGATCCAATGCATGTACGACCTCAACATGCACTTTTCATTGCATCCTTTTCATATAACTCTGGACCTATTGCAACTTATCTCCACTATTTGATCTCTAGAAAAGTTTAAACAACTTTTCCTTGGGGAAGTTAGCAAATGAAAAAGGAAGTAGAAATGAGCATCAGATCATGACAACGATACAATATAAGAAAAGGAGGAGGAGAAAAGTGAATGTGCAATTTAGAACCTGTTTGGATGAGTTTTTGTCAGTAGAGCTTTTTTAAGAAGAGCTTTTTTAAAAAATCAGTTGATTGTTTGGCTGTCAATTAAAAAAATAGCTTTTTTAAAAGAACTTTATACGGTAGACTGTTTAGCAACATAAAAATAAAAAGTATTTTTATTAATTTTAACTATATTTTATTTTATAATAAAATTATTTATGCTAAATAATATTTAAAGTATACATATGTTTTCCCTTTCGTATGATTTCTTCTATTTGTTTTATTCTCTTTTTGTTTAAATATTGTGTTTCGTATGCATATTTGTGAGACTCCCTTCAAGGATACTGCTAGTAATTTCTTTCTTGCTTCTCGGTCACCTTCTCCACACCCCTTTACTGCTTACTTCTTTAGTCTTGTTGATCTTCACATAAGCACTCACGGTCGTCTGGTAATTGCAATCAGCAAGTAACTATAACAATTGACCATGGAAGAAACATTGCAACAGTTAAGGAATACACCCTGAGAAGCGAAGATCATCAACAAAATGAAAGTTGTTCTTTTCGTTATTTAAAGAATTTGTCGAACGTCTGCGTCAAACACAGAAGATCTGCGTTGAAGGCAGACATTGACGTTCGACAAACACAGAAGATCTGCGTTGAAGTTCAACACAGAAAAATTAACTTTCAGGAGAAGAATATAAAGAAGAAATAACATTAGAAGAACTAATCTGTGTCTTGAGAAGATGAGAATGATTGAACAGAAGCGTGGTGAATGATGAACAGAAGAAACAGAACAGGTATTTGGGGCTTTTCTTCTTTACGTAAATGACGGACTTCTTTACGTAAGTGGCGGAAAATTAGCTTCCCAAAAAAGCTGAAATTTGGGCTTTTCTGAAAAGCTCCAAATTTTAGCTTTTGAAAAAGTTATATTTGAGTTTTTAAAATAGCTATTTTTACTTCAAAAGTGTTTTTGAAATTTACAGTCAAACACTTACTTTTTCCTTAAAATAGTTTTTGCGGTAGAAAAAACTGCTTTTAAGCCCTTCAAAAGCTCAATCAAATGAGGGCTTAGTTAGATTATAAATAGTATTTGGGTTAGGTCCCAGTGAGACCCACATTAATAAGGAAGCCTAACTAATAATGTGGGACCCTTTAAAAATATTAAAAATATCATAATATTTTTTTCAAAACTTTAAGGTCTAAATAAAATAATTTTTACAATGTTATGGTTTATTTTAAATGTTATAACTTTAAATTAAATTTTTGTAAAAATCTTAGGATCGAAAATACTTCTTTTGCCTTCATTATTTTATAATAGTAAAAGTACCTTGCATCTAACAAGGAATCCAACCTTTCATTAAAAAGAAAAGTACAAATGAGTTCGATTTCACTTTTTTAGTGAGAAATTCGAAAAGAACTTTAAATAAGCAAAAAGTTTATAACAAAGATAATCCAACAATTTTTCAAGAAAACAGTCAAAATTGACAAATTTGTTTAGTGGTGATCCTTATGTAACTTAAAATAAATATAAGCAGTTGACAATAATAAGGTGTTGTGAAATTTGATTGGTTTGCAATTAAATCTTTAAGTGACAGATTATAGAAGAAATCATCCAATATTGTTCATAAAAATATCTAAGAATGTGCGGTAATTAGAATAAATTGAAGTATATGACTACAATTAATTTGATTTACTTATAAGCACTCATCCATCTTTTTATTTCAGAATAAAAAGTAAATCCAAGTATTGAAGAATAGAACTTACGAGGATTCAATTTTATAGGTTGTTCTAAATTAAAAATTTAAAGTTAGTTAGTATTAAATATTTGTACTATTCTCATTTATAATAATATTATCTCTCTATGCAAATGTCCTAAAAAAATGAGATTGAAGTGTGTCACAGATGTTGCTGCATATTCCCAAAATGTTATGCTCCTGATCCGCATTGACAACCGTGGCAATGGTTTATTAGGTAGGAAGATAAATAAGCTTTAGTATATAATCCTTTTCTTTTCTTTATGCCTTATGTTCACTTACCAAAAATAGTATACATTACGTTCTGGTAACTGACACATTTTGGATTTGCCAATAGATACTTAATAATAATTTTGTTTTGGAAAAAATTAAATAATAATTTTGTATTGGATCGGGCCGAAAGAGTAACCCTGCCCTAGGCTGTTGAGTCGGTATTAAACTGCAAGGAAATTACATCACAAAAATCATGGTTGTCAGTCACGTTGGAAAATTAGTCGAGCCGGAAAGCCAAAGGAAGGAAAGCGTGTGTTCCCATTTCTTTCTACTTGTTTAACAAAAGTCCCACGTGTGCATTTAAAATGGATGTTTGTGAAGCCACGTCACCAATTAGACATTCCATTTCCTAAGGTTTTTTTTTTTTTTGGTCGTTGATTTCTTACTCTATCCAGGAGTTAATTTTGGATCCAACTCACCAGTGGAAAGAATGCCCTAAACTCGTAGTAAAGTTAAGACTGCAAGTAGCATTGGGCATTGGGGTCTCTTTTGTTTTAAAATTACTCGCAATACACAATACAGCAAACAAACCAGAGAAATTTGAATTTGGGTAAAGATATATGGTTCATTCCAAAAACTAAGCACCTAGGTAAACCACATGCTTCCACAAAAATTATTGAGATACAAACCAGCTTACCCACCTCATATTCACAAGACTAACAGTTTCTCCTGAAAAGAGAAATCAATTGCTAACATGACTTACAAGATAGCCAGAGAGCTTCTGCGAACACCTGGTTCCAAAGTCTTCCGATGCAAAATTGTATGAAATCAGTTATTAACTCTAAAACTCTTATTTCTTCTATGGTTGATTGCAGCTAATAGATTAAGCACTATGGATATATTGCATTTTTTAGCATTGGATGATAGGTGCTCTTTATGCATGGAATGCGGAGAAATTAAGGAACATTTGTTTTTTGAATGCCAATATGCCTCTTTTGTTTGGAGAGACGCAAAAAATTCTTGCCAATAGAGCTGTAATGGGAATTCAATGCTTTTATGTCAAATGAAAAAAATTATATAATTAAATAATTAAATTATATGGAAAAATTATACACTGAAAAGGTAGTTAAAACTAATTTTACATTTCTAAATATCTAAATGGTCATGATATATTGTTAGATGTCAATCTTGATTTATAGATTTAAATTATTTAATTATAGAATTGCAGATAAATCAAAAGAGTTAAAAATTATCTAATAATATACACGAATTAAGGTTATAATTTTTATGCATTGGCAACATATTTGAGAACTTAATGAGAGACACATAAAGAATATATTAAAGAGAGAAAAGGTCTTTCAATCATATTGAATTTGATTGTAAAGTTTAAAAAACTTTATGATTCACTACAAGAAATATGTAAAATATAGACGGAAAAATTCCGACGGAAAGGAAAACGTAGCCAATTACCGACGGAAATATGTCTTCGGTCGACAAAGTTGCCTGGAAAATGGAAAAGGTGGGAAAAATAAAGGAAAATTACCGACCAAAAATTCCGTCGGTAATATAGTCGGCAACTGTGCATCGTCTTCTATCATGGAGGGTAGATCTTTATATGTAAATGACGTCGTTTGGAAATGTACTTCAGTTATCAAGCCTTAATGAACAAAACGACGTCATTTTGTTTACTTAAAATGATGTCGTTTTGGTAAAGTAGGAATCGTTTAGCTTGAGGATGAAAACGACGTCATTTGGTTTGAAGCCATACGACGTCGTTTAACTTTACTAAATAAGTTAAAGCTGGCAGAAACAAACGATGTCGTTTTGGTTATGGTAAAAGCTCTCAGCCGTTCCCTTTCCCCCCAGTCGCACCTGCGCGCATCGCTACCTCTTTCTCCTCCAGGTCTGCTCCGTCCACCGTCGTCTGCATGTCCTCCGTGGAGCTGCTGTGTCTTCAGCCACAAGCGTTGTCTTCTCCGGCAGTCTTCGGCGGTTAACGTCTAGGTATTTTCCTCTTCTCTCTCTCTATCTTCAATGACGACGGGTTCAACCTTGAATATCAAAATTTTCCTTTACCGTGCGTGTTCAATGACTTTGAATTGTCTACATTCATTGTAAAATTAATGATTTTGTTGTTTCTTTGTGTTTGTCTGATGAAGATTGAGTATATTGATGGGGACGAAGAGTGAGTATATATGCTGTCGTATTTATATAAAAATGCATATAATGAACTATGAGTTAGGTTTTATTTGGCAAAAATTGTGATTTAATACAATACAATAGCATCAATCTTTAACTTGAATTTGCAATTAACAGTATAAAATATCATTAATTTTTTGTTAACCAAACATCTTAATAAGAGAATCAACCTTGACATTTATGTGTTTATACCATACAAACTGTATAAACCAACCTTCCTAGTAGGCATACCTCTCACATTAGGCCAGTAGTAGTTATTAGAAGTTATTTTTTCAAAAGTGTAGTAACATCTCGAGTTATCATTCACATTATAGAACCTCTTACAGATGAATCAAATATCACTTAAAAGTCTCTTATAAAAATTATAAAACTTTCAAACAATCAACCAATATGATAGACCATGATGAGGTCATCTCCTCTACAATCCTTAAAACTCTCTTATGCTTTATATAAAGGCTCACTATCAAATCACATGAAACTTGTAATGCTATTCCTAATCTTGGAAGTTTTACCTACGGAAAATACTTACCAAAAAATGTTTGTGACAATGTGTTCTAAGTGGTGAAGGAGATTGAAGCTACTAAGTCCAACCATGCCTTAACTTTATCTCTAAGTAAAAGGGAATAATCCTCAATCTAATTGCATCCTAATTCACTCTATTTATCTTAATGGTGTCATAAATGGCTAATAATTGGTTTATGTGTGCACTAAGATCTCGTATACTGCCTCCTCCAAACTTCTATTGTGAACCATAATGATGAGTCCTAACTTAATTTTAAGTTTTTAAAATTTTCTATTAGCCTTACAATGGTTATCGAAGATCCCTTAATGTTAGGCATTACATAGTCATATAATGCCCTCAAATTTTAGTTCTCTACCATGGGTAGTATTCCTTACTCCACTTCTATCTCTAATCTTATTTCGTCTGTTTACTCTAATCTTCTTGCTTTTTGTGTGGCATACAAAGCTCTTTCAATTTTGAGGAACTCTTTCAAACTTTAGATAGATTTCATCTTGTCATGTTCCAAATATTTCAAATATGAACTAAAATAGATTGCAACAAGCACATGAAATAAGAAATTAAAATAATGTTTAATTTTTGAGTTTTTTTAATAGTATTGGATCCCCGATGACAATACCAAGAACTTGATATGCTATGAGTGTTGGGTTATTATTCATAACACTAATTTTAATAACTTAGGCAAGTACATCTATTATTTTATAGTAATATAGTAATAAGTGGAATATTATTCCACGAGAATCTAATAAGTACTAAGTTTGAATATTCTATTAACTAGTTAATAACAAGACTTGACATTATATCTAAATTAACCATAAAATTATCTTGAAGCATATAAATTCCATTTTCACAAGGAAAAATGATTAATAACAAGAATATATTAGATACAATAAAAATGAGAAATACTCTTAGTATCCTCTTTGTGTATATGATTAGTTATTTCAGAGAGTTTATGACTTAGAATGATTTTTTTTAATTTAATGAATCATTACCTCTTGATTTATGACTATTTATCATCAAATTGATTAAATGATCTCTCTATTTAATTAAAACTTCCAAAGATATGTTAAGATATGTGAAATTTTATAAAATGATTAACTCCAATACCAAAAATATTTATTAAAATACTTCTTTGGCACCCTATAAAACTTCTAATATTGACACCTTAGCTGATCTGTAAACAAGTTTTATCTATCTACTGTATGCAAATTAAAATATGCTTTAATTTCTAGCTTCTATAAAATCAACATTAAGAACAACAATGATATTTCATAAGCATAAAACTCTTTCATAAAATAATTGATTATCATTTTATATAAGACAATACTAGGGTTCATTGTATCTAGTCGTTAAAAGATTAAGATAGACTTCATCCTTGAAACAATAAACATGAACAAAAGAATTGTTGAAATCATATATATAAAGTTCTGATGATAAACTTTTTAATCTTTTGATATTCTCTACTTTGTTGGGATGATCTCAGATCTCTTTTCTTATTGAGGATGACTGGGAATTCTTGCTTTATGGTTTATCTCAAACCTAACTTAAATATTTGAATGTTAAAATCTCTAAGTTAGTTATTCACACCTTTATATAGTGTAGGTCAGCGACGAACATGAGTACATTCTAGACTATACTTAGCACTATAACTTTCATCCTTCATTCGAGGAGGAAAATAGACTATGACATGCTTGTGTCTGAGGCTAGGTCCTATAATATAACTTTACCACCAAGTGATAGGAAAATCTATTTAACTTGAATTTTATTTTCTCTTTTTGTTTTATTGCTCAATTTGGTATATACAAAATATTTTTAAATAAATATTATGACAATTACAATAATAACAATAAAGTGAAAATCTCGCTACTAATTGCAGGATTTGGCGAAATCTAAAAATAAACAACCTTATTCTTAAATGATATAAAGTTCACCTTTTATATCATTATAAATAGTAAATAAAATGGACCCAAGTTGACCCATCCTAAAAATCATGACCATGTCCCAATCAAGATCAGAAGAAGATTTAGAAAAAGGCATTTGGACAAGAAATTAAACATGTCTTGTTGTTGTCCTCTAAGATCCATCCAAATACGCTGAAGTTGTTATGAAGTGGTCATGCATCCAATAGGAAGTAGAAAGTGGGTTACGCACTCTCCCAAATCACAAGCTTAAATTATGTCTATGTTCCAACTTTACTATTAACTCTTCAGCCTTAATATAATACATCGTGACTTTCCTTAGAACTTGTAAGTATTCATTGATTCTAATTGATCAAATTAATACCAAAGAACGCTAGAGTTACACACTATCCCAAATCACAAGCTTAATTATGTCTATGTTCAAACTTTACTATTAACTTTTCGGCCTTAATATAATACATCGTGACCTTACTTAGAACTTGAAAGTATTCATTGATTCTAATTGATAAAATTAATACCAAAGAAATTTAGAGTAAGTACACCTAGTTCTTTGGAAAGTAAAATACACTTTGACTACCACAATGCACTTGAAGTACATCATATACCCATTTCCTGATTTTGTCCCATAAGTCATAGTACTTCTTTAGTAGTCTTAACTACAACCATATACTCTCCTTTAGTTTTAGACAATACAATTAGAGTACAACTATTCATTACATAATAGCATATGTCTTCATTGCTATACTGACAGAAATGGTAAGCTTATTACTAAACTTTTCACTTTTCAAAAGCATGAAAAAAAAAATAATGTTGATTTTTGGATGAAATTTAACTTTGATAATTAACTAGGTAGTGCATTATGTATATGTCCTATTTTGTGATGCTTGTGTATTATATAACCCTCTTAGATTTAACCACTCTTAATAGTTCCCCTAATTCCTCAATGACACAAGAACGTCGGGATTTATAGCTCTCTCTCCTTCCAACCTAAAAGCGTACTCTACAAGTTTAAGATCCTCTTTTTTGTTATTAAGTCCTAAAACTAAACATACTTTCAAAAGATTATCATAAATAGCTTTAGGAGATTCATCATACATTTCAAGTCGACCTATATAAGATTTAAGTTTATCCAATTTGTCCAATTTTATAGCAATAGAATATATAACCTGATTGCTCATCTATTCCATAACATTACATTATGAAGACAATACTTGTAGAAATGAAGGCTGTTATTAGAACTTAGGTAGTCCCATAAGTCTAACCACTCTAACTCCCTCCTCCTTGCATAAACGTTTTGGATAGTTTCTCTAACCTATATTATAAGTATTGCATAAGGTTTAAAAGAACTAGTACCATTATTTATGATACTAGTTTGCACCATAACATTTAGAAAAAAACAAAAATTGCACAATCAAACCACTAGATCTTTGTTATGATCACATCCTTAATTCTTGATACGTGACATGTCAATGTAACTTGAATTGAGAATAGACATAATATATAGATCCAATATGAGTTGTGATTACTGGTCGATATAGAAGTGTATTGCTTGTTGCAGGATTGACCCTTCTTTAAAAAGGGGGATGCCAATTTTATAAGGAAAACTCTACCGAAATTTAAATAGGATCGGCATAAAATGTTACATCACCAATTTTTTAATTATAACAAGAGCTCCTTAGTATTAAATGCATATTGAATTAATACAATACAGTTAATGACCTTGATTGATTATAATATTTTACGACAAATTATTTGTTATATTCCTTGCTTGCTAACCTGTCAACCAATTTGTTGTTGGTTGTAGGAACTTGCACACATTCCAGTATACTCATTTGGTGCGAGATTAAAGAGAAGCTTTAGTAGGTATTAAAATGACATTCATTTCGTTTATGGTTTCATAATGTCAAGAATGCATTATCACACATTTTAATGACATTTATTGCAGTTTCTATATTTTCCATTGTTGCTCCGTCATTATCATCCTGTTCACGTACTTCAAGAAGATCCGTCTGCACTTCGGTTCAGGTAAGTGAATTAGTGTTAGTGAAAATTGCTTTTGAACTATGGTTAATTTGCGAATGTGTTTGTCGATTGAACTGCGGGTTATCATTGTGGTCATCTAGGATGAGTGTGCCTTATATTGTGTGAATTTCCAATGACCTTAAATTGTCAAAATTTTATTGCATTGATTCTTAATCCGTCATTATTAGTTGCTCTTTACCTATCATTTTTCAAATTTAAACACGCATTATTTTGAAAAGTACCTATATGTGTCAACATTAATTACAATATGTATTCATATATTGATGAATACTTATTATATTTTGCAGTACTAAATATTGAATATATGACATTTAATTATTGAAAATATCTGCTCACATATATATGTTTGACTATAAACATATATGTGAGATTTTTAGTATAGGTTCATTATGTAGATGTGAACCTATAAACTGTAACCCAAAATTCGTTAAGTTTGGTCTTGTGAGTCTTATCGGTGCAAAATACGATGAGCTTAGGAGTCACAACCAAAACTTGTTATGCCAAGTCAGAAGTCGTATTGTAGATGTCTACTACTGTTTGTAGGACATGAATGATACTAACACATGATTCACTGTACGAAATTAACAGTTTTGCAGATATGAGTTATGTTGATAAATCTTCGATGTATAGACGATTAACTATTAATGGTTACATTAATCCTGAATTTGTTGCCAGAGTCGAAGCTTTCATTGATTATGCATGTTCTCAACCTGCATATATGGATGGGCCGAAGATCATATGTTCATGTAGAAAGTGCAAACACAAATGTTTCCTTCCGAGTGATAAAGTTAATGGGCATCTGTTGAGAAAGGGGTTTGTCCACAATTATTTTGAGTGGACACGACATGGGGAACCTGGCATTTGTAGCACCTCAAAGGCTAATCAAGCAGAATCGTCTGTCAATTTCAATGACTTTGAAGGAGGATTGGATACCGAACAAATTATTTCGATGAGACTGAAAATCTTTACATGCAAATGGTATATGATGCAAGTTGTAACACCTTTGAGCACAATATGGAATATCTTGAAGAAGATCCGAACCCACAGGCAAAACAGTTTTTTGACTTGCTTAAGTCAGCAGACCAAGAATTATGGCCAAATTGTGAGACAATGACCCAATTGTCTTCAATTGCGCGAATATTAAACATCAAGTCTGAAGGTCATATATCAGACCGAAGTTTTGATAAAATTCTTGAGTGATATAACGAATCATTGCCTCCTGATCATACAATGGTTGATAGTTTTTACAACATGAAAAAACTTATTCGAGGTCTTGGTTTGTCTGTGGAGAAGATTGATTGTTACAAATTGGGGTGCATGTTGTATTGGGAAGATGATGTCAAATTAGAAGATTGCAAATTTTGTAGTCAACCAAGGTTCAAGCCTAGAAAGCGTTCAATGAAACAGAAATTAGTACCCTGGAAGTGGATTAACTATTTCCCTCTAACTCTGAGACTTCAAATACTCTATGCTTCTAATGTAACTGCATTGCACATGAGATGGCATCATGAACACGAACAAGAAGATGGAATAATGAGTCATCATTTAGATGCACTAGCATGGAAACATTTAAATGACACCCATCTTGACTTCGCAGCAGAAAGTCGAAATGTAAGGTTGGGATTGTCAACGGATGGTTTCCAACCTTTTGGTCAATCCGGTCAGCAATATTCATCTTGGCCAATCATAATAACTCTGTATAATTTGCCTCCATAGATGTGTATGAAGGACACATATATGATCTTGACAGTGATTGTGCCACGGCCTTCAAATCCGAAGCATAAAATCGATGTTTACTTACAACCATTGATATCAGAATTGCAGTATCTTTAGGCATATGGTGTTCATACATATGATGTGTCTATGAAGCAGAATTTTGTGTTGAGAGCGGCATTGATGTGGACTGTTAGTGATTTTCCTACATATTCCATGTTGTCTAGATGGGGCACAACAAGAAAACTAGCTTGTCCTTATTGTGGCAATGATTCTGATGCCTTTTATCTTCCGAACGGGGGCAAAGTGTGTTGGGTTGACAATCATAGAAAATTTCTTCCTGTAGATCATCTATTTAGACGCAATAAACAAAAGTTCATGAAGAATAAGATGGTAAAAACACCTCCTCCCCCTTACAAACCCGGTGAAGCGATTTTGCAGGAAGTTGATGAATTAGGGTTGCTGAAAGTAACAGAATTGGAAGCTGATGAAGTTAACACAACCATCAGTAAAAACTTTAGCTGGAGAAAAAGAAGCATATTCTGGGATTTTCCATATTGGCAAACGAATTTGATACATCATATTCTAGATGTAATGCATATTGAAAAAAACTTTTTTGATAATTTGTTCAATACCATCGGAACATTGAAGGGTGGACAAAAGACAATGCAAAATCACGGGCTAATTTGCAACTTTTTATAGAAGGAATGAGTTACATCAGGATCCTCGCACCGGGAAATATTCGAAAGCATGTTACAGTTTAGACAAAAAAAACAAAGGGAAATATTGTATGAATGGTTGAAAGGCCTAAAGTTTCCCGATGGCTATGTTTCAAACTTGGCAAGGTGTGTTGATATGAGGAAGTACAAATTATTCGATTTAAAAAGTCATGATTGTCACGTGTTTATGCAAAGGCTAATTCCAATCGCATTTCGGGAGTTGTTACCGAATAAGGTTTGGGAGGTGATAACAGAACTAAGTTTGTTCTTCAAAAGTTTAACTGCATCCGAAATCAAGTTAACTAAAATGGGAATTCTTGGAAGGGAGATTCCAGTAATATTGTGCAAGTTAGAAGGAACTTTTCCTCCAAGCTTCTTTGATTGTATGGAGCATTTACCCATGCATTTATCGCACGAGGCACAACTAACTGGTCCAGTTCAATATTGATGGATGTATCCGTTTGAGAGGTCATTCAAATTTAAATTATTGTAATTGACGTAATTACGACATGTTTTAACAATTAAATTGTAATAACCATATTTGTGTTAATGTAGGTATTTGCATCACTTGAAGAAAAATGTCAAAAACAAGGCTAGAGTTGAAGGCTCCATATGTAATGCGTATTTGGTGGAGGAAGCCAGTACATTTTGCGGACATTAGTTTGCGCCACATGTGCTCACCAGAGAAAGAAAAGCTTCTCGTAATGATGATGGGGGACGAACGATTGATGCTGAAGGTAACTTATCCATTTTCACATTTCCTGGGCAGGTATATGGACGTGCAACAAGAAGAATGCTAACAGAGCAAAAAATTGAGGCTGCCCATGGTTACATTTTGTTGAATTGTTAAAAGGTTCAACCTTTCGTGCAGTAAGTTAAACATAATAGCCATACAATGACACAAATATTGTCTTGTTCATAACTAAAAAACATAATACTGTTATTAAATTATACGAGGCATTGTTACGTGACATCATGTCGGACAGCACACAGGATGAAGTTAGTAATGAGGTTGGAAGACACTTTGCAGGATGGTTCAAGAGATATGTAAGTTTCCAGTTACATAGATAAGTCAGTATGAATTATAACAATTACGTATTCAAATAACATTATATTTATTGATATGATATTTGATTTTTATGTAGGCCATAGAAAATCCAATAGACAACCAGTCCATTTCTGCTATTGCGAAGGAACCTTTGCGAACTGTTAAATCGTATCTGGTGTATTTTTGTAATGGATATAAATTTCATACAGAATATCATGGACATAGCATGGCAACAATAAATAGTGGAGTTTCGATACAGGGCGAAGTTATGGATTACTACGGTAAAATTATTGAGATACTTGAAGTTGAGTATCCTGCGTTGCCAATCAAGCGAACTATGATATTTAAATGTGATTGGTTTGACCCGACTCTAAATGTTGGAACAAAAGTCCATAGCAGATACAATCTTGCTGAA
>JAOTAX010000005.1:23710039-23726159 GCA_025629825.1 Erythroxylum guanchezii | reverse complement strand
ATGGCAGCCATGGCTGCACTTCAAAGCTCAATGGCATCTCTTTCTCTCTCCTCAAATTCTTTCTTTGGCCAACGTCTCTCTTTTCCCTCTCCCTCCTCTCTTCCTGTACGTTATTGTCTTCTATTTCTTTTGCTTTGATTTAAAAGTTTCAACCTTTCCTATTCCTGATGTGTTTTACGCTCTTAATCCGATTGCTTTTGGACTATTTTAATATGTTTTTGTTATGTTAAGGAGGTTCTTGCTTAAGTTTTGGAGTGAATGGCTTTTTTTCTGCGATGTTACATTTTGTTCTGTCGCTTTCGAATTTTGAAGATGATTTCAAAATTGTTTTTTTGGCTGAGTTTAATTATCTTTGTGTTGTCATACTACGCTTCATAGTCTCCATTCTTTCAGAAAGGAATGAAATGGGAGTAATCAGAGATAGCAAGTAGTGAACTCTTTGGTCGCTGTAGGAAGGTTTCTTCGATTTTTGAATTGGTTGGTTTTTCATTGCTTTATTTGGTTTAGAGTACCCAGAAGAGGTTGCAATTAGTTCAGCTTTTGTAATGCGAAACCATACAAGTGGAGTCACAACTGAGTAGACTTTCCTGTTCAGTTTTTCAGCACCTGTCCCTGGTTAATGGATAGGGTCCTTCAGTATAATGAATAGCAAACCAAAACTCTGATTTCTAAGTTTTCAAGCTTGTTTGACAATAATGTCACCTTCTTTTAGCCATTGCAATCTCTAGGATATTTGTTTAGGTTCATAGGACCTTGAAACCATAATTTTTTCAACTAAATTGGAGATTTATAGTTGGGTTTTTCTTTTGTGAATGCTGTTTTGCCTCAAAAATTGAGATCTAATTCGTATCACAAAATGTTCTGAATATTGTATTCAGACTTGAGATACTAGTTGCTATAGCCATTTGACAACGATCTTTGTATTTGTTTGACATGCAGGTTAAGTCACCAGAGAAGCCATGCCTTATTGTTGTGAGGGTTAGTATCTTTGGTTCTTGTCATGTCAGTGCCTTTTAAATGAACCAATTTTGAGATCTTATGACTACTTTAAGCATGGTATCATCTCTGCGTAGTGTTTATTTGCTGGTGGGAAGTAATTATGCTTTGCTTATTAAAATTTGCTGATTAACCTTCTCATCTGATTCTTTCCTCTCATCTTACAGCTAAAACGGTGGGAACGGAAGAAATGTAAACCCAACAGCCTCCCAATTCTACATAAAATGCACGTTAAGGTGGGAGATACGGTTAAAGTTATATCAGGTGATGACAAAGGTAAGGTTGGAGAGATTACTAAGACATTAAAGCACAACAGCACTGTGGTATTAAAAGACATAAACCTGAAAACAAAGCACGTGAAGAGCCGGGAAGAGGGTGAACCTGGCCAGATTATCAAGGTTATTTACACCTGATATATGTTTTCGTATATGGAGGCTTTTTACTGTACCAAGTTCTTTCTTCTCCTACTTCACTTCTTATTCGGTGAACAGTTTAATGTAACTGGGGATATTACACTTATTTTAGATATCATACTTAGATCCATTTCATCCGTTCTTGATAAGTAACTGACCCACTTTTACCTGCCTCTTTTTATTCACAAAGATCATTTGCTATTCCAGATTGAAGCACCTATTCACAGTTCGAATGTGATGCTGTACTCTAAAGAGCAGAATGTTACAAGTAGAGTGGGTCATAAAGTCTTGGACGATGGTAAGCGAGTTCGTTATCTTATAAAAACTGGAGAAGTAATTGATAGTGAGGAGAACTGGAAGAAACTGAAGGAAGAGAAGAAGGAGAAGACTGAGGTAGCTGCTGCTTCCTAGGAAAAGCAACACATAGCTTGTCATTTTTCGTAGCTCCTAAAAATCAGCTGTAATTTTATCCTCACTTTACTGGTCTAGATGTTTTGTATCTGCCCCTTGTTGATTTCCGACATTGGGAAAGCTGAAATGGCCCGTTTGTTGAATGGAAAACTTGTATGGATCTATAGCCTTAAAAGGTTAACTGCATTCCTATTGTATAATTGCAATTCATCGGTAAAAATTCTGCTAAGTACGGTACTTTGAAGCTGACATTCAATGCCAATAAAAATATTCAGGGGCACTGGTGACATGATAGTTCTAATACAAACATTGTTCTAATACAAGCATTTGGAATCTTTTATAAACAAAAGTCATTGGTCAACCAATTTAGCTCTATGATCAACTAATGTAGTAAGTTTAAGAGAGAAGCTCTCTTGTTCGATACTACTTTACCTATCTTGTCGACAAATTGTGATCGATCGGTGTAACTTTACCTATCTTGTCGACAAATTGTGATCGATCGGTGTAGCTATGTGGTTGACCAATATTCATGATCTAAGAGCCTTTTCTTTCTATTTTTCCTATTTTCCATATTGTATGTTTATGTCTTCAGAGATTCTCTAAACAATTCATTCTTTTTTTTAAAAAAATTATCATCCCCCATTTCATCCGAATCAAGATAGATTGCATTAAATTGAAAGTTTTTCATTCTTGGATTTTCATAATTTGTGTTATTTTTCAAATTGATACTTTCGTAGTCAAATTGAAAAAAGAGTCAAGGTTGTTACCATTACATTTATATCGATACATCTTTGATTTATTTAAAATTTCTATTTTGGGCACTTTTTCATATCATTATTTTTGAAAATTTTGGGAGTTTTAAATTTATACTCTTTTTATAAAATTGATGGTTGGATATTGCAATTATGTTTAAATTTTTTTACAATTCCAACTCCTAATTTTGTCAAAACTTGCCATTTTCAGGTAATTAAAACTTTAAATTAAGTACAATGCCAAAATTGAGAATTTTTCAAGGCAAAACACAACTAAAATGTTCTATCAAAATTGAGCTCTTAAACAATTGTTTTGACTCTTTAAACATTAATTAGCATTCTTTTTTTAATATATAGAAAATGAATAAAGATTGCATTAACCATAGCAAAATCTATTTCAACGTTACAATGGATACAGTAGCTTCCTAATTTTATAAACTAGTAAACTAGTCAAAAAAGGAGAAAATACATTCTAAGTGATTACAAATTCCATCAGACTTTCACTCCATCCAGTTGATTATGTCTTCAGCTAAGGGATGTTTGCTAGTTTCCTGTCCTCTATATATCCTTTTGTTTATTTCTTTCAACAAGGTATAGATTGTTATGGTGAAAGCAAACTTGTAAAGCACTCCATTTTGTTTATGGTGATTTGCTAGCTTAATTATCCAGTCAAGAGTCTCAATCATTTGTAGGTTTGACAAAACTCTACCAATATATGCAAGATTCCACTCCACACTGATTTAGAGTACTTGCAATGGAAGAATAAGTGACTTCTGTCTTCTGTAACTTCTTTACACAGACACAAATGAGATCATATGAACCAAACCACCTATTTTTGGTTCTAATCCTATTTTTTATAATAAGCCAAGTGATTAGGGAGCCTTTAGGGTTCAAGGAATTCTTCCACATAAGCTCAAACCATGGAACATCCCTACTACTATTCGGAAGATCTTGTAGCATGATTTGTTTGAGAAGACCCCTTTGGGATCTGCAATCTAGGTAATACTATCCCCATTATGCTAGCGAGTGATTTGAGGTAGACAATTTATTAAGGAAGTGAATCCTCTGAAGTTACCTGACCATGTTCCATATTGAATGAGTGAGAAAACCTTGCATTAGGATGAATTATGTTCCTCAAATGAGTGATATCATTTCTATGTGAAAGGGGACTAAACTCTGACTAATTATCATACCAAAACCACATTCCCAAATTTGTATTTAATCCAAAGGTATAGCTGATTTCTTCGTCTAACATATGAATGAAGAATTATGAATGTTCCCTAGCAATTGACATCATTTAGAAATTCTGACTTTTGAGGTATATTTCATACATCCAATTGATCCAAATAACATTTTTATCCAGATAGAGTCTCAGGACTTTCTATATTAATGGTATGAGAATGATCCCCATTCCTCTTTGTCTTTTGGAGTAGTTACTTCACTTTATTTGGCTTTTACTCCCCTCGAGTTTTCTGCTTTCAATGACTTTAAAAAGGCTTTGATAATTCAATCAATCTATTAATTACTCTTTTTTTTTCAAGATAATGTGTGTCATCCAGTGAATATGCATATTATTGAGAACTGAGATGGTCAAGGTAACTCTAACAACAAAGGAAAGAAACCTATTTTCTCAGCATTAATCATGGCTTTGTACTTCTTAAATAGAGGAATAAAATTAGAAAATATTGGCTTAGTAGTTAAAATAGGAACTCTAAGTTATTTGAAGGGAATAGTATACTCAGACCTGAGATCCTGCTTAAACCAGTTGGATTTCTCACATTAACTGATAGAATCAAATTGCTTTTCCCTGTATTCACTTTGAGCCTTGACCATTTTGAGAAGAACTTGAAGATATCCATCAATATTTTAAACAAGTGAACATCTAGACCATTTAATAGTATGATATCATTTATAAACATTAAATGAGTTAGCTTGAGTTCCCTGCATTTATGATGATATTGAAACCATTGCAACTTGCAAATTTGTTGAGAAGTCTGGATAACCCTTCCATCACTAAGGTAAATAGATAAGGGGATGGAGGATCCCTTTGTCTTAGCACAATTAAAAGGTTGTGTAGGAACTACATTAACTAGGATGATAGCTGATGAAGTCTGAATGCACACCATGATCCATTTTGTAAATTTAGTTGGGAATTCAAGTGCTTCAAGACATGATTGAATAAATTTCCATCTCACTGTGTTAAATGCTTTGTAGAAATCAATTTTCCAAAGAAAATTGTTAATAACTCTTCTTGAATTGTATTTTTTAACATCTCTCATATTAGGATAATGTTATCTCCTATTGATCTTCCTTCTATAAAGGCCCCCTGAGTTGATTTATGATTCCTTTTAATGCTTTCTTCAATATGCCAGCTAGAATTTTTCTATTACTTTATAAATAGTGTTGCAACATGAGATTAGTTGATAGTCCACCAATGAGGAAGGGTTATGATTCTTAGAAATGAGGCATATGTAGGTATGGTTCAGTTCCTTCAGCATTTTTGATGAGGAAAAAAACTCCATAACTACTTCTGTGGATAGACTGCCTATGATCACCTAAGTTTTCTGAAAGAAACATGTTGAAACATCTAGCCTAAGTGCTTTTAAAGGGTGCAAGTTAAATAATACATCTTTGGTTTCTTGGTTTGTGAAAGGAGCCATCAAGTAATCCCTAAGTTCTTAACTTATGGAACAGTTAGAGAAACTTTTGAAGTTGAATTCATTTTATGTTGCCTTATCTGATCCCATGAGGTTTAAGAAGAAATTCCTAGTAAGCTTTTGCAAGCAAGATTGGTCAATGAATGTGTTTCCCAAATTATTTGAAGCTTAACAATTTTTTTTCATATTCGTTCTTGCTAATAGAGATCCATGAAAGAATTTTGAGTTTGAATCCCCATCCCTTAACCAATCAATTTTAGCTTTTTTCTTTAAAATGGAATCGTGCATATTTAGTTCACTATCATAATGATGCTTGTAGCAAGCTTCTTAAGCCTTTCTTAGTTTCAACAACCTCTTGGTTCGATTCTTGGCAAAGGACTTAGAGAGCTTGATTCACAAACTTAAGTTTTTACATAAGCTGGTAAGATTTGTGTCCTTCAATTTTTTGGTTCCAACATCTTTGAATTGTTCCTAGGAATCCTTCTTGCTGAGTTAATCCATTGAAAAATCTTAATGAAACCCTAGACTTCTTTAAAATAGTGAGATTCTATATATGGATGAACAACTGATATAAGAATGAACTCTCACCAAAGTGCGCCAAGAATTGATGGAAATGACTGAACCAAGCTTAATTGACCATAATTCTGTCGAGTTTTTTTTCTTCCTAATTAACATATTCCCTTACTGTTTTTTAGACCAAGTTAATAATCTACCAACAACATTCACTTTCTAAAGTAGACATGTTAACTCCCTACTTGTTCCCATATTGAAGATCCTTCCTCTGTTTGATTCTTGAGCTAATATTATGGAGTTGAATTCTCCAATCAAAAGCCAAGGGTTTGAAGTTATAGATTTAGTGGATAAGATATTCCCCTACAACAACTCTCTATGAAAATAGAAATTTGAAGCATAGATAAGTGTTATATCAAATTTTGAATTCACTTCATTCATTTGGCATTTTAAGTGCATGTGCTCTTCACTTTCACCAACCACTTGAACTACTATCTTGTTTAAGTTATATAGGCACATGATTCTCCTATAGTAATGTGAAGAGTGATTTGAAATGGCTTTCCATTATGCTCTAAAAATTGAGGTCACCTTGCATTTGTGGTGATTTTATTTTAGTTTCAAGAAGCCCTACAATAAAAGGCTTCTTTTTCAAAATAACCTCCTTAACCAATTCTCTTATTAGAGGGTCATTAAAACCTCTAACATTCCAAACCAAAATTGTCATCAAGGGGATGATCCCTTTCTATTTTGTTCTTCCCCTTCCTTCTAGATGATTTCCTCCTAGAGTTTGTAGCCAGATCCTTAGTTTCCACATGATCTCCAGGATTTCTAGAGTTGATCTCAGTTTCCATCTGTATATTTTCCAGGTTATCAACTTTTTGAGCCTCTATCATCACTTCATTTTCATAAGTTATTACTGCTTTTGTCTCAACCACATTTTCCTTGTTGACTTATTGAGTGTTTACTTAACTATTTAAACCCATCAATTCATCATGCCAATCTGTTTTGAAAACTTTCCTTATTGGTTTCCATTTTTTGGTAGATAAGTTTGGTTTCCAAGGATAAAAGATAAGAACATTTATTCTCTTTAGTTCTCCACCTTCTCCAAGCTTTCAAAATTGGTAAGCTATCTGATAATTTCAAGTTCTTCCTTATATTAATACAAAGTTTTGCAAAATAGATCCTTTCCATATTAGCAGTTTGTGAATCCATGCAAATTGGCTTTCCAAGTGAGTTAGCAAGGAAGCTTAATCCTTCAATTGTCTAAAATTCTAATGGAACATTATGAATGTTTACCCATATTAGAAATTTGTCAATATTACCTTTATCACAATATGATCCTGACTTCCACTTTTGAATAAACATTGGTTGTCCATCTAAATCCTATGGACCTTGCTCAATTATTTCATTCAAGTAGCTTTTTTTAAGAGAAATTGAAGAGGAAGGAACTATCATCCATCAACATAATTTTTTCTAATCCCTTTCTACCTCATCTTGTAGTAGCCTATGCATGAACAACAAGGAAAGCTGGTCTTTTATTCTAGAAAAGGCCTACCAATGTTATGGACTAAGCGTTTGGTCTTGAGGGGGTGGACTCATCACATTTTGGAAGTGTTTGAGCATTCTTTTGTTGTGTTCAATGTGTAGTTTGCTTTTCCAAGCTCCTTCAGGATATTAATGATCTTTGAAAATTTCAGTCTTGACATTCTCTTCTGTAACTATTATAGCAAAAGTTTCTATAGATTTTATCTCTTTTTTACTTCGAGTGAGTACTGGAAAATCCTCCAAATTCAAATTATGAGAGGTAGAAGACACCTCGTTCTCAGTATGCAAGGCCTTCAAGAGGCCCTCCATTAAGGAAGAGCCTTAGTAGCAGGAAATGCAAATTTAAAACAAGAGGGGTAAGAAACTAGAGGTAGGAGTTTTGGTTCTATAAAAGGAAATTTTTAGGGGTATAAGGGTCAAATCAAATAGAGACAGGTTAGAGGAAAAATTAGATAGAGAGAGGACTTATCCAGAGCGAGTTCTAACATTATCCATTCAATAACATTCTTGCTTAAGCAAGTTTATCAAATCTTGATCTAATTCTTTTTAATACCTTATCCAAGTTAACTTGAAGCATAACATTAAACATTTCAACAGTTCAATCTCAGAAACCTTAAATTGGCCAACTTTTCAGTTCAGTTTATCATGACAACATTTCTTATTAAAAACTATTTGATTTATTAATTAATTAGTCAGTTTTTATAAACTAAATGGGTTTCATAGTCAAAATAAACCAATTAATTTTCGTTAAACAATCTTCTTCTTCAATTAAACTTTGACTTATAGGTAAGAATAATCTCCTTCTTCAATCATATTTTAAATTCTTCAAATTTGTTCAATCTTTATTATATACCAATTTTATGACAATTTAATATAAGTTAATTCTTAAGTCTTTTGTCTTACCAGTTTAATTCCCAATCCAATTTTTGAAACATTGGTAATATTAGATTTAGGGAGAGTGACTTTTGTATATGTGGTGATTTTGTATATGTTATATGTTTATAATTGAGTAAATTTATGCTATGCTTAAGTTAATATGTGGATATTTCTTTTTATTGGATATTTCTTTTTATACCTGATATTAATTATTTATTTTGTTCTTGATATTGAATTATGACTTACACAAGAATTAAGGGGGAGTTAATCCTTATTTTGATATAGATAACTATTTTTTGCTTAATTTTATTATTGTTCAATAATGTCACAAGTGTTTTGTTATCATTTTAGTTTGGGGGGGGCTTATTAAACCAAGGAAGATTCCAACTAATTTTTTAATGATGAAAAAATATAATTACTACTAATTAGTCTATTATTTTGATTAAAAAAGTAATATAAGATAAAAAAAATGAAGCCATAATCTCAAGAATATTTATGAAGTTGAAAAAGGAAAGTTAAAGTTTGAAATCGTGGAAGTTAAGATTAATTAAAGAACAAAAGAAGATTAAGGAATATCAAGATCATTTTATACTTTGTATTATTTATTGTAATCTCACTTTATTAGTTTGGTAATCTCAAAGGCTCACCATGCATAAATATTTCATCTTATTTCATTGCAGAAGTCTTTTCATTCATCAAGAAGTGTTAAAGCTTTATTTTAAAGAGAAAATTATATTGATCTTTTAAACACTCTTCAAGGAATATTTTGGGAAGTGTTTAAATAATAATTGCATTAAACAAATTGAGTTTGAGTATTTGTAATTGTTAGGTTAAATATTTTTCGGGGAATTGGTTAACCTATATAAGGCAGTGGTTAACCAATATAGGTTAAGGTTATAAAATTATATGTACCTAAGAGTTTGTAGTAACATTGCTGACATATTGGTGAATTAATATTCTATATTGGTCAAATAATATGCCTAGTGGTCTACCAATGTCTCAATGACTAGTTAATTTATATTTTTAATGCATACTAGTTGACCAATATGTTAGACTAGTTGACTAGTACTCTGTAATTAGCCATTGTAATGACTAGTCTAGTAGGGGTCCTGAAACACTCTAAATATATGTTTTTCAATGTTTTTTTGTATAAAAAAGCATTTGGGTGCCTTTTGCACATATTTTTAAGAGTTTATTAAACATTTGAGTATCATTCTCATATTTGTGTAAATGCCTTTTTTATAGTTATTAAAGTGATAAAGTAAGATATTTGAGTTGTAAGCTTTGGTTAGGTCATTATATTATTGTACTTATGATTTTTCTATGTGACATTAAGGTTCCTCTTTATTTTGGAAAAAGATTGTAAAAGGGTTCCTTTTAGCTAAAAAAAGATTATATAAAGATTATTCTTTATCTTAAAAAATAATTATAGTACAATTCGAAGAGGAGTCTTGTAAGTGGACATAGGTAAGGTTGTTTGCTAAATTAATATAAATTTGTTTGCATTCTCTCTTTCCCGTCCACTTTAAATTATTGTTCATTTGGTTGATTGACTTTTATTAAACAATTTTCATCCTTATTATATTAATTATTGTTAATTGAATACATTGATTATAAAATTTCGTTAAAATTTTTAAACACCCAATTCAACCCCCTCTTAGGTGTCATTATGAACTAACAAAAAGGAATGGCTTATCTCTTGCCTTTTTGATGTATGAATAAAAGTCCTCATAATGATTATTAAGTAGCTTATCATGTGTTAAACTCTCATTATAAGTATACCTATACTTAGTGCAATATTATTTTGTTTATTTATTAAATTTATTCTTAGTGTGGGCCTTTACTATTGGAAAATTGAGACAGGATCTGATCTCGTGTGTAGTAGAATAAATAACAAAGCTTTTTTCGTATTTTATTTTTCAAAGTCAAGATCACTTAAAATTTTATAAAATGATAAACACATAAATCATAATAAAGTAAGAATCATAATTCAATTAGTGCTTATTATTTCCTCCCACAATTTTTGTCTTTGAAATGCACAATTAAAGGCATATACCACTGAAATAACCACTACAAGAAAAATAGAGTTTAGCTACAGAAATTACCGACAAAATTTGTACACATTTTGTCGGTAAGCTTATTTAGCGACGAAATTTATTGACAGAAAAAGGCGTCGGAGATATGGCCGTAGGTAAATTTACCGACGATATAAAATTTCCGTCAGAAAATTTTCGACAGGAGGAGAAGAATTTTCTGTCAGAAAATTACCAACGTATTTGGTTATTTCGTCGGTAATTACCTGCGGAATTTTTTTTTGTCGGTAAACCAATATATTTTACCAATGGAATTTTTTTTCCGTTGTTAAATTTGCTGAAAACTATTTTTAAAAATTAACCTGCAAAGTGTTTAGTTTCTTTGGAAGTCACAATGAAGAGAACTTCATTATTTCAAGTAAAAGAATTGAAATATTGAAATTCATACTAAAACATAACTGAAAAAAGAAATAAAATTATTTTTTCAAATAACAGACATTTCATCAAATACCTTACATGTATCAGAAATTTATCTCAACATCACAACTAAAATCACGTCTTGTCCCTTCTATCACTAACATTTATACCTTAAAGTTGTTTTCCAATAATAAAATACACAAATAAACGAAAGTAATAAATACCCAAATTAACTTTCATCTAATATATGAAAAAACACATGACAGTAGTTGCAAAAATACCTCCACCAAAGGACACGATGACAATAGCCGGAGAAGACAACGCCGACAAGCAGAAAAGGAGTCCACAACAGAGAAATGGGCTCCAAGAAAACCGAAGAGAAGATGTAGGAAGAAGGAAGAAGAAGAAAGGAAAAAGAAAACACAAGTGGGAGGGAGATGTCGAGTGAGTTTAAATTTAAAAAGAATTTACCGACGGAATTATCGACGAAAATTTCCGTAGGTAAACTTAAAAAAATTTTATTCCGCCAATAATTCCCGCCTTTTTACCGATGGAACGAAAATTTCCGTCGCTAAATCCATTTACCAACAAAATTTACCTATGGAATTTTCCGTAGGTAAACTCAAAAATTTTAATTCCGCCAAAAATTTTCTCCATATTTAGCGACGGTATATGTTCCGTCGGTAACTTGTAGTGATTACCGACGACTATATTTTTCTGTCGCTAATTTTGTCACGACGAATTCTCTCCAAATTTAGCAACGAGTATTAATACCGTCGCTAAATTACTCAATTTTAGAGACGAAAATATGCTTTCTGTTGCTAATTTTCAACGATATATTTTTCGTCGGTAATTTTTTGTCACTAACTTGTAGTGCTTACCGACAACAGTATTTTTCCGTCGCTAACATCCGTCGCTAATGCTGCCGTGACGAATTCCCTCCAAATTTAGCGATGAGTATTAGTACCGTCACTAAATTACTTGATTTTAGAGACAGAAATATGCTTTTCGTCACTAATTTCCAACGATAATTTTTCCGTCGCTAATCCACATTTTTCTTGTAGTGAACTATTGTATTCTTGAGTTGATCACTGACATTTCATAGTGAATCATCTATTGAATGTAGAACTAGTTAATTAATTCCAGCTTAGAAGGACTGAAGCTTACTATAACCCTACCATTGATATGTTTATCATGATTAGTCAGGACTCTCAAATCTTTATTAAGGAACTAAAGATATCTACTTATCTGCTTCCTCTTTATTTTGGTTTCTAGTGAACTAACAAAATATGGTCTCTTAAGGTTTATATAATCCTTAATGGCAAGTTGTTTATTCAGACCATTAAGGCCTCTCACATTCCAAACTAAAGCTATCATTATTTCTTACTTTTACTATATTTTTTCCTCTTGGATTGTCTCCATGTCCTTAAATGATTTCTTCCAGTGAAACTTAGCTTTACACTATAAATCTCCCCTTCTTCTTGAATTAGAGTATTAATATCTAGCTCCTTAGGCATTTCTTGTTCATTAACTTCCACCATTTTCTCTTTCCCTTTAAGAATAATACTTGTAATCTTCTCTAGCTCAGGTATTTCTCTACTGTTTCTCTGGGATGCCTCTCCATATGTTTAAGTAATTCCATTTTTTATGTCCTTGTCATATTGAGCTTCTTTCTTGACTTCCTTAGGCTTCCATAATTGTTTCTCTTCTTTTGCTTTAGGCTTCCATATATACGTTACCTTGATAGAGTCCTCATCAAGACCTCCATCATTTTTCAACTTCATTATTTTCAAGGAATTAGGTAGTTCTTTTTCATGTTAATATCTATTTATACCCTATCGTAGCCAAATCTCTTTATCATAGAAGTATTTTCATCCATTCCTGGAGGCTTATCCAATTTTCTCGCGATGTAGCTCAATCCTTCTATGTACTAGTACTCTAGTGGAACTCTATGGAAGTTCACCCACAATGGAATCATCTTTAGCATACTTGTATCAAGTTTAATACCTAGATGCCATCTCTTTACAAAAATTGGATGTTTTTAAATATGCTAAGGACTTGACATCTATGACCTTCTAAGCCTTCTCCTCTGAGAAAAACTTAAAGATGAAAAGTCCATCCTTATTGACCATCAAGCTCTCAAGTTCCATATTAATCCAAGTTGTATTTGCCCTTCTTTTCACCATTGGGAAGGCTAATCTTCTCTTCCAGAAGTACCTGATAGGTGATACTCCCTTCTATTCAAAATAAAAGTCGTTTTGGAGAAATGCACACTTATTAAGAAAGCTAATGAAATTATAGATATACCCTTATAATACTCCCATGAAGTTACCTCGCGACCCCATGAAGTTATTAATGGTTGATAAGAGAATGAAGTTATTAATGCTTTTAGAGTTTCGATGTTTTCAACTTTTAGAGTTTCAATGTATTCAAACGCTGCAATTCTTTATCTTCATTTCTACCGTGTATATGAGAGTCCCTTAATTTCCACTATCATGACTATTCGTTTTTTTAAGCAGATTTGTCAACAGAGATTACTCAGTATCTCATACAACAACCGGCCAGTTACACGTCTATTCATTTTAACCCATTTTCGATTCTTGCTTGTAGATTATGCTTGTAGATTATGTGTGCAGCTTTTTCATTTAAATAAATAAATGAATGTTGTTGAGAACTGAAAGGTTTTGAAGCAAAAAAAAAAAAGAAACATAATGAAGTGCATTGAAAAAGTAATTTGCTATAATTAGCATGTGAGAGAAATTGTATGTTGAATTGCCTTGAAATTGTAATCTGCATAATTAAGTGTGAGAAAAATTAAAGAGTAATTTTGGAAGTAAAATTATAAACATACATACAAAGTCAAGAATGACACTTATTTTGAATAATTAAAATCTATCTAAAACGACTTTTATTTTGAATAGGAGGGAGTATTTATTATAGGATTGTTTAAGTCATTTAATGTGATAATGTGTATGTTTAGTATACATACTCGGATGTTTAGCTTAGGTTTTCTGTTATTTTCATATAAATTGCATGTGTATGCTGTAGGACCTCGGCCTCTTAGGCATCGCGCCCACCCGCTTGCAGATATTGTCCGCTTTGGGCCTCGACCTCTAGGGCCTCGCACCCTCATGGTTTTTTTTTTCCACAAGACTTCCCAAGAAGTCACCCATCCCGGTATTGCTCTGGCCCTAGCACGTTTAACTTCGGAGTTCTGATGGGATTTGATGCGTTAGAGCATGAAAAACGCTTCTACAAAGGGAAGGTATCCACACTATTATAAGGGGTGCTTCGTTCTCCTTCCCAACCGATGTGGGATCTTACAGTAACTACTAGTACGGATTATTTTTCTACTATCTAATCTAATAAAATGAATGATTAATTAAAATACATAATTAAATAAACTAAAATAATAAATAAGATTCACTAAATAAAACATTAGATAAAAATAAATAACAAGTAGATAAATTAGATCCAGATGAAAAACTTCCTATGCTTAAATTTATGATGATTTAATGTTTAATCCTAATTTCTTGGACTAATAGGAATTTCAAAATTACAAGTAAATTCTTTCTCAACACATATGGCTCATATCCTTAGGTTGATTAATATAAAGTTCTCTCTAATCAAACCTTCCCTAAGAATGCATTAATTCTTATAAATTCCTATGATAGTATTTACTCTATTCCAAAAGAGTTATGTGGTCTTAGTTAGAGGATTCCATGTAACTCTCATTATTCATACCTTAATCTATTCATATATATAATATTTAGCTCAGTACTTTAATTTAACATAATAATTAAATATGAATAATTCTTAAGAAAACTATAGTCTTGCTTTAAATTAAAGAATCAATTTAAAACAACAGGTTTATGGTTCATCTCACCTAGATTTATATCCCAATTAGTTTATATTAAAAAAAGTAATAAAAAAGAAAGAACACAAGAAATAAGAATGAGCTCTCATGGATCTAAAATCAAGATGTTCTTGATGAATCTTTATCAACTTTTCTCTTTTCTCTAATATTGCTCCCTTCTTAATCCCAATTTATTTAAGCCACATTTCCAATTGATCTCCCATATCTTTTTCCCACTTACCCATCTTAAGCAAGAAACACTAAAAATTTGACCAACATAGGTCAAATACAAGGCTATTTTAGTCCTTGTGTTGCATAACCCACCTCTATAAAATTTTTCATAACAATCACACAAACATGAGTTATAAACATTGTACCATGTTGCTCATGTTTTATAGAACATGGGTAAAACATAGTACCACGTTAGAAAACGTTTGAGGAAATATAATGACTCGATGTTGAACATATTAGGAAAATGGGTCCTTGTTAGTGTCATATTTGATCATGTAGCAAACTCTCCCACAGAATGGATCATGTTAGAACATGGAGACAAAAAATAATATTATTTGCACTTTGATTTTACAATATTTTAAGTTAATAAAGGGAATTTATTTACTAGTTACTTATTGACACTTTGGTTTTTATTTTTTATTGGGATAATGAGTAATGATTAAAGAGAATTTACTTCTAACTCAAGTATAAGTATAAATTATACAAAAAGTATCATATTGCAAAGTATCTTTTCTCAAAATTTATGAAGTAAATCAAAATCAGTTTAATCATTAATATTAATAACTAATTGCCTAAACACATCAAATCATATATTACAACTAAACTTACAATGAATTATCTTGATAAATATTATTTCATAGATAAAGATTTTCCCAGAATTGCTCCCTATTAAATTTTTATTTTTTGAAAATTAAATGATTCATTAATAAACTTATATACCAGTAGTCTAGAATAAAAGGTTAGAACCTGGCTAGTACCAAAAACTAGACTATGGGGAAAAAAACTCAAAGCAATAGTTTAAGTTTGCATCTCCTTGCAAATATGTCAGTTATGAAATAAGAAGGAAAATCTCAATGGAATTCGAGCTTCAGCTAATTGATTCCATAAGCAGAGATCTAGGGACTCAATAAGCAAACCAAATTTCAAGCTACCTTATTATTAAGTTACTTATAATAAAATTTATAAGCATAAGTATATAATTCCTCGGTCACGAAATGCTTACTACAGTAAAATCTCTATAAATGAATATTTTTAGGACCTAAAAAATTATTAATTTATACAGAGTTATTAATTTATCGATAAAATTTATTAATTTATAGAATAATTTTTACTTTGTACATTATATTTGTCAAATTAAACAATTAATTTTTTCCATAACTAAGAAAAGAAAATAAATAAACAATTAATTATAATGATGGTGCATTATATCTAAGTTTATTAATCTTGTCAAAAATAAGTTTATTAATCTTAGGTTAGCGTGATTCAAAATAGAGTGTAGTTTATGCCCTCCAAAAAGTTAAAGATAAAATTGAATTCAGTTCGCATGAAAAGAAGAATTAATTGACTAGGAAAGCATAAAATTTGAAATAAAAATTGTTTAGGAACTGCTTTATTTTATGAATTATATATGTAATTTTCATAC
>JAOTAX010000005.1:23681584-23691629 GCA_025629825.1 Erythroxylum guanchezii | reverse complement strand
AACCAAGGGCGGAGAGGTAAGGAAACAGAGAGAAAACTTTCCAGAACTGCTCGAGGCACAGTAATTGCGAAACTCTAAGGAAAGTAATAGAGAAAGCTTTGGCGCAACATTCAATAACCAGATAAAATGGACAAACGGGATGGATTAAGAAAGGCACAACATTCAATGACCAGATAAAATGGACGAACGAGATGGAATGGGCGGCATAATATTCTATGAACAGATATAAGCCGCCAGATGAAATGGACGATCGGGATTGATTGTTTCTATCAACAGATATAAGCCGTCAGATTAAATGGACGAGCGGGATGAATTGCGTGGTCGTCCATCCCAACTCGTCTTTAGTATATATACTTAATGACTACAATTAATGAGTGATATATTATCATGGCGGAAATAGAATGAAGCTCAACATTTGATTATGTAGGCACTTAGACGAGACTTGCTAGCCATTACATTATCTATAGTTGATTTAAGTTTGTTTTTTTATTATTGTTGGTCAGAGAGTGAGTCCTCATCATAGTCAACATGATCCCAAAACTGTGAAAGTCATCATATGTGTCCAAAGTTGGTTAGTAAGCTCTATACTTTATGATATTTTAGTTTTTGCTTTTTATAATTTTAATAATTATTTATCATATTATCTTTTATTTTGTTTTTTTATATGGGGACAGATATAGAGAGTATTCATCAAACTGATAGTTTTTTCAAAGAAATATCTAATGATGAAAGTATATTTATTTATTAATTATCATCCTTTCATTTAATAAAATTATTGCAAAATTGAGTATGATTTACATGATGTTTTTTATATATAGATGAAGGGGTGTGAGCTACCCAAGCTATAATAATTAGTTAGTCCATTTTCTTCCATTTTTGAGTTGATTTCTTTAATTTGTACATTTTGATTTACTTTTCCTTTGGATGGAACAATTTGTCTTAGTAAATTAGGTTCTAGACATAAATTTGAACCTGAACCTTTTGGTATAGTTAACAAGGACACATTATTGATCATATCTTCAGTTTTAAACTCACTCACAATTTGGAGGACTCCTTACAATAGTGTTGGTATCCATCATGTAACTTCACTACTGTATCATATACGGATTTGCTAAGAAATCAATCCTCCAAGATGACTTGGCATAACTTATCGGCCAACCCTTGAGTATCCTTTCTTTTGTGGTTAGTAATAAGAGAAAGATTGAGCACGACAAATAGATTAAGGAGTTTCCTAAATCTTCATACTACTTATTCTCTTTACAATGAGGAACGTGAGTCAATTGCTCATCTTTTCTTTAAGTGCAGATTTTTCATCTTACATTTGGGACCAAATTCAATTGCTTTGTAATATATCTTCTCTAACCTCTAGCTAATGATTAATTGGATTTCTCTTAATCATAATGTGAAGAAAGGTGACTTATTGGTACTTAAAATTGCCTTTGTTAATATAGTTTATGCCTTATAGAAATAAAGAAATTAGAGGATTTTTCAAAGACAAACATTCTAGGAAAGCATACTCTTATAGGGGTTGTTAAAACAAGGATAAAAATAGTGGCTCATCAAATCCATTTAAGATTTAGTGAATCTTTGGTAATCAAGTAATGTTTTCCTGTTGACACTTAGGGAGTTGTATTCTAACCCTATGACAAGTTTACGTAGTTATCTCCTAAGGGATAGTAACTTAAACAATTGAAAATGTTTAGTGAAATTAATCCCTTTATCATATAGGTTTTGTATGAAAGCTGTAGTATCATCCTATAAGTGTCATATACAACTTATTATCTTATCCATTTAGTTTGTTGCCGAGGTGAAATAGCTTGTGTCAATGTATTCTAATCTGTCTAGATAGTTATCAACTTATGTACTACTCATCCTTTAATGGATTCTTTACTGAGATCTTTTAATTTTTCAAAAAAAATATTTGGGCTATTATTTAACATTGTAGATCAACAATGAAAACTATGTCATTATCTCTACTTTAGCTTCTCCAAGTCCAAGTGATTACTTTTTTAAAGAAAATTTGAATCACTTTGTAAAAATATTTGTAATTTGCTTATGCTGTCTCTGCAATACTTTTGATGTAGGCATGATGTATAGTTTCATTTTGGATTGTTTTGAAGTTATTTGAATGGTTAATAGAAGAAGTTTCTATATGTTCAAGTTGTGTTGAGTGTGAATTTTTTTTTGAAAATTAAAAGAAATTTTCATTAACCATAGTGAGAACTATATACAACAAGATAGTGAGGTCTTCCCTGTTGAATAAAAAGTATTACAATGGCTTATACTCAACTTTATAAAGTATGGAAAGAAAGCTAATGCGTTATAAGTTCCAGGTTAATCGCATATTGTTTGTCAGATTTTGGGTTACATCTTTGGATATTACAAGGCCTCGGATCTCGTTGATAATGTTTGCTGCTAACTGGTATTGGGTAATTGGCTCTTGCCAATATAACTTTCGATTCCTCTCCCACCAAATATTGTATATGGACAGAAATGATATATTGTTTTATTTTGGATTGTTTAAAGTTATTTAAATTGTTAAAGGAAGAAGCTTCTTCATGTTTAAGTTTTTTTAAGCATGTTAATTTCTCAATTTAATTAAGTTTGGTTGGGTTAAATCAAATTTAACCTAGAACCGATTAGAATTAACCTAACTTAATTGGGTTTTTTTTTGGTCCTATCAGACATGGCTCGATTTAAATGGGTTTGACTCTCACCAAGTCTTATGGAGTTTAGGCTTGAGCCATAAAATTGAATATTGGGATAAGTCTAAGCTAAAATTACAAGGTTCATATTGGGCTTAAACAATAGACGGCCTGAATTCGGCCCAAACCTATACTATTCTTATTTAGAGCGCTGCATTGCAAAATAATAAAAATATTGTTCGGAGGACATAACTGGATATACATTTAACTTGTGACGAATATGCGTTTACTAATTAGTAATTATTATCAACTTGTGGACCCCTTGTAATAATTTAAGATGGAGAAACACAGAAAATTCAATGTTCAAAGTCTGGACGTTTAAAATCCACGTTTAGGCCAGCTCTACTTACTATCCGATATTCAGCCGTGTAAGTCAATTCAACAAAGCACAAATAAATGTCAATATCAACTTTGAATCTCGGTCTTCTTTTCTCATCTGCTTCCAATTCCAAGCCACTTAGCTTTAATGAATGAAAATTTCCTGGTAATTGCTTGATTTCAGGTTCCCATGGATCCAAGGCTGTACAAGGCTGCCATGTCAGGCAACATATGTTTCCTCAAAGAACTTTTGAATGAAAACCAAAATCTACTGACCAAACAAACTCCTCAGGAGAACACACCTCTGCATATTGCAGTTCAATATGGCAACCAAGATGTAGCTGCTGAAATCTACTCTAGATGCAAACTCCTCCTCACTAGGCCAAACATCCATGGAGAGACTCCTCTACACTTTGCTGGAAGGTATGGTCACCTCCCTATCGTTGAGTTTCTAGTAAAGGAAACTTTCTGCGCATCCTGGAAAGGTATCCAGAAAGGTTTTGAGGTGCTAAGGCAGGGAGATAAAAGGAAAAACACAGTTTTACATGAGGCTGTTGGAAACGGTCATCTGAGTGTCACCAAGTTCTTGCTGAAGGTTGATCCCAAGTTAGCTTGTTATGAAAATCACGCTGGTGATTCTCCGTTGTTTGTTGCTACTAGAAATGGGATGAAAGATATTGTAAATCAAATTTTGATTGCAAGTCCATCTTCAGCTTACGGAGGATCAGATGGTCAAACCGCTTTGCATGCTGCAATAATATGGAGACATTCTGGTAATTATGCTTCCTATCAATGCCATGTTTCTTCACATACTCCATTGAGTACAAATAACGAGTTGATAGCGATCATTGTTTTAAGCTTAGCTTGTGACATTCAGATATATCCTTCTCCTGATTCTGACTATGCCACCTCATTATACAGCTGATATGAGCTAAGTGTTGATTGAAAACGTATCGTACTTAGTATTGCTTCTCAACTAAGTAGATTTCCTTCAATACTTGTTTTGTTTCCATCAGTTCAAAAGCTATAATCACTATAGTATCTTGGGTCAGTCAGTCTTTCATAACTGCAGGGATTGTGGAAGACCTCCTGGAAGCAAAATCACAGCTCATTACAGAGACTGACTTCGGAGGCAGGACCCCACTTCACTATGCAGCAGACTTAGGAGACCATAAATCAGTTCAAAGATTACTAAACATTGATTCCTCTGCTGCATATATATTGGATAAAGAGGGCTACGCACCAATTCATATTGCAGCCAGGAAAGGTCATATCAATGTGTTGAAGCAAATTATAGACTTTTGCCCAGATTGTTTAGAACTTCTGGACCTCAATCGCAGAAATGCTCTTCATTTTTCTGCTCTTAGTGGGAAACCAAATGTGGTTAGGTACATGTTAGAAACAGCAGAACTGGAAGGACTCATAAATCAAGCAGATATTGATGGAAACACGCCTTTGCATCTGGCTACAATCAAAAGGCATACATGGATTGTTCGCTACCTCATTTGGGATAAAAGAGTTGACCAAAAGGCCAAAAATAAGACTGGCGATACAGTGTTTGAGATTGATGAATCAATCAAAGAATCTTGTCTTGCATTTCCCAGGGGAAGCGTAAGTTCTTACTGACTTGCGAGGTTTTACAAATAGAATTACAGGTCCTTTGCGTTTCTGTGTCTCTTTCCTTCGTCATTTTGATACAACATGATCAGAAGCTTCTTCGAGCAATTTTATACAAAACCTTAGTGTTTGTGTTAAACTGTTTCCTTCCTTTTGACAGAACCTGATCACAAGCTTCTTTAAAGCACTAATCTCGCCACCAAATTGGGCTGACAATGATAAGAATACGCCTCTTACAAATCAAGATGCCACTTCATCGAAGAGTTACAGGCAAATGGGACAGACCCTTTTAATGGTTGCAACTATCATCACAACAGTTACATTTACTGCTGCTTTTACAATGCCTGGTGGCTTTGACAATGACGTTGGTCCTGGCCAAGGCCTGGCGCTTCTGCAATCAAGTACAGACATGAAATGGTTTGTTATTTCCGACACCATTGCCATGATAAGCTCCCTAGGTGCAGCATGCCTCTTATTATGGGGAGTAATGAGCAGCGATGCATGTTATGTTTACTTCTTTGCAAGTGCTAACATTCTAACATATATAGCCCTACAATTTACATGGTTGGCCTTCATAAGAGGAATAAGGGCTGTTATGCCAGAACAACAATACACGTGCACCATGGCTTATATTGTAGGGTTGATTTTCCATGTCAGCAGCTTCTTTTCTATTTTTCAGTTGTTGCAGATTTTTCCAATATCTGAGTTCTGTCATTTGTTAAACACTTGGCTATGTAAGATGAAGTATACCGTTTCAAGATGAACATCATCCATCATTGTAACTACATTATGATCTTCTTTCTTCAATAAATATAAATCTTCATCTACTTTGGTGCAATTGTGTGCATTAAATACAATCCCCCTTGACTCTTAATGTTCAACTACTGGACAGTGTTAGCTCAAGGTTCATATTTTAATGATTTTGATGATAACTTTATAATATTTCAAAATTTAAATTGGATTTATTTCCTTTTATATAAGCAACGATACAATTCTTAAAAGTAAATAAAACTATGGAATAATTGTTTTTCTTCTTGCAGGAACCTTTTTTATGAACTTACCTTATTAAAAAATAGTTTATCCGAAAGTATTGTACTTATTATGAAGGTCATATATTAGCTGCAAGTATCCAACAACTGTTGAAGAACATTCAAAACAATCGAGAAAAAAAATGCAAGAATAGATAGACAGTATGCAAAATCAGCTTCTTGATATGTAGATCCTGCTCAGAAAAATCTCTGAATCCCTACATTAATTCTATTGTTTTTTGCATGGCTCATTTGTACTTATGATATTATCTTGCATATCAATATAATATTTCACTTCCTCCCCATTTCCTTATTTTTTGTGTTTTTGATAATGACAAAGGGGGAGAGCTTATATGGACATATTTTTTGAATATATATGATATGATTTCTCTATGCTACCTTGATTATATCTGTGATTGATTCTGCTATGAAAATTTGTGATACATAAATGATAGGCTCCTTTCTTAAGAGGCAGGCTCCTTCTAACTATGTCTGAACATTTAAAAGTCTCAAATATCTTTCAAAAATCATCCATTATCTTTTTAAATTTTGAAAAACATTTCTATGATTGCTTGTCATTATAAAAAGGGGGAGATTGTTAGCTTAAGGTTCATATTTTAACAATTTTGATAATAACCTTATAATATTTCAAAATTCAAATTGGATTTATTTCCTTATATATAACCAACAGTATAATTCTCAAAAGGAAATAAAACCATGGAATAATTGTTTTTCTTCTTCCAGGAACCTTTTTGACGTACTTACCTTATTAAAAAATGGTTTATCTGAAAGGATCCTACTTATTTTGAAGGTCATATATTAGTCGCGGGATTATTGAAAGATTTTTTTGGCAAAGATGACATCGAAGTTATTCGGAATTAAATCCATCCAGTTGACTAAGGATGCAAGTGAAGTAACGGCTAGTTGAAAGAAAAGCCTACTTAAGGAAGAGCAACTGCTTTTGGGTACATAGATTTGAGTTGCGAACAATATCAAACTTTCAAAATACACCTATAACATAAAATCTTTTGAAAGTGATATCATTGAAAAATCTTTTGTTCTTTAGAAGTGAAAATATTTTTGAGAGAGATCAGTGTAACTCATATTGAGCAAACTTCATTTTTTATTGAGAGCTTGTAAAGGTTAGCTAAATACTACTAGTTTGAAAGGTTGGAGAACTTTGAAAAATATTAACTTTTGAGTTTTGAGAGGCTCGTCAAAATACTTGGACTTTCATAGTGAAACACTCAAGTTAGATACCTGGGGATTGAACATAGGATTAAGTTGTAAGTCGAACTAGTATAAATCAACTGCGTCTTTCTTCTCTTCTCTCTTAACTTGTATATTTCCATATTATATTGTGTATGTGTTTATTTCAGCAAGAGGCTCCTTCAATTCTAAAATAGGTTCCTTCAGTTTATAACTTACTAAAGGTTCCTTTTATTTCAACAGGCGCCTTCTGTTTTAAAATTGTTTTTAACTGGTCTATTCTTTAGCAGACTCCTGTTGTTTAACAGGTTACTATTGTTTGACAAACTCCTACTTTTTTTTTAAATTTTTAACAGGCACCTGTCTTTATCCAAATTGAAAGCAGTTTGTAAAATTTTTTTAAGTCACTCATAATTCATTTCCCTCTTACGTGTGTTTGCTTTATCAGGTAGGAGAATGTTATTTTGTTGTTATTGACAATAGTTATTAGATATATAACTTTTGTGACAACATATGGATCTCGTATGATAACTGGAGTTCTTTAGATCCACTTTATCCCTTCCATAACTTCCATCAACATATGGATTTAGTATTATAATTGGAGCTCTCTAGGTCTTCTTTATGTCCACGTTTAACCTCTAGAGTATTGGACTACATTATGTTGATAATGCCAAAGTCACGTTACTAATTAGACATGGAGATTGACTCTACAATAATACAGAAGCTCCTACTTTCATAAGTTGCTTTTCTGATTATCAACTCAACCAATTGCAAGAGAATAAACCTATTTGATTAGCAAGTTCTACTAGAATATACACCACCAAATCATTTAAGGACCTACTTAGAAGTCAAGCTCAGAGGGTGTCCTTGCGCAAATTAGTTTGGAACAAATATTTTCTCCTAAGATTTCATTTATACGATGGCTTGTGATTAGAAATAGTCTAAAACCATTTCCAGGCTCAAAAGTCCTCATCCTCTTCCTATTCCACTCTGCAAGCCTTGTCAAGGAGCTCTAAAATCCAGTGAACATCTTTTATTCACTTGCACATTTTTTTGCAGATTTATCATCATCATCAACAACACTCAGTTGAGTCATGCACAAATGCAGGATTTGGGAAAGTTTGATAGTATGCAGTCTTACTCTTACTTAGTAGAGAGGCTATTTCTGATAGACTTACATGCAAATGTGACATGAATATATTACAAAAAAAATCAAATAAACATAAAAGATGTAATAAAATAACTAAATACCTTTTAAAAGACCTTATAATAAAGTAATAATAAATAATTAAAAATATAATAATACCACCTTTGGTAAAGGAAAAAAGATAAAAAAACTAGAAACTTCAAGAGAAAGAGTTATACATAAAAAAAGGGTCATCAAGCTCTTGAACCATTCGTTAAACATGCAACAGAGCTAGACTGAAGCAAGAGAAGAGCCAAAAATTGAGGAATAAAGAACAAGAAGAGAGAATCAGAGAGTGAACATGTACCTTAGGTGAAGATATAAGTGCAAGGAAAATAAACCCAAAATAAAAATTATCATAACAAAGTGGAAGAAAAAGCTTTTGTCAATTTCTACAAACAATTCATCATATATACCAAAGAACACAGATAAAGCTTGAAACTTTGGACCAAAACGAAAACAAAAAGGTAACCTTGCTTGATGATCATTCACTTTAAATTAAGAGGCAGACAAGACACAAGATAAAAAGTATCATAGCCAAATGGAAGAGAAAGCTTTTGTCAGTTTCCGCACACAATCCATCACATATACTAGAAAAAAACAGATAAAGCTTGAAACTCTAGACCAAAACCAAATCAAAAAAGTGACCTTACTTGATGATCATTCACTTTAAAGTAAGAGGCAGACAGAACATAAGATAAAAAGTACCATAGCCAAATGGAAGAGAATGCTTATGTCAGTTTTTGCATATAATGCATCACATATACTAGAAAACATAGATAAAGCTTGAAACTCTAGACCAAAACCAAATAAAAAAAGCAACCCTAATTGATGATCGTTCACTTCAAAGCAACATGTAGACAAGACATAAGATAAAAAGTATCATAGCAAAATGGAAGAGAAAGCTTGTCATTTTCTGCATACAGTTCATCACATATACCAGAAAAACACCGATAAAGCTTGAAACTTCAGACAAAAACAAAACAAAAAGTAACCTTATTCGATGATCATTCACATGATAGCAAGGGGCAGATAGGACACAAGATAAAAAATATCATAGCAAAAATGGAAGAGAAAGTTCCTGTCAGTTTCTGCATATAATTCATCATATATACAAAAAAACACACATATAAAGCTTGAAACTTTATACCACAAACAAAAAAAAAAAAAGCAATCTTCCTTGATGATCATTCACTTTAACGCAATAGGCAAACATGATGCAATATGGAAGAAAATGGAACAAAAATATGGAAAAGCAGAAAATATAAGAAAAGAGGCAAGATGGATGAAAATGGAGCCTTTTTCAGTCATAAGAAAACCCCAATCGCACACCCCCAAATCGAAGATGACAATAAAGGTTGAAGATATAAATAAAAAAACTTGACCCAGAAACCCTAGATTTGGATTCAAGACCAAACAACCGAGATATCCTATCAAAGCGAGAGAGAACATAAATAAAAATGATATAATATTGGTGTATCTCATACCAACCCAAGGTGCCACTTAGTATTCAAAAATGAAGGAGAAGGGATTGAAGAGGAAAAGAAAGGGCCCTGTAGCTTGGGCTTTTGTTGGCAGTTGAGCTTTAACATCTATAAAATTAACAATGGGGGTGGTATTTGGAAGGGTCGAGAAACCCCATGATATTAAACATCAAAAATCAAAGAACCCGAAACTCATACCACATGAAGCTTACAAGTCCTAAGAAACATGGGAACTAGAAGAGACCATAAGGACTCAGTATCCTCAACTATTTTGATCAGGTATGAATTTCGAGGACGAAATTCTTTTAAGTGGAAGAGAATTGTAAGGCCCCAAACTACACCCTAGTTGAAATGTTAAATGTTCATAAAAGTACATGTGTGATAGGTGTTAAAATTGTGCTATGATTTGAATGTGGATTGTATATGTCTAGAATTTTGGTCTAATGGATTATATTTAGTGATTTGGAATTAATTGATACCATTAGAGAATTGAGGTAT
>JAOTAX010000005.1:23654744-23671725 GCA_025629825.1 Erythroxylum guanchezii | reverse complement strand
AAGATTTGGAGATAGTTGGATTGTAAAGATGAGAGTTTAAGGGAGTTAGTTTCAAAAGAAACTAAGTTAGAGCTTAGATATTAGGAAAGTTACAAGTGTCACTGATCTAGTTAAATGGCTTTGGTATTTTTGTCTGAGAGTGAGTTTGATTTCAGAGAGTGAAAAGGGGATAAGTTATATGTTTAAGTGTTATTTCGTAGTCACCCTCTCCGTAGCCACCTCCTTCAAATTTCCTTTCAAAACACAAATTTTTTCATCAAATGCCTTTCAAAAGTTAGCTTTGCTCTTCTTTTTCCCACGCTACTTCCACTTTGTTGTTTGTTCTTTTGCCCTAAGAAAAAGACCGAAGCTGGTCATTTATACAGTGGTGTACATTAATTGCATGGAGTTTAGGGTTTTGGGATAGTTGAAGATCTTGGAGTTTTTAACAAGTATCGAATAAATCCTTTAGAGTTATAGATTTATGAAATAAATTTGATGAATTGCTGTTATCTACATGAACATGGAATTTTTGTGTATATACATGGCTACTGTGAAAATGGGATGAAAAATATGGATATAATGTTATTTAGTATTTGATGGATTATTAGTGATCAAGCGATGTAGAAATGATTTTTGGAGTTTGAAATAGAAATGAAATGGTGTATGGGAGTAGTATAGAAAATTGTAGTATGAAAAAGGTGATATGCTGTCATGCTCTATTTTTCACTGTACACGTTTATATATATGATTGTGTATACGTGAGTGGATGAGTTTCTTAGAGATGATAAAAAAGTGGGGTTTGAGTTGAAGGATAGTTGTAAAATAATGGCTTGAGATGGGAATGAGTGTATAAATGATAGTTAAAGGAAAAGATTTAAGTAGATGCAGACAATGAAAATATAGGAAAATGTAGAGAATGGTGAAACGTAGAGTTGAATATCTGATATCTGACTTTTTGATGAATTTGAGGATTTTGACTAAACTTGTATATTTTAGATTAGTATGAATTTATGGTAAATGAGTTTAAAGAAATGGAGTAGAAAAATTAGAAATAAAAATTTGAAGTGTTGAATTTTAGAGACGGAAATTTGGAAATTTTTGGGAAGGAATAGTAAGAGAGTTGAATTTTTGATCTAAAACTTCTATGAATTTATTGTACTAATCTATATAGATTTTGACAAAATAGTCTTTATGAAAGTTATAGATCTTTCTTTTATCTTTCCAACGGTATACAGTATGAGAATTTTAGACATCGGAGTTGAAAGTTATGGTCCTTATAAGTGGAGATGCTTAGGAGTGTAGAATGTATCGTCTGTGCTGACCTGTATTGTCTGTAATGAAGTATATCGTCTGTAATGATGTGTATCGTCTGTAATGACGTGTATCATCTGTGCTGACGTGTATCGTCTGTGCCAAGGTGTATCGTCTGTGCTGATGTGTATCATCTGTGCCGACGTGTATCGTCTGTGTCGACGTGTATCATCTGTGCTGATGTGTATCGCCTGTGCTAACGTGTATCGTCTGTGCTGACATATATCAACTTTGATGGCGTGTATCGTCTGTGCTGACGTGTATCGTCTGTGATGATGTGTATCTTCTAGTGCATTGTTCCTCTACCCTATCGTCTAGTGCATTGTAGACCTGTAGTTTGGTCCAATTTTGACTCTTTAGTAGATAGAATTTGTCTTTGAGGTCTTCATAAAAGTTGTAGACCTTGAAGTGCTATTTCAAACCGTTTTAAGAAGGCCTTAATCCGATATCTCTACAGGAGGTTATGGCTGTTTCCCCGAAGCAAGTTCAGTATGGTTGAGGACAAAACCATGTTTGATTATTTTGGTCATAACTTCTTCTCTAGAAACCCAAATGACTTGATTCTTAAACCATTGTACTCGTAAGACATTACTCTAAATCTCCACAAAAAATCATAGCCATCTAAAATGAATCGAGAAAGATCAAGTGAAAAAAGTGGGACAGGTACAATGAGTGTGCTCTTAAATGATATGAACTGGTGTTATTCCACTGAACATACCTCAGTATTTTGATTATAACTAGATCTATAGGATTCCAAATGAGATGATTTTTGATTTTAAGTAAACTAGAGACGTAGGGATACAAATTTTCTGAACAAATACAATTTTGATTCAGTCTCTAAGATGTTTAATTTATGGATGGAAGTTGGGCATTGTACACTATTTTTGAATATGAACAACCCGATAATTTTTTAGGCATTTCTTTCAAATTAGTGAACCAAATTGAGTGATTTTGGTGTCATTGGAAAGATAAGACATAGAGGAATACTTTTCTAGAAGAGAGGTTGACCAAATTACCTCATTTTCACCTTCTGATTGAACATGAACAATAGACTCAAAGGGGGTGCCTTAGAACAATCTGAAGTGATTCAATGAAAATGAATTGTGATTTTAAGGGTTTTAATGAGGCATAAACCTAAGTATAAATTATACTTAGATGAGTTTTGACATGGAAATGATTTTGTGATGATATTGATGGTAAGATACCCGGGAATTATCATGAACATGTATTGTACATAATTCATTTGATAAATGTGCATTAATGAATACTTATAATTGTACAAATTGTGATGTTGTGTATATTATTTGTTATAGAGGAGCAACTGGAACGTGAACCTTTAGAAGTTGCTAGATCTTCTAGGCATTAGCTTTGGGAGCAACTTGTGAGTAACCTAGACAGTTTCTCTCAATTATTGTTTGCTTAAATTATGATTTGAATGATTAATGATTGTGTTTTGATTGTTGATTTCCGGATAGGAGGTCCGATGATTGTGAAATGTGGAATGTACATTGAAGTGCTGCTTGAATGTGAATGTGTAGACGTATATGCTTTATAATGTGATTGATTGTGGTACATGCATTCCATTCATGAATGCACAATCATATAATGGCAGCTGTGACCAAAGCAGCTATCAATCAGAGATTAGAGCTCAATGTGTGAAAAAGAGCCTCGAGCTCAGACAGTGATTAAGAGCCTAAGGCTCACTATGTATAATGAACCTTCTATCTTCATTGGATAAGGGACAGTTATTAATGAGCTTGGTATCCAAAATAGATACGGGATAGTTCAGGTACTTGGTCACAACAACGTAAAAATTGGAAAGTGTCTTATGAGCATTTCATATTCATTTTTTCAAGTATGTTTGATTAATTGAAATGCATGAAAAATGCAATATGTGCTTATTTGTTATGCGAAACAATGTGTTGCATGAATTGAGTGAACCATCGATGATGGTTACCTCATTGAGTTTGAAAAACTCACCAAAATTGCAAAATTTTCTTTTCAGGACCGATAGACAACTCTAGCTACTGAGAGGCTCTATCAGCTGTATAGACTATGATTGACAAGAGAAGTCATGGCTCAAAGGTCGGTTAGCTAGGATTTTTAAACAGATTAATTAGATTGTGAATATTTTCCTCTTTCATGTAATGCTTTTGTATTAGGTTTTGATGATGTACATATAAAAAATGTTGAAAGATACAATGTAGACAGTCGGGTTTTATGAAATAAAATGAGGAAAAAGTTGGTTTTAAAATATTGTGGTTTTTCTTATGATGCATTATAAGTGAATTATAATACCATGCCATGTGAAGTGAATGTAGTGATCGATCGTTGCACGTCATTATCGTAGGATATGTATCAGAATGACCTCTAAGCGTCTCGGTGTGTGCCTTGGGGTAAGGGGGCACTACAAAGATGATCTAGAATCTTTATTTAGGAAAAGAAAGAAGAAGGGTGGACAAAGGTAGATAAGGAAGAATTGGCGTAAGAACCATATAAGAAAGAACTAGACCTTTCCAGACCCCGCACCTCAGTGGAATTTCTACTGGATATTGTTGTTGTTGTTTTATTTATTTTTAATTGCAAAAATAATAAAAATCATAAGCATAATCAATTAGGTGATTTGTATTACGCATATTCATAAAACAATGTTTAAAGCCTTAATAAATTATCAAATTAATGATAATCAAACTTTCAAAAAATAAATAAGAATCAAACAATTGAGTCAATATCAACAATTAAGGACAGTTTGATACCACTTTTAAAAATTCAATTGTGAACGAATCACGAGAACATAGAAAATTCATTTTACAATTTTTTGTGAAATCTCTTTAATTGAATAACTTAAAACACATATCAATTAGAAATAAAAAGAGTTAAAGCGTACCTGATTTAGATTCCTAAAAAAATGTTCTTCTCGAATTGTCAACTATCCTCACGTATTAGTGAGATTCATAATAAGTGTTGTTGTTGTTGAATTGTCAAGTACAAACTGTTTGTATGTTTAACCTTTAAGGGTATTCGTAAAGTAGAGAAAAAAATTCAAACACTTTTAAGAGGAAAAGACTTTATAGAAAAAGACTTTATGTTTTATGTCTTTTTTCAATTAAAAGTAAACTTATAATTGAAATATAATTCAATTATAATCGTAATGTAATATTAACTAAATTAAATATCTCATATTTAATCCATGTCCTGAACAACCCCATCTAGTAATATGAAAAGCATTAAAACCTAAATGGGCCAACGTCGAGAGAAATAATGTAACTCCCACATAGCCCCTAGAAGGATATATGGACGCCACACAAAGCAGTATAAACAAACCAAAGCATACAAAATCTTCCCTAAAACATTTCAGGCAAACATAGATGATATTACATTGAACTTAATATAAACTTGTTTTAAATCCCAATCCAAACTGAGATATAGTTATTACAAACTTACAAACACATTCACACTTATACATATCAGATACAAGCTCAAATCAAACTCAAAATTATCTTATGTTCAAAACAAATCTCAGACTCCTCTGCCATTACCATAGACTTGTTCTAGTCTTTACAAATGTCTCTCAGAACCTACACGGGGCAAATCCACTATGCTAAACATATAGCTTAGTGAGTAATAACTAAGCTATGCATAAACTCATATTGAATTAAGTTATAGCATAAGGATTCATTAAAAGTTTGTCTTAACGAATAATTCAGACATCATGAATTTTCAAAATAGTTTGCATAGATAACAAAACTAAGTATTAGAAGAAGGCATAATCCCTTCAGATCATAACATAACTTTGTTTATATCAAAATCAAACTTATTTCAGAATACAAAACCAGATGATCGCTAATCTATCAATAGAAGTGGGTAACGGGACTTATATAGGAGATACCATGATTAGTATCATAAAACAGGAGAGACTTACATGTTAATAACAGGAGACACCGAACTGTCAATAACAAATGACACCGAAGTGTCAGTGATAGGAGGCACCGAAGTGTTACAGGAACATCTGCAAACCCTTCAAGGTATGCCTATTTACCCACAACTAGGACTTAACAGATTCAAAAACTGAACAGGTTCATACATTCAACAAAACATACATTCCCAATTTAATACACACATATAGCATAAGTAAAATCAGTTCAGTATCAGACAGAACAAATGAAGATGAAACTATCTTAAATATCTCATAATAGCTCCCTTTTCACTTATTTCCTTGAAGTCCCAGCAATATATGGATGCGGTCATTCGACGTGCTCGTCTATATGCAATCATATATAGTTTTATATTATTACATTGCTCAATTAACTGAATAAGCACATTTAAGAATATATCATGTAATATGCATGTTGAATGACAAATTCTCGGGTATATTTCCTTACTAAACTGATGTAAACATCAATTGTACTTCAAAAGTTCCAAAATTCATACACTCAATTACTATTCCAGCTTTTGCTAGAAGGACCTCATGCAGGTCAACTTTGCATTATCAATAAGATCAAGAAAGTCATGTATTTCTATAACACCTTCTTCTAGAAAATTATTCCTCTACGTCTTAAGTTTCTAATGATACCAAGATCATACAATTTGGTTTATTATTCAATGATTTATGCTTAAAATACCACAGACTGTGTACATTTGAAATTTTGGCTAATGCATGATCATGCATTCAAATTGTACACCTTATAACTCCTATTTCCAATATCCAAAAATTACAAACTGTATACCAATCGAAAGCTAACAGAATAAGCTATAACTTTTGTGAAGACATCTTTGTCTGATTCGGCCTACATCCATACAGTTTATTCAATAACAACAAGACATGATCTGTCCCTGGTAGTGCTATAACTGAAGCCAAGACTCAATTTCAAGCTAAATTTCAAGATCCTTAAAGACATAATTCAAATTCAATTTTTTTCTTAACATTTGTAGCCAAATGTTTCTAGTTTATTTTGAATCAAAATCATCTCATTTGGAGCTCTACTGATCAAGTTATAATCAAAATACCGAAACATGTTCACTATAATATCTACAGTTTATAATATTCCAGTACATACCCTCATTTTGAGTCAGTCAATCTTTTTCTAATAACTTCAGATGGATCTAACTTTTTATGGAGAGAAAGAACAATGTCTTAGAAGTCTATTGGTTTAAGTTCCAAGTCATTTGGAGGTTGGGAGACAAAGTTATAGTCATAAGTATCAAAGTTGTTCAATTTAGAAAATCTTTGGGTGCACAATCGTGCACTCCATTAGTTTCCGGACTTTACAGCACTTCTTCTCTTCTTCTTCCCCTCTTCTATTACGTAATCCATTATTTCTAAACACTATTTCTTTCTAACTTATACTCTCCCACATATTCTACTTCCATTTTCATTCAGCTCACTATCAAGACATCTCAAAATTCAAGATCAAACATAAACATCAAAATAGAAACCATTTACGTATTTCATCATGTTCTGCTTTCTCTCACTACTGCATTTTCTGTTCTATTTTCTCTCACCACTGCATTTTCATGTCTTCTACACTATATCCAGATTTAATTTCACTTCCAACACTAAAACATCATCAAAATTCATGTACAATAACTAGAAAATTGAAAGCTCACGTATTTGATTTTAGCAAAATTTTCCAGAAGTGAAAATGAATAAGAGCTTTTGGTGAATGGGGAAAAGCAAGAATAAAAGGAAGCAAAATAATAGCTGGACTGAAATGCTTATTTTGCGAGGTATATCATTGATGTGAGAACCAAAAGCAGATGTTTCGGTGATGAACAAAGAACAAGGAAAAAAAAAGTTTAGTGTTGCATGCTATCGGTGAAGAACAACCTAAAGTAATTTCCATACTAAAAACAAGGCAATGTGGGTTCTTAATTCACTGCCAGATGCCACCTTTGCATGTGAGCCATTTGTTAACATCTAAGACTGCCACATGTCACAATGCCATTTGTCTATTTTTCCTAGTCCAAAATATCCCAAATTTTCAAAAATTCTCTAAAATTTATCAAAAATTCTGAAACAATCATAATATGTTTTAAATAAATTTTCAACACAAATAATTCACGATTCACATTTTAATCGCATTTATAAATCAATTATACCCAAAAAATGTCCATGAATGTATGTACAATTATTTGTATGTATCAAAAATACATATGCACATATAAGTGAATACTCAAATATACAAAGCACACAATGCACTACTAATTCCTCAATATTCTAACCCCTAACATGGGATGTTACAAATAAATGAATTCTAGAGAAGTGTCTCAAATTTCAAAATTAAATCTAAGTTAATTTAAATTAGTTTTTCTCTTTAAAATTTTTCTTTATGTATGAGTCATTAGGTTTATAATATGATGATAATAATTATAAATTCTAATTCTATTTATAAGAATTACTTCTTCAATAAATAATTTATAATCATATATTAAGATTAACGTCTAACAATATATCATAATTACCTAAATAAGAAATATTAAAGTGGTGTGACTTAATCTATTTATGTATAATTATAGTGTATAATTTAATCATTTCTTATCTAATATTTCAATTGGAGATAAAGTAGAATTAGTACTTTTTTTATTGAAATTCATTCATGTTTGTTCTTACTAATTAGTAATTAATTTATAATTAATATTTAAATACAATCTTTTCAAAACTCAATTTACTTTGGCTAGAGATTCCTTTATATCATTGTTAATTAAGAACAATATAACGAAGTCCCTAATTATTTTAGGAAGATGAATCATTTATTGAGTTATTCAACTAAATTCACATAATTCATAGGATTTCTAAATACTAGCAATTGAGTTGTTTTAAATATAATAGGTCATAAGTAACATTAAAATATAGTAATTATCTTATAAAATACTTTGATAATCTCATGTCTAATGATCAATTATACAACTATCATAATGAAGAAATCTATATATATACAAGTAATATTCCACACAAGATCTTTATAATTACGTTAGTTCAATTATCTTATTCTCTAATAAAAACTTCATGTTTAATTAAGTATATTCATATTTTAATCTATGAGATCAACTACTTCTTTTATATAGAATAAACACAACATATAAATGACTGATAATAAACTAAGAATAATTTAAAGATAATATATAAATATAATATGAATCTCTTAATTATGAAATTATTATAGTTTATTTATAAAATATATTTATCTCATTAATTTTATTTTATATACTAATTAATTAAATATATATAATAAAATATTTTCAATTAATTATATCACAAAACTTGGAGGACATAAATCAAGCAATGCCAATGTATCTGTATTGAATGTCGTGGTACATGTGAGGCAGGTTGATAAACTGACAGGAACACAAAATGCAGAATGGTGGTGGTAAACGATTGCCGCCCAAGTAGGAAAAAGTCGAAAGTGTCCCATAACAAGCAAGAGATTGTGTACTGGCTGGCGTCAAATCAAAAGAGTATATTTAAATTGATGATGGAACCTCATCCTATTACAGTTCCAAATAGGTTTGAGTGTGGCTATTCAATATGAGACATGATGAGTTCAGATTAGATTGTAGACATGCAATGATTTAAGATGGGAAAGAAGGTTCGAAACTATCAAACATAATTGACAATTGCTTTCGATTATCTTAACAGAAGGAGAGGGAGAAATCAAAGGCTTTTTTACCTTTCAATTTTAGGAAAGAATTGGTATGTTATTGGAGAGGTGGGACTTGCTGCGTAATTTCATTAACAATTAACAATTCATTTTGATGTGCTCAACGCCTTTCCAGATATAGCCTCCAAGTGACTAAAAAGGCCTTGCTGAATGTTCTTAGATATTGCATCGTTGTCACCAACAAGAACAATTCAATGGGAACTAAACACAAGTTATTATGACTTAGGTATTCAAAACAGCAGAAGACCAAAATTATTGAACACAAGGGCATCGGCTAGTGTTTTTCCATAACTCTGTGTTGCCATTCACCTTATCCTGGGAGTCAACACATACTCTGAAAACCAATCATAACAATTTTTTCTTGGATTTAGTGAGAAAGAATTATCTAATATTTATTATGAAGATATTTTGCTCGTAGCTTGTGGCCCACCACTTTCAAAGGTTGTGGTATTTGAAGGAGATACTAATCCTGCTTTTGAAAAAAACAAAAAAGCCACTTAGCAGGTGCCTTTACCATAGACGAATGGGATGCAGAAAGCACCTACTTTAAGTGCTGACCTGCCCACTAAAAAAAAGAGATTAAAGATATCTGGAATGTCCAAAAGGAGATAAGGGTTAATATGACTATTGGTATTCAATGCACAGGAAATATTCCGTTCACACAACTTTCTCTCTTAAAGGAAATGTTTGCATCAAGAAATTTACGCAATTTTAAAAGTTTATTTGAAAAGACAAGCAGCAACAGTAGCTAAGTACCGCACAATTCTTCTTTTACTTTCTCGACAGTTCATTTATCAAACTAATAGCCAATCAAGCTGAAGCCGCAGGAAGAATGCAGTAATTTCACATCAACAACCACAGACATCTATGTATAACCTAGTTTTTAAACAGATAAGAAAACTACACAGAAATCTAAATCTGTTAAACGCTGTTATCTATCTGAAGGCAGGCGTTATGATGAAAATCACTAAAGCATTTGTAATTTTATAAATTTAGCAGATCTGAATAAGCTATAACTAACAAAGATGATATACACTTTTTCGAAAACAAAGCAAAGATAATATACACATATGAATACATAACATACTTGCACTTAATTTTCGGTCTAGATAGATGTTCACCGGCAGTGCTCCTAGCCAATTCGGCTTTGCTTTCTCAATGATAGAATCGTTTTTCTGTTTCCATGATCACAGCTAACAAATATTACGTCAATAAATGCTTAAATAACATACTTATTACACAGAAAAGAAAAGTTTTTCTCTTTGCACTGTCCATCTAAATTGATGTTCTTATTATATGGTATATCCCAGCTCTGCCCCTAATCATTTTTTTAAATTATTATTAGCTAAATTTATTTATTTTTTAATACAAGAATTTACGATTTCAATTTGTAAGTTTATGAAATTGATTTTTTAACTCCCTAAACTATATTTTGACAATTTAATATTAGAATATGATTTGTCGTCAATCAATTAACAAAGATAATCTTTATTTTTATGCATATTGTCAATTATATTTAATAAATTTTAAAGATAAAAATTTAAAATAATTATTATATAATTGAAATCAACAATAATCATACACAGTTTTAATGATAAACACAGTAATAGTAAAGAGAATTGGTAAAGAGACATTTAATTTTGGTGATTTGGTCAAATAACCCTTGATTTATATTTACTCTTCAAGTTCTTTTAGATAAGTTCTTTATTTCTCTTTTTTTAATAGGTGACCAGGAACTCTTTGTAAAAAAAAATTCATACTTATAATCATTTTTCTCTGTCACATAAGAAAAGGATCATGTCATGACTCTTATTTAAGGTCACTGGCACAATTACATACAATTCAAAACCTCATTTTCTTATTGACCAATGAACTAGGGTCTAATATGGTTTAACTTCTCAAGACTCTTAGCAACTCTCTAATATTTTAACGGTTCTTCATAAAACTTATGACAAAGTACATAATCTTTGGGGTTTAATTTTCTGTGTCTCTATTCTTCTCCAATTGGAGACATATTTATACATGTACAAAACCTACTCTCATTTGGAATATAATTATATATGGAATATAATTAATACTAATTATTATACAATTATACTCCTAAAATCACTCCTAAAGTCAATACTCCCCCTCAAGTTGGTGCAAAGATATCGATTATGTCCAACTTGTCAATTGCTTCATGGAACACTTTTTCGGAAACAGCTTTCGTGAGAACATCTGCCAATTGATCTTCAGATCTTACAAATGGAAATCATATGATCTTCTTATCAAGCTTTTCCTTTATGAAGTGACGATCAACTTCAACATGTTTAGTTCGATCACATTGCACAGGATTTTGTGCAATCTCAATTGCAACTTTATTATCACAATGAAGATTCATCAATTTTCCATATTGAATTCTGAGATCCTTCAAAATATTTTGGATCCATAATAGTTCACATACGCCATAAGCCATACCTCGAAATTCCGCTTCTGCATTTGATTTTGCGACAACTTTTTGCTTCTTGCTTCTTTAAGTAACCAGATTACCTTCCACAAATGTAAAGTAATTGGAGGTGGACTTTCTAGTTATCTGATCTCCTGCCCAGTCAGAGTCTGTGTATCCTTCAACATCAAAAACATTATTTTTCGAAAATATCAATCCTTTACTTGGAGCCCCCTTTAAGTACCGTAACACTCGATATACTGCATTCATATGTTCTTCACTTGGATTATGCATAAATTAACTTAAAACATTAACAGCATAAGCTATATCTGGTCTCGTATGTGACAGATATATTAATCTCCCAACTAACCTTTGATAATGACTAGTATCTGTAGGAACTTGATCAGGGTAGATTCCGAGAGTGTGATTCATTTCTATCGGTGTTTCAATCGGTCTGCAAGCAAGCATCCTAGTCTCACTTAGAAGATCAAAAACAACTTTCATTGTGACAGTGAAATTCCTTGCTTTGATCTTGCTATTTCAATGCCCAAAAAATATCTAAGCTCTCCTAAATCCATTTCAAACTGAGTGGCCAAATATTCTTTCAGTAACTTCATTTCACGTGGATCATCTCCAGTCAAGATCATATCATCAACATATACAATCAAAGCTGTTACCTTTCCTCCCTTACATTTTATAAACAATGTGTGATCTGAATTACTTTGTTTATAACCGAATTTCTTCATTGTAGAAGAGAACCTCCCAAACCAAGCTCTAGGAGATTGTTTTAGTCCATACAATGCTTCCTTCAATCTACACACTTCCTTTTTACTTGAAGTATTTTGATTTACTCCAGGTGGTATCTCCATATAGACTTTTTTCTCTAGATCTACATTCAAAAATGCATTTTTTACGTCAAACTATTTCAGAGGTCAGTCTCGCTTTGCTGCTACTGACATAAGAATTCGAACTATACTGAGTTTGGCTACTGGTGTAAAAGTTTACTCGTAATCTACCCCATATTTCTACGTATACGCCTTTGCAACCATTCTTGCTTTGTACCTATCAATCTTTCCATCCACTTTCAGTTTAATAGTGACCACCTACCTACAACCGATCGCTTTTTTTCCATTAGGGAGCGGAACACGTTCCCACATATAGTTCTTTTGCAAAGCTTCCAACTCTTCATTCATCACCTTTTTCCAAGTAGGATCTTCTAAAGCATCCTGCACACTACTAGGAATATATACATTGGATAATTGATTAACAGTAAGTGCATATAACTGAGACAACCTATGGATAGACACATAGTTGCCGATTGGATACTTAACATTGGCACTAAGATTGGGTTCATATTATGTTTTGGGGACCCCTTTGGAAGACCTTTGTGAATGCCTTAGATCTAAACTCTCTGGGATTCTATCGGCATTAATATATGATTCATTAGACAAGGGATTTGAAAGTACCTGAGAAAGGGAAGTTTGGACATCTTGGGTTAATTCTTCGGTTGGTGATGTTAAAATGGGCAACTCAGTAATTTGAATATCCGAAACTATCCTTCCTACTTCAACACTGTCTAAACCTTGTTCTCCACTTTTAAATATTTCATTCACTTTTTCGATCTCCAAGAACACATCATCACCTAGTAACAACTTCTCTTCACTATAATTCTCCCCCTGAAGAGAAGGGTCAGAGGCTCCCCTTGAATAGAAAGGTTCGGATTCACAAAAAAAAGCATCTAATGTTACATGTAATTTTTGACTTTGAGGATCATAGCATCGGTATCCTTTCTGAAATTTTGAATATGCAACAAATACACATTTCTTAGCACATGGATCCAATTTACTTCAAAAAATCTTCGGAATATGAACATAGACGGTACACCCAAACACACGTGGCTCAAGATTTGGAAAGTGTGGAATCGACAACAATGAATCCATTTTTTGTTGGGGAGTCTAAAAATCTATAACTCAAGAAGGTGTTCGATTAATCAGATATGCAGCGGACTTTACAGCTTCTCCCAATAGTAACGAGGCATATTCATGCCAAATAATATAGTATGGACAACCTCTATTATTTGTCTATTTTTTTATCTCCGTCAACCCATTTTGTTTTAGAGTATGAACACAAGAAGATTGATGTTGAATTCCTAGTTCGCTCATAAATTTTCTAAAGGCTCCATCTACATATTCTCCTCCATCATCAGATTGTAAAGTTCGAATTTGCTGTTGAAATTGTGTGTTGACCATTCGGCAAAATTCTTGAAATGCTGAAAACACATCAATTTTGTTATGTAACAAAGATATCCATGTCATTATTATGCATTCATCAATAAAAGTAACAGAATAACGTGCTTTCGATAATGATGGAACTTTTGCTGGACCCCAAACATCAGAGTTTATAACAGCAAATGGCACTGAACTTTTATTTAAACTAGGCAAATACGAAATACGATGGCTCTTGGCCAATTCACAAATATCACAGTGAAAATCCAAATGATTCAAGTCAAAGAATAGATGCAGTTGTAATTGTTTAAGATATCCAAAAGAAAGATGGTCTAATCTATGATGCCATAACCAAATAGTTTCTCGAACTTATCTGTGCTACATGTTTGATTTGCCTGATTGAACTTTTGCTCCCCATTTTTCATTAAATCCAAGTAATAGAGCTTGCCCCTTTTAACACCATAACCAAGAATCTTTTGAGTTAGGATGTTCTAAAAAATACAAAATGAGGGCCAAAAGGTTACAGTGAAAGCAAGAACCAGAGCAATTTGACCAATAGACAAAAGGTTATATTCAAGTGATGGAACGACTAACATAGAATCTAATGTAAGAGTGTTTGATAATACAACCTGTCCTTCACCAGTAATAGCTGAAATACTACCATTAGTTGTAGAGATGATGGATTGGGAGGGAGGACAAACAGATTTCAATTTACTATAATCTCTAACCATGTGGTTAGATGCACCTGTATCAATAATCTAAGTATCGTTCTTAGAAGTTATGAATACAATAGCCTTATTGACATTACTTGGGTGAGTAACATTTGCTATAGGTTGTGATGGTTTTGCAGCTGCTATAACGGCTTTTCCTGCAATCTTCTTCCTTGACTTTTTTGTAAAGTCCCAACAGTCGGGATAGCTAATCTTTTCATAACACCTCTCGGTAGTATGACCTGTTTCATTGCAATGAGAGCAAACAAAATTATTAGATTTTCCACCAAATTTTCCTTTGCGATTCATTAACGATCCGAACAATGATTCTTACCAAATTTGGTTTTCCACCATAGCTACACTCTCTGAAATTGGTCAACTTCCCTTGGTCTACCTTTGTTGATATTCTCTACGAACATATGCATAAGTGGATTCCAAATCAAGTTTTGGATCCTTTCATAAAATCTCTCCACAGACCTGTTCAAATTCGGAATCAAGTCCACTTAAGAAAATGTGAACCCGAAGACGAGCCATAGCCGAATGCAATTGAACTACTCCCTCAACAGTATCTCCTTGGGACATGGATCTGTGATCAATTTCCTGAAATATAGAGACAAGTTCATTATAGTATGTTGGCAAAGGTCAGCCATTTTGTTTGTTGGAAAAAGATCTCTTATTTAGTTTGAAAAGGCATTTCTCATTCAATCCATCATAGAAAGTCTTTGATATTGCATCCCAAATCTCTTTTGCAGTGGGTAATCTAACGAAATGTTGCATCAGTGTTGGAGTCATATAATAAATCAATCAAATTTTTACCCAATTATTTTCAATAATCCACGTAGCAATATTTGCATCGTCGATATTCGGTTTTGCAGTATCACCAATAAGATATCCGAGTTTGTTGCGGGCACTAATCCTCATCTCCATTAATTGAGACCATAATGGATAGTTAGTCTCATCTAGTATGATAGAGACGGGAAAAGAGAAATTGTCCTGTTGGACAACAACTTGTTGTGGCGCAGAAGTTGGAACAATAGAACCAGACATAATAAATAGTTTTCAATTTTATTGACGAATATAAAGTGATGAATAAAAAAAGATGATGGCAGAATTGAGATCACAATCAATAGAGAAGAGATTGCAACATAAAGGTTTTGAGCAAGTTTGATTCATTCAGTGAGAGAACGTTTGGTTCAGGTTCACGTTGATGACTTCGGTGGTGGTTGATTCAATTTGACTCAGCAATGTAACTCACCAAGGTGTCTCTAATACCATGACAGAGTACAGAGTCTTTGGGGTTTAATTTTTTGTGTCTCTATTCTTCTCTAATTGGAGGCATATTTATAAATGTACAAAGTCCAACAATCATTTGGAATATAATTATATATGGAATATAATTAATATTAATTATTATACAATTATACTCATAAAATCACTTCTAAAGTCAACAACTTATTTATGATCCATTTGTAATAAAAATACTTGGAAACTAATTATTGCTATGACTAACTTTTAGGTACATTTACATAGTTAGATCTCTTACCATCAATTAGCAGACGTTCGTTCTATTAGAGTATTGGCTAGTCGAACACCCAACACTCAATTTGTGACTATGATTGGCACATTGACTACCTATTATTATAGCTAGTGTTGCATTACTCATTCTCTTTCTAAAAATTACTAGATTGGGCCAGTCAAAAGAAAACCTTAGTTAGCCAAACTAAACGCTTAGATTAGTTAGCCAAACTAAACGCTTAGATTAGTCAAACTCCTATATAAACAAACTTTTAAAAATAGTTTAATTCATCAATTTTTAATACTTATTGTTTTTTAAGTATCAAAATTACCGTATTTTGATTAAAAACAGTATTAAAAATCATTTCAAAAATTTTATAATGTTTGTTTGAAGATTAAGTGGTTTTCTTTGATGTTGTTTAGGAAAGCACTTACAAATAATGCTCTATATGAAATGATTGGTCCACTAATTCATCTAAACGTGCAAAATAAGATTATAAAAAGAATATAATAATTTGTTAGTCATGGAATGATGCCAATCTTTCTTGTTTTTGATCCATTTTACTTGAATTGTCTTGAAACTCTCTTGCGTATTTGGTAGTTTCGCTTTCGTTATTTGACTCCTTTTGATGACTTTTCCTCTAAATCACTTTGGTTTTAAATTAAGCTTAATTTTTCATATATTGATTGATTGTTTGACATATTAAATTACTATTATCTTCAAAAAGGGTAGGAGCATTAGTAACAACTTATATTTTAATCATCAAAATCATAGGTTAGAGTCTCACTTAATTTGAAAATTTCCCTTTTAATAATGATGAAAATTATTTGGTAATATTAAGAGCAAAATATAAATATCATACTTGTGAGGATGCTTCTCTTATATCTAAGCAATATAGAATGAAATACTCCCCCTTAACTCAAGTGTATGAAAATCAAGTTTCAATCTCACCAAAGTCTCTCCCATTTCTCATCATTAAAAAGGGTATGACATAAATAAATGAGAAAATTGAATGTAAAACAACTATCTTTCATTAAAAAAAAAAAGATCATATGGAGAAGCTCTCTTCCATTAAAAGTCTTACGTATCAATTTCAAAGATCAATATAATTTTCTTCTATTATGTATATGTAACATTATTTTCTACCTTTTATA
>JAOTAX010000005.1:23630011-23644242 GCA_025629825.1 Erythroxylum guanchezii | reverse complement strand
TCTTAAAATTCTGATTACAAATCAAGATTAATGAAAGAACTAAAGGAAAAGAAGAAAAACTCTATTTAGGTTTTGATCTGGAAAACTAGAATTCCTGGATGTTCTTCTTGAGCTCCCACGTTTGATCCACTCTTTGGTGATGGCTATTGCATTTTTTTTGTTTGTTTCACATCCTTAAATAGTGTATTAGGGTCTTGGCTGTGTAACTAGGGTTTTCCCACTTTGATCGGTTCTAAAAAACACTTAAACCTTAAAATAGATGAAAACATTCGCACCTGGATAGTCTTTATCATGATCGTGACACGAGAGTCATTATCATGACCTTAGGTTTATCCTCTCTGTCATGATCGTGCCCTATGAGGCATGATCGCGATATAGGTCATGCAGCCCTATACATGTCTATCATGATCGTGACATTCTTCATGTAACTTCTAACTTCCTTAACCTTCAATTATCTGATTTCCAACACTAACAAGCACATCAAACACCTCATGCAACATAAAATTAAGATTGAAATCATGCCTAAACCACACAAACACTTAGAGTATAAACAAACACTCACAATAACATAATTCTAAACCTATATACATGATAATCACTTAATAAACACCTAAAAACACACTAAAATACTTAGGAAAGCATAGTATAAACTATACCTATAAATATACACTAGTGTATAAGGCTAGTTTGAGAAGATTATGATTGTTAGCTAGCAAGGAAGCTCTACTAGAAGCCTAAATTATGATACTCTCCTATTAATCTTCTACATGGAATGTTTACAAGCAAGCATAATTCTTTTTTAGAGATCTCTAGAATAGTAGTATGAAAAGAAGATATGATATTTAATTTCATTTTATCACTACAAAGTGTGTATCGGGGAGTTATGGCTAAATTAGTCTCTACCTTATCAAATGTTCTTAGCCTCTTCATAATTGCTAGCCATGTGATGAATGCTACCTTGGGGTTATTTCTATTTAACTGGATTAGACTATGCTAATACATTATAGAAGGTGGTCGCTTGAATAAATAAAAGAATGTTTGGATTATCAATTGGTCATATATGTATCTATTCCATATCATTTATCCATCATGTTCTCTCTTAGTTTAGAACTAAGTAGAGCTTTTTATAGATAGTTAAAGCCTTAATATGTCAATCATTTCCACTGATTTACTCTTTAATCTTAGCAGTGAGTTTTAACATATATCTAAAATGATAGATTCTAGGGAGTAGATGTAAAAGGCCTTTATCACTCTAATTGTCAAGGCAAAGCCAATTTTGCTCTCGATTTTTGACTATGTTTTTTATTTTCCTACATATCATCTCTATTAAGTTGATCCAAGAAATGCTGAATTTAGGTTTAAGCTTCAAAAATCTTTATTCCCTTAAGTGATGCATATGGATCCATTATACTAATATGTTCTCCTTATCAGTGACTAATCTTCATATTATTTCAAGAAGAATAACTTTACTTACAATATAAGTAGTCCTTAATCTAGACCTCCTTAATCTTTAGGTTTGCTTATTTCATTCCAACTTACCTTGGCTCTAGATTTCCTATATGCATCTCCATTCTATAGAAACTTTCTTTCAATATCTTTTGCCATCGTTTTAGGTAAAATCATATATGGAACCCAATAAATGTAAAGATTGTTTAGGATTGATTTGATTAGTTGAAGTCTTCTAAGTATGATAAACTCTTGTTACACTATTAATTGATCCTTCTCTCGATCATTTCATAAAGAAGGTTGCATTCTTTATAATTAGGTCTATTAGTTGTAGTTGGAACTTCCAAAAATGTAAAAGGAGGTTAAAGGATTGTCAAATCTAGTAAAGAATCTATTTCATGGTTGATATGATCTACATCCTTTGACACCATGAGCAAAGTTTTATTAAGATTCACTTGAATGCTAGAGAGCTTGTAAAAGTGATTGATGTGAATGAGGAAAGTGGGGACTAAGCTGAAGTCTTATTTGTAAGTCATTAAAATATCATAAAAAAAGAATAAATTAAACATCTTTAACCTGTTATATCTTTTGAAAGATGGATTATTTTCAATATTGGGAGCTTTAAGCCTTTAAAGGACTTCCATAGAAATGGAAAAGAGACAGGGTGAGAGGGAATTCCTTTGTCTAATCCCTCTTCTCCTTTTAAGTTAGTATATCCAGTGTCTATTAACTAGTACATTAAAGGAGACAATTGTCAATCATTACTTGTTCTAGTTGGTGAATTTCATTAGAAAGCCTAGTTCTTTAAGGGAATGAATCAAGAAATTCTAATTAGATAAATCAAAAGCTTTTTTAAAGTTAAGTTTTTAAAGTATAGTGTTATCTTGAACCTTTTCTCTAATAACCTTTGATTAATTCTTGAGCTAGAAAAATGTTGTCACTAATGCTTCTTCCTTTTATTATAGGCCCTTTGAGATTTACTTATAAAGGATCCTGAAACTTCCTTTAGCCTTGAAATGGATATCTTGGATATAACATTATAAATATTATTGCAATAGGAAATTAGCTTAAGATCTTCAGAGAACTAGGATTTTGCAGCTTTGGTACGAAGCAAATGTATGTTCATTTATTTCCTTAAACAAAGTACTATTGCTTAAGAACTCCATAACTATTCTCTACACTTTTTCATGCCTATTCCTAAGGTAACTTAAAGAAATAAGCATTGAGCCCATATAGACATAGGGCTTTGTTGAAGTTAAGGATTTTCATTGCATTATCCATATCTGAAGCATTTATTAGCCTTATTAGATCATTTACTTAATTAGGAGAAATAATTTTAGTAAGACAAGTATGGAGAGTTTATATAGTAGAGTGACATTCAGAACTAGATCCCAATACTTAAAAGACTAATTCTTTAATATCATTCAATCATTATTCAATCCCTAAAGTCTCTCCCCAATGTCATTAGTAAGGCCATGTCTGTATTCCTCATTATCAGGATTACTTTGAAGAAGAAAGCTAAGCATTTTTCTACCTACTGCAACTAAAGAATTATGGAATTCTATCTCAAAATTGGGTGATGAGCATCTAAATCTTTGATAATTATCCTAAGCTACATTTTCCTTCATTTTGGTGCTGACATTCTAAGGGCCCTTGTATAGGTTTTCTTATGCAGAGTTAAAAATCCTTTTTACTTCCTTTATATCCAAACTCTTACTACTAAAGAGGCTCTTGTACATTAAAGAATCTAAAAGGATTAATGCTAGGAGGAATATTTCTAGGTTGTGGACTTCCACTGGAAAGTGGTCTGAAGTTAAAGGGTTGTTGAATATAGCCTTACTTCCTTGGAATTCAACTAGCATTTTTGGTTGATTAAAGCCTTATCTAGTTTCTTGCTAAGGAACCATTTTCCTTATTTATTATTAGTCCAACTAAAACGGTTTCTTTTATAATTGAGATCATTGAGCTTCAAGTTCCTTATGTAAAAATGTTCCCTAGATCCCACACCTTTCTTAGATTTAGATGCAACGAGAGTTCAAGTAAAATCTTTAAATATTACCTAAAGATCATTTATACCCATAGACAAGTTACATAAGTCTTGCCATTAGGAGCTTCTTTGAAAGGAGAGATTAGTTACATATAAAAACTAAAGCAAATATTCTTTCTTGTTGTTTTCAAACAGTAAAAATATGATGGGCATGTTTAATGAAACTATGGTTTATTACTTTAACTATGGTTTATGAATGGTGAGTAAAACCTAACTATTTTGGATAAACCATTGTTTCTTACACTTGTTCTCCTTGGCTTTTATCTCCAAAAGGACAAAGATAAGTGACTTTATTATCTTTAGATAATAAAAATAACCTACTAATTGTTAAGGTTATTTAAGCCATTAACATTAGGGGATTTTAAGGGAGATTAGGTCCATTTATCTTTTTTCCTTTCTAAACCCCCAAAAAATGGGTTGGAATTCTCTTTTAAGTTAGCAATTTTTGCATGAGCTTCATTGGAAAGAACTTCTTCAAATGACCTAGGAGTCTTAGTTCTTAGCTCTTCTTTAGAGCTTGGTCGAAGTTTTGTTGTCTCGTCTATATATCCCCACTTATTTGATCCCTAAGATGGTTATTATTGATTATCTCTTCAATGACATTAATTGTCTCTAATGAATCTATTATATTGTCTAGGAGAGGATTATTTAAAGCTTACCCTTCAACCAACATATCATTAGTTTGTACTTGAACGGTCCCATATACTTCACGACTTATTTGCCTATCCATAATTTCAAATTTATTTCCCTTTATTAGCAGCTCATAGCCCCCCTTAAAGAAAATTTTCCCTGTAGTCTTCCAGTTTAATCTATTTTACCTGTGGCCTCCATTCATAAGTGACTAATATAGTAGTCTCCTCTAGATTACCAAATGAATTAGCCTTTTTAGCTTAAGGATATTAGGGAATTCCTTGTAGATTTTAGATTCTATAAATATTTTAGCATATCCAACTTGCCTAAAGGATGCAGTGTTCTCATCCATACACAATGACTTTCATACAGTGCTACCCAAATAACTCAAACCAATGGTGCTCTAATACTCCAAGGATATATTATGGAAATGTGCCCAAATAGGGATTATTTTGAGTTTACTTTTGTTTAGATACATGCTTGGCTTCCAAAATTGTAAGATGATTACTTTTACATTGCAATGCTATAGGCCTTGCTCAAGGATTTTAATGGCATTAGGTTTTAAAGTGAAGGAGGCCAAAAAGAAATCTTGTATTGGTTAATTAAGAACTTTTCTAGACCAAAGTTACTCCACTTAGCTTCTGCTAAAGATCTCACAGTGGGAAAGGCTACCTTTGTTCCACAAAGTAACCAACTAGTGTGCCAATCCAGCTGGAAGCACCAACTCATAACCCTTCAATAGACGGGGATACGACATCTTTATCATCCTCTAAGGTTTGAAGAATGAAATGTAAGTTTGGAACTAGAAGAGCTATCACCTACCACCTAAGACTAAGCCTTCCTACTATCAAAAATAGAAGCTTTCTTATATAGTAGTTGAGGCCTTAAAGCAAGTAGTGGGGAAAAGAACCTTTTAAGACCTAAGTTGGATGGTTGGCAGGGGAAATTTAAGCTTATGGAGTGACCTGAATAGAAGCAAAAGTGGCAATGGGAGCATCCCCTAAAGTGAGGCTTAAAGGTTTATAACAGTTAGGAGACAATCCTAGCTTAGGAAGAGAAGAAGAAGAAGGCTAATTGAGGTCTACGTTGAGGGAATTCACACAAGAAAGGATGCCATGGTGAGAAGATAATGTGGTACAAGGCAGGGAAGAATCCCACCTGGTAACTTGCTAGAAAAGGTGTGATATTTAAAACACCTCAAATTTTATTCATTATTTTATGTTTTAACGTGAATTAGTTTAGTCTGTAGTCTCCATTATGATTAAATAACTTTACATTCTTTTACCCTACTTCTACGGGATCTGAAAACAAGTCATCTTACAAACAGGAAAGAGTTAGGCATAACCATGAAAAAGACCAGCCTCCTGTTATTGACATTAATTTTGTAATATAATTCGCTTCAAATTATTTGGCTGGCGGGGGCAGACCCCTTTTTTTTTTCACACCTTTCCTGGAAAACCACTGAAGATTCTCATCCAACGGCTGAATCAGCTCACTATTCCTCCGATGTTCCCATAAGAAAAAGAGAAGCTTCACTGGGATCGCCAGATGGCATTAATGCATAGTCTGCCTCTTCGTGGCATAAGTCCTAATTATAATTGAACAATGCCTAGTAGAAAAATATTCGTTTTTCACTTTACAGCCCTCCTAAATATTCTCAAGGAATTTATTCTTTGCCTTATTAATTGCTCAAAGGCTCCTACTCCTCGCTCAGCTATAATAAGAAGCTAAATGACCTGAAACTTTCTCCAGGGGGAAAAAAATCCATATTTTGTATTTCCCATCCTTCAATGACAAGCTGTAGGCAGATTGAAGTTCATTTAGGAGATCAAACACCCCAAAAATGGAGTGTTTCATTAACGGAAGAAGTTTTCAAGAGAATTTTCTCGCAAGAAAATACGGTTTTGCTCAAGATATTTGGTGATGGTTCCCTATTCAGCCCTTCGTTGTTCGGAAAATTTTTTGACCCTTCGGATGCTTTTCCATTATGGGAATTTGAGTCCGATATATTGTTGTCGCATCTTCGAAGCTCTGGCAAGACTACTGTTGATTGGTCTGAGACAGACGAAGCTTATGTGCTTAAAGCAGAGTTACCAGGTAAGTGTTCTGCTTTCTTAGTAACTTGCAAATTTCTACTGATTTTCTGAACTGAATTTGGGTATAAAAAGAACTACAAATTTCATTTATTATTTGGTGACTGCTGTAATTTATCATTCTGAACAAGAAAACCAACAAAAACCATAAACTGTTGTCTAACCCAACAAGGATATATAGGAATTCGGGAAGGGAGAAGAGATTAAGAAAAATACCTAGGGATAAGGCCTTGTTTTAGTTTTATGGGAGGATTAATCCTGTTGGCTTAACTCCAAAATTATCCTTTACCTCTTCTTCTAAATCACAAGAAAGAGAAAGTAGAAGCCAACTTTATCGTTACAGGGCTGTGGTTGTTTCTGATTGTCTGATGCTTTGGTGAAAGCAGGAGCTGGGAAAGAAACAATACATGTGTATGTAGAAAATGAGAAGACTGTGGAAATAAGTGGGAAATGGAAACAGACCAATGAGTCAAAGACAAAAGACTGGAGAACTGGACATTGGTGGGAGCATGGCTATGTCAGAAGGCTTGAGCTGCCTGAAGATGCAGATTGGAGAAAAACTGTGGCATTTGTGACTAGTGAAATTTTCCTAGAACTCAGAATTCCAAAGAACATTTCTGATGTCGGAAGGTCTCATCAAGGGAGTGTAATTGAGTCCTAGTTACAACACTTTTTGTATTGAATGAACATATATTGTTGAGAAAGGCTTAAGAAAACCTGCATAAGTTATCACAGCAATAGATATGCATGACATGAAGACTTAGTTCGGTTCAACGCTATCATATTACAATAACTTTCATCAATTTGAATCACACCTCAAGTTGGCAGTTTCTATATACTCAATCCCAACGAAAAAGTTATATAGATCTAAAAATTTATTTTACTACTATTAGTTTTAAGAATGAGTGAAGATAATTATTTAATTGAGTTTTCTGGATAATAAAATAAAATTAAATAATAGCTAATAGAATTAAAATGAAAACAAGCAATTAACCAGAGAAATCAATGAGAATTAATACTTAGAAAAATATTTTTCTTGACATTATTTTTGGTATCATGATTCAATTAACTTAAAAACGATTTATTATCTAAATTGATTTTTTTTGTAGATTATAAAATTACATTTTCTCATGTTACAATCATATATTATTTGATTAGTTAACCTGTACCTTTACCAGGTAACACCATTTTTATTACATTAAGTTATATGAAATTTAATTAAAGCTTGACTATAATACTAGAAAGATCATGTAGGTCTATCTTTATCACATTCAATTCATAATATCTAAGTCATGGTCCACTTATAAACAAATTCTCTCGAATCATTTACAAGTAAATTTAAATCTCATCTAAACGCCATTATGAATAAATTCATATTAAGATCAATTACAGATATTTCACAAAGATAAATCTCATTCTATAAATCAAATTAAATCGATCCATACAAAGATAAGTACTAAGGTTTCCCTATCTAAGCATAGAAAATATTTAGCCACAAATCATATTCAATTTAATGAAAACAATAAGCAAAACCAAAAAGAATCATGATAGAAATAATCTTAGATGAAGATCTTAGTTTTGTTGACACCTTAATCAGTCGAGAAGAATTTAGATCTTATTTCTCTAATAAAATGACTTCAAAATTTACATCTCAAGTGTTGGTAAACTTCATAATGTTCGAGTCTTGGGAATGGAGCCGCTTTAAAACTCGTGAGGGAGAGCTTCGCTGCCCCATAAGGGTCCTACCCGGCTCGAATCCAGACCAGTCGGTTGCCCATGTACCATTGGATATCGGGTGGCTTGACCAAAAAAAAAAAACCTCCTAATGCTAACCTTAAAATATTGAGATAAAAAAGAGTTAGACATGTAAAGTCTCTAAAAGTTCTCCAAAAATAGACTTTCAAATTTTAAATATATTTTATCCACTTTAGACACAATCTAGGATATAATCATGGCCTAGACCGTGGATTTCTTTATTTGTTATTGATATGTATTTAATTGTTGATACATTTAATTATTTATACTTAGCAATTAACGACACGAAAATGCTTAAGACACTCACTTTAATTAATATATGATTTTAGATACAATTTGGATGCAAAAAAATTAAAGTGAGTCTAAAACACTACATTTGTGCCGTTTTTCGAAGATTAATTTTCACTTGTCTTCATGGAAAAAAAAAAGAAAATTAAAAGATAAGAAAAGTAAAAATACAAAGAATTAAAAGTGTTTGCTGAAAAAAAAAATCAAGAAATAACAAGAGAGCAAAATGCATATAGTAGCTGAGAATTGAAGGACAAAACGACATGCATGTAGGTGGATTAAAACAAAGACAAAACGATGGCGACACAACCTAAAACAGAACCAAACGCTAGCATTAAATGCCATGCATAACCTAGCGTTAAACACTAGCGTTGCACGCGTACGTTGTGTTAAACGCAACGTTCAATAGGGAAAGGGAGCGAGGTTTAAAAACATAGACGAATAGTAGCATGGTCCGTGAAGCTTTATTTGTCACATCACAAACAGAGGCGGCTGGGAGAGTTGCGATAGAAACAAGGGAGGCGTGAACAGGAGGATGGACCAAAAATTATATGGTCATATCAACACAACAGAAGAGAGAAATAGAGACAAAATAGAAGAGTAGCGGTAATAGTGAGACAGAAGGGGGTTTCGACTAGGGCAATTTTTGTGGGAGCTTAAGTTTTTTCTAAACCCATGGAAGGCTAAGTTCCCGATGCCGATTCGGAGGTGACATCGACGCCAACAACTTGGGTTAAGCATTTCTTCCATATTTTTTTTGTTTCTTTCTCTCATTAGAAATTGATTATATTATCTTGTATGGATTGATTGAATATTTGAATGATGATGATTTTAATGCTCTATTGAATCATTTTTCATGAAAACCTATTGCTAGAACCGAATACAATACGTAATCATTATATTTCCGATTTATGTGTAGCAACTAATGATTCGTAATCATTAAGGATAACATGACTTAGGTTAAATGACACTTCATATATGGTTGTTGCCTTAATTAATTGATTTTCTTAATTCGTAACGATACTGCCTAATTAAATCTAGAGATTGTATCCTAGTTTATTCGATGGATAGGTTTAATTAACGTTTGTATCTTGATTAAACAAAACCAAAAAGAAAATTTGGATTAATTATTAACCCACGATTAATAGTTCCTAGGGGAGGTTTGAGAACAACAAATCTATGAAATATGCTTAATTAGGGTAGAGGCTGAGATTGAACCAAAAAATCAGGTCTCTATCAAATTCCCCACTTTTATCATATTTTCGCATGTTTTCTTTAATTTATTTTTATTAATCTAATTTTATTTTATTTTCTTCTTCCCAAATCCAAAACCCCCTACTAGACCTAAATATTAGTTAATTTCATTTTAACAACTTTATACACACTCTCAGTGAGATTGACCTAAACTTGCCACTAATAGTCTAATTATTTTATTTTGACTAACGTTACGACACGTTATCAGTTATGAATAGGAGACATTGGCTCTATAGCATGCTCATGTCCTAGATCATAGATCTCTTTGTTTCTTTTATCAGTTACATATGATCTATAAGACGTGACCTTGACTCAAGTCGAATCACTCTTCCAATTTTTCTTCATGCCATATGGTCTCTGTTTAGGCTTAGGTTGTGCTTTATTTGTATTTGGTTTATATTACGTACGAAGGTGAGTGTTTTCATGATATGTACTTTTATATGCCAAAGCCACCTAATATTTCCTTATTATAAATCTGTCACTCAGCAAATAGGCAAGTGTATCTATTATATGTGAGCACTATAATTGTAAGTAGGAGTTGAATCCCATAAAGAAGTAATATGAATTAGAAAGCCTAGCACTATTAACGAGACTAAGAATAATAAATAAAGTGATTAATTTTTATAGGTTTCTGGATAATGAAATATAAAATTAAATTAAAACTAAACTTAGACAATAGCCAAGAAAAAAATGATAAGACAATTGATCAAAAGAAAATGCAATCAAATAAAATATATTTATATGATTACTTTCTCCAATAGTACTTTGAATTCAAGATTCAATTAACCTTAATTGGATATATTCTTTGGAATGACATGATTTTGTAGATATTAAAATTGCACTTTCTTGAGCTATAGATATCTACTATCTAGATGGTTCATTTGTATGTCTATGTTTGCTAGCACCCTAATCAATGCATTACGCTAAGTGAAATCCCATGAAAGGATTCATATTAGTACTAGGAAGATCGCAGAGGTCTCCCTCGAGCACTTATTCAACTCGCTTTACCTAAGCCATGATCCACTAACAAGTAGGATCTCTCGAGTCGTCTAGGCCCAAATAGTGGGTTTTAGTATTTCCTCTGGGTGAAAGACACGACCTATAGCATGATCGTGTCCTTAAGCAAAAGATCTTCCTATTTCTTTGAGATTAATACACGATCTATGACATGATCATGTCTCTTAACTTTGGATCTTCCTATTTCCCTTCTAACTTGCATAATGTTAAGCCATACCACTTGATGTAATTGATCCTTTTAGGACACAAGCTGGAATATGAGCTTTGACAAGAACATGTTCCTCTAAGAATTATGTTTTTTTTTTTTCATTTTTTTTGCTTGAAATAGCCTCAAGTTCTTACATAATGTCATCCTAAGGACTAATTGGCACAATTCCTAAGTAAAAAAGTAATTTAGTATTAAAATCAAGGAAAATATTTAAGAAAATATATGAATTACTTATGCACATTAAATATCCCTTCATTTAAGCTTCTACTTAAAGCAAATAAATTCATTAACTATTAACTTACAAAGTAGTAATTCTATTAAATTTTTTTAAAAAGAGAGTAATTAATATTATCTATTGTTTACTTAATTTCTTTGTTTATCAATTAGATAGACATTTAGATACTTACATTAAGTCATTAATCAGTTCAATTTAAGTCATCAATCTTTTTATATTGAGAATTTTTTTCTAAAATTGTACCAAAATAAGCTAATTATAAGAAAATTGATAAGCAAAACAAAGCTTATAAGTAGATTCCCCACACTTGAGTTGTACATTTTCCTCAATATAATGAAAATAAAGAATTAAAACAAAAATTAAGTATAATGAATATAATAGGAGGAAAATAAAATGTGATTGAAACTTCTTTGGCCCTTGTTTTTTGTTCACTGTCTAAGGTATTTTTAATCAAGATATAAAAGTTATTTATACCTAGCAAACAAACACAACTAGGGAAAACACACAAAAGTAAACGACAAAAGGAATTTAACATTAAATAATGAAAATAGAGTACTGAACACAAATAGAATAATATAAGTACGAAAGTGTAGTTAAGTATCATCATAAAAAGAAGAATAAGATGCTTAAAATGTACAAACCTTAAATGTATGAAAAGCAAATAAAATCTCAATTAGTAGTAAGCTAGTCCTCGTTATCATTATCCTCTTTTAATGTCATTAAAGATTATTGTGGTGGCTCGGCATATCGCGCATGCATGAAGTAAGTGACTAATCGTTGCTCCATCCTTCCTAATCGCCTTTGTAGCTTGCTTAGAACATAGTTTTAATTTTTGCTTCTCAGTCTCCATATAGTGAAATAGTCCTATCATTCTTTTCCCATAACATATGTTATAAGGAAGGCTTGATGTCTTTAGGTACCTCCATTATCTCTTATTTCTAAGGTGCATTAGTTGCTTATAGAACTTAATTATTAGCTTGGGTTACATTCTCTCCTGCTCCTATCCTCTAAACATAGAAGCATCAATCGCCTCTCTTCACACAAAGCATAAGTGCCACCGACCTGCTAACTAATCCAATATGCCTCATCATTTCAAGGTTGACAACCTTTATGCAACACTTAACAATTGGGTCTGAGAAAAGAATAAATACCTAAGTTTTTTCTACTCGTCTACTTTATAAGAGCCTCTATATATTGCACTGTGCTCTTTATTCCCCATTCGCTCTAGACATATTGCAAAACATTTACTTAGGTGACTTAACCTTCTCCTCAATATGCACTATAAATTAAACAAATATCTACACTTAACGACTTATTTACTTTTTTTTCTCCTTAAAAGTGAATAAGTTATCACCTTTTGTAAATATCTAAGGATATAAGAGGTAATTTGGGTGCTCTTTGTCATCAATGGATCATAAGCCAACCGATCTGTTGATATGATTCTCTAAAACGCTTGAGGTGCTCACTTACACATTAGTTCCAAAGTTTTTTAAATCCTCTGTCATCTATTTAGGCCTGCAAAATCTGCATCCCACTACGAACTCATTAACAGATATAGATCGTTTAATTCCCCTATCTTGAATTCTATGGCATCCCTCACATTACGTTTAGTATGTGTAATCACATCAAGTATAGTTAAAATTTCCAAGGTGATTTCTTGATAAGCATTATCAATCACTTCAAAATCCAATTTCCACCATTCATTGCCTCTGTAACTTCTCAATTCATCTGTGGAATTCATAATCTAAACCATTCCAATAAATTCTTCTATTTCATTAAGGTCTAAGTTTAAAGTAATTAAACATGTTGTTTAAGATGGTCATTATTATGGAATGTAAGCATAAGGTGTTAAATACAAGATAAATCCCTAGCTTATATGCATGCCTTAGTTTTGGAGCCACCTAAGACTACTTGTGCTTTTTTTCTTTTGCTTATGGATGGTTGAGAACTCACAGTTACGTATATGGAAAAGTGTGAAAATAAAAGGTATTTGAAGGACTACTCAAGATTGAAAATTTTCTCAAAAGTTAAAGTTTTGAGCCCTAGCTTCTCAAGATATGGATTTGGCAAAGAAAGAGCTATTGAATCTTGATGAAACTTGTAAAAAAATCTAATGAAAATTATTAAAGGACTTAATTTGGTTAGTTTTTTTTTTTGAAGAAATTAAGATATTTGAGACAAAGTTAAAAAGATGGTAAAAAATAGGGGTCTGATGTAATAAATATTAGGGACATATTTGTCAAATGACCTTGGCGTATACTATAGATAGACATGATAATGGAATAGGTTGAAATTGCAATTTTGGCCTTAAAATTTGTAACAAATACAAAACGGACCCCGACATTTTGAAGTGTTCAAATTAAACCCGAAAGTATTCAAAATGCTTAAAACAAATCCGAAGTAGATGAAAAATTTTATAGGGTTAACTCCCTGTTAATTAAATGTCACGTCAATGTTAACGTTACGTTATTTTTTTATTTTATTGAACCAAAAAGTGGGCCCCATTGCCACATGGCAAGTGCGACTCACAGTTAGAAATCTATAAAAGTGGGTCCTATTATCATGTTATGAGTGGGACTTACAGTAAAAAATCTATAGAAGTGGGTACCACTACTATGTGACAGTGGGACCTATTTTTTAATTAATTTAAAAAATTAATTAGATAGTAGTGGGGTATTTCACTGACGGGGAGTTAACTCGTTAAATTTTCAATTCGTTTGATTTTGTTTTAATATTTTGAAAATACTGTGGTTTAATTTGAACATGTTAAAACATTATGGTTCAAGTTGTATTTTGTTGTAAATGTTGAGGTTTAAAATGGACTTTTGGCCTAATGGAATATTTAAGAAATAGTTTGGGCCACAAACGTAGCCTAACTTGGAGCTTCCTGGAAAAAATTTCTATACTCACAATTAGGGGCATGAATGTGTCACCATCTATGGATCCAACTGAAAAAATTCACAAACATAATATGGGATATAGGCTTATGCCACAATACGTTTAATAATATAATTCAGTACATACCTGATTTTTAAGATTTGCATTATCTTGTTCCTTTGATGTTTTGTCTCTAATCCTGATGACAACTTTCTTCATTGAGATGATGTCTAGATCTTGATTTTCTACTAAAAGAGGGTTTAAAATTGATTGCTCAAGGATTGGAGATGTTAGACCCTGAACTTTTCTATTAAATGAGAAATTGATGGTGATTAATTATGTGTAAAGAAATGGAGAATTCTTGAATTTGAAATGAAATAG
>JAOTAX010000005.1:23610080-23624644 GCA_025629825.1 Erythroxylum guanchezii | reverse complement strand
ATTTTCTCTGTATTGCATTATATATCAAAACTCATATTGCCTTATTTTTTGATTTGCTTGCTTTAATATATTAAAAAGACAACAAAACTATTGAAAAAGTGTATTATATTAAATACAAAATATTCTTTTTCGCAGGCCTTATTTTGTGTTGAAGAGCATCGCTCATCCTTCTTCTTTGTAGTCTATAGTTGTCCGTCTATCCATGTAATTCGTCCAACTAATGTCTACCATATGTGTTGCTTTAATAATACGATTATGATGCGTTTGGGTTTTGTGTGAATGCAAAAGAGGTCTTGATTTTATGTTGTTGTTTATAATATTCTTATAATCATTGATGAGTTTTTATGTTCTTCTTTAATAGTTTAAGTATTTATGTTTAGGTTTTATTTCAATCATTGATGAGTAGATGTATGATTACATAAGTATTTACTATATATGGAATGAGTTTGAGATTTTATAGATGATTTGAGGCATAATAAACCCCTAAGATGGTATATGGGCTGGAAATTTGTGATGCAGCTACTGTGAGCCTTATTGGTGAAAATTTTCACAAGCCTAGGAGTCGTAGCGAAAACTTACTTTCTTGATTCACAGGTGTAAACAATGCCACGTACGATATTATTTAAATCAATTGTAGGTGATCAATTCAAACATAAATACTTCAACTTCAATATGATTAATTAAAACTTATTATTAACATAAGAAATTCATAGGTTTAATAGACATGATTGTTCTTTGCATAATAAAACTCTAGGATAGTATATAGGTTGAAAGCCCATGATGTAGCTCCCGTGAGGCTTATCAGTGAAAAAATTCACGAGCCTAGGAGTTACAACGAAAACTTGCTTTTTTGATTCATAAGTGTAAACAATGCCACGTACCATAGTATTGAAATCAATTGTAGGTAATTAATTCAAACATAAATACTCCAACTTCAATGTGATTAATTCAAACTTAGTATTAACATAAGAAATTCACAGGTTTAATAGACATGACAATTCTTTGCATAATAAATCCTTAGGATGGTATATAGGCTGGAAACTTGTAATATAGCTCTCGTGAGGCTTATTGGTGAAAAATTCGACGAGCTTGGGAGTTACAGCGAGAACTTGCTTTCTTGATTCACAGGTGTAAATAATGCCACGTACCATAGTTTTGAAATCAATTGTAGGTGATTAATTCAATCATAAATAGTTCAACTTCAATGTGATTAATTCAAACTTAGTATTAACACAAGAAATTCATAGGTTTAATAGACATGACAGTTCTTTGCATAATAAAACCCTAGGACAATATATAGGTTAGAAAATCATGATGCAGCTCCCTTGAGATTTATCAGTGAAAAATTCCACAAGCCTAGTCACAGCGAGAACTTACTTTCTTAATTCACAGGTGAAAACAATGTCACGTACCATATTATTGAAATCAATTGTAGGTGATTAATTCAAACATAAATACTTCAACTTCAATGTGATTAATTCAAACTTAATATTAACACAAGAAATTCATAGGTTTAATAGACATGACAGTTCTTTGCATAATAAAACCCTAAGATAGTATATAGGCTGGAAACCCATAATGCAGCTCCCTTGAGACTTATCGATGAAAATTTCCATGAGCCTAGGAGTCACAGCGAGAACTTACTTTCTTAATTCACAGGTGTAAACAATGTTGCATACCATAATATTGAAATCAATTGTAGGTGATTAATTCAATTGATTAATAATTAGGGGATGTTGTGTAAAGTTTAAATATTTTGTAAACTTAGGGGACATGAAGGATACTAACTATGAAATCAATTTTTTAAATTAACAATTTTGTAGAAATGAGTAATGTTGATAGATCTTGGATGTATAAATGATTAACACCTAATGGTTTCATTAATACTAAGTTTGTTAAGGGAGTTGAAGTTTTTATTCGTTATGAATGTTCTCAACCTGCATATATGGATGACCCAAAGATCACATGTCTATCTAAAAAGTGCAAACATATTCGTTTCCTTCCTATTGATGAAGTAAATAGCCATTTGCTGAGAAAAGGGTTTATTCCAAATTATTTTGAGTGGACACGACATAGGGAGCCATTGATTTGTAGCACCTCAAGGGGTAATGAAGTAAACTCATTGGTAAATGTGGATGAGTTTGAAGAGGTGATTGGATTTGGAACAAATAATATGGGTGCAATTAAAAATCCTTACATGTAAATGGTTTATGATGTGGTCGATTATACCTTTCAGGAAAATATAGAAAATTTTGAAAAAGAACCAAACCCACATGCAAAACAATTTTTTTACTTACTATACTCAGCTAACCAAGAATTATGGTCAAATTGTGAGACAATGGCTCAATTGTCTTCAATTGCTCGAATATTGAACATAAAATCTTAAGGGCATATTTTTTATCATAGTTTTGATAAAATTCTTGGATGGTATAGTAAATCATTGCCTCTTAATCATACAATGGTTGATAGTTTTTACAATATAAAGAAACTTATTAGGGTTCTTGGTTTGCTTGTTGAAAAAATTGATTGTTGCAAATTAGGATGTATGTTGTATTGGGGAGATGATGTGAAATTATAAGAGTGCAAATTTTGTGGTCAATCTAGGTTCAAGCCTAGAAAGCGTTTTATGAAATAGAAATTAGTACCCTGGAAGCGGATGTATTATTTCCCGCTAACTTCAGGACTTCAAAAACTATATGCTTTTGATGTTACTACATCTCACATGAGATGACATAATGAACACAAACAAGAAGATGGAATAATTAGTCATCCATCAGATGTTCTGACATGGAAACATTTCAATAACACCCATTATGAGTTTGCAGTTGAAAGTCGAAATGTTCTCTATAGGGATGGATAGACTTGTAACTTCATTCTTAGCAATTACAAGCTTCCTATTGGCAAAACCCCTTCAATTACTTAAGGTTACATATTGTTCTTATAAAACTTTCCTATATAGATTGTCAGCCTCTTTTGAAGTCTATATTTAGAAGAGACATCAATTGGAATGACAAGCGCTTATCATTTATTGGTAGATTGGATTTAGTCAAGACTATTTTATCAAGTTTGTAGGTTTACTAGCGTGTACACCTCTTTCCCCTATCAAGCTATCCAAAAAGATAGAGATATTGTTAAGGAATTATTTGTAAAGTGGCAACTTGAAAAATAGCCACAAGGACAAGGTTCAATGGATGGAAATCTACATGCAAAAAGGCTAAAAAGGACTAGTATTGAAAGCCTTAAAAATCACTAATAAAATTCTCCTTTTTGAAGAACCTGGAAGCTTCATCTTAACCACGAATCCTTTTAGGTGTAGTGGATTCAGTCCCACTTTATCAAAGGAAAAAGTGTATAAAATACTAAACCAAATCCTTATTTCTCGTGGATTATGATCTAAGTGCCAAAAATGAGGGATATGCTAGCCCCTGCATCATTCATGTAATTAAAAATGGCAAGGAAATGAGATTTTAGTTTGATTTTTAGCATCCATTAGTCCCTCTTCATAAGACACTTATAGCATTATACCTAATACATGTATATTAAAAGAAACAAAAGTTATTAAATTTATCTTTAATGACAGTTGGGTGGTTCCTACTTGGTTCCTAGATATTGCATTTCCTATTTTTACAACCTGCTTAATTCTTTTAGAGTTAACAAGATCAGTTAGAATTGATATAGCTTGAGTACATTTACTAGTAGAAGTTGTTTAAGCTTATTTATATGCTTCTTACCTACTATCATGTGGTCTATGTTAGTTTGGGGCCCTGCTAACTAACCTAAGACAACTTTATTCTGTGGTTAGTTGTTAAATGGAGGTTGAGCACTAAAGACACTATTTTTTCTAGCTCTAAGGACAATTGAAGACACTCTCTATGCAAATCCCAGTTAGAAGACATTAGTCACTTGTTCTTTCAATTTATCTTTGTGAAACAAACATGGACTGATATCCTTAATTATGCAAACTTTAATGTCCTTCTACCGCTTAGAACTAACTCATCAGTTGGGCTTCATCAATCAAACTAAGTGTTGGTAAGGACTATAAATCGTTTGTTGCTACTTTAAGTGGTATAGTTTATACTACTTAGAAAGAAAGGAATAATAGAATCTTTAAAAGGAATAGCCAAGACTGCAGTTTCTTTTGCATAAGCACTCTAACCTAGATAAAGGAAATACTAGTGATAAGAATGAACATCAATGAAATAAGCTCAATTGTGGCCTATAATTGGAACATTTAAAAGCCAACATTATAAGAGCTTATTAAGATTCTTGTTAATTCTATAAGGTTGGTTGTGAGAGCTTTAGTACTCTGCTATACCTTTATAATCTCAAAACTTGGGTAGCTTTATTAGTTCAGTTGCTTTAACTTTTGTAAGCTAGGTATTTGGGTAGTAATACTTGGTTCTATAGTATACCTTGGCTTGTTCAATGTTAAGTGAATTGCTAACCCATCATATCTAAGGTATAATAGTTTGTTGTATTGATGTAGTTCCCAAATCATCTGTGTATTTTAAGAAGTGGCCTTCTATCTCATTAGAAAATATAGTGATGATGAAGTCATCTAACACTTTTATGGAATAGAAGTGGAGATAATAAGGAATATGATATCCTCCCAAAAAGCTTCCCTTTTTGAAGCAATATTAAAAGCATAGGAAAAAAAGTGATGTTAGTTAGAGATCGATGAATTACTCTAAGATTTGGCCACTCTCAATTTCAAATTCCAATTTCTAAATCACAAATACAGAAATGTAATTTCAACTTCAATTCTTCAATAATGTTGAATAGTCAATACTCAACACATCTTCGGCAGAGCACAATTAACTTCAACTCTTCATCAATCACAAGATTCACAACACAAATGACAAACCCTTCGAGCAGCTGCTTTAACTTCAACTTCAACTTCCTTCCATTCAGGTCAGCACAGCAGCAAACATATGGCTGCCAATTTCAACTTCAATTTTCAACTCAACACCGACAGAAATACAACCAATTTAGAATTCAGAAACTAGGCTTCAACTTTAACTCAACACCAGCATAAGTAAACCAATTCAGAAATTCAACAGAAATACAACCATCGGCAGTCAACAATAACAATCACAAAATCATCATCAATTTTTCATAAATCCACCATTCAACACAATAAAAAGTTAAATCAAGTAGAAAAACAAGTGAAAAATATGGTAAATGAAAAAAATGAGAAAACATAAAGTCACAAACCTAGAAAAATCCTTCGGGCCTCGGTGGTGTGAGTGTGATTGTTGGATAGGTGGCCGGTGGGGTGGCGGAGCTGCTATTCACGGTGCAGTGTGTGGTGGATGGTGAAGTTCAGCAGGCGGCGATGTCTTCGGGTGGAGGAGAAGAGGAGGAGGAGGAGGAGAAGAGAGATCACGCATGACTCCATGATAGAGGAGGAGGAGGCTGAGGTGGTGACTGGCGAAGCGGCGTCGACAGTGACAGGCGACGAGACAGGCGACGACAGAGAGAAGACGAAGAGAGCTGAAATCTGAGAGGGAGAGGCGGCAGCAGGCAAGGTAGTCAGGAGTAGATTTTTTTAGGGTTAAATTTTTGTTTTTTGCAAAATGGTCCCTAAAAATTTGAACTTTTACCAAAATGGCTAGGAAAAAACCGGTATCTTCGATATCGGCCTTTACCGACCGAAAACAGCCGATACTTATCAAAATTTTCCCTCGGCACCAACTTTACCCGTACTGGTACTAATTTTCGGCCCAGTCCTCCTGGTTCTCGATCTCCTTTGCTTCAGTGTCCAAGGTTCAGTTAGCGTTGCTTATTTGCTCTAACGGTTGTGGTAAGTACAAAACGATTGATTAATGTTAGGCGCAATTGAGATACTCATTTATCAGTCAAGGTCTCCATCAAAACCTAGCAGTGCGCAAGACCATCTTCTCTTGTTTACTTGAGGGTTTTAAGGACTTCTTGTAACTAAGAAACTTTTCACAATTTGGTGGTGGGTTTTGATTGTAAACTGAAGCCATAACCAATATTGCAGAATCAATGTCCAAGTTGAAGACCCTTAGCTCTATGTTTGGCTCTGCTGTTAAAGAAACTAAAACCACCGCCACCACCACGTTAAAGCAGCCCTCCACCACTCCTAAGGCCCTAAATACTTCTTCTTCCTCTATTATCAAGCTAGACGACTCCGACCCAGATTCTGGTACTTTGTAGTCTTAATTATTTTAACAGCAATCCTTTTAAATCCTTGCTCATCGTTTGCGTCAGTTTATAATTCTTTGCTTTTTCTTTTTATATTGTGTTGATTATTACAGAATATAGGACAAGACATGTTTGCAACGAGATAATGGCTGTACTGCGTGCTGGTAGGTAGATTGTTTGTAAAGTTTGGATTTCGCATACGATTGTAATGAGGTTATACAGTTTCAATCAAGAATATAACTCTGCTCTCTTGAAGTTGTGTCCTTTTGTTGCGAATGAATGACCAGCCTATCTTAACTTGAGAGGATTTTTTTCATTTGATGTTGATATTTTTTTCAGATGCTGCAGCTGATTCTAGAGGAATCAAAGATGATAATTCATCTAAAGCTTCATTGAAAATACCATGGGTTTCAAGTTTGTCTCAGAAGAAAGCAAATCTGCTTCGCAAGGAACAGTCTCGGACAAGAAAACAGAAGTGGATTTTCAAGTCTACAATGCCAAATAGGATTAACCGTTTAATTTGGATGTGCGCACATAATCTTGGGACAGAGGCTATGATTGACGTACTAGGCAAATTGGGACGTGAAACTGGGCAAAAGGAATGCAGTGCCTTCATAAAGATTTGTGTAGATGAAGCTAGGAGAACTAATGATGAGGATGTTGCATTGGAACAAATTTCAAAAGCATTTCAAATTTTAACATATATGAAAGAACAGGGTTTCCAGCTAGAAGAGGAAACCTATTGTCCAGTTCTTACATATTTAATTGATATGTGTATGTTGGAGGAGTTCCATTTCTTCTGCCAGGCAATACAGGAATGTAGTCCTAGTTCAATTCCAAGATTAGGGTATTATGAGATGCTATTTTATATTAGAGTTGATGATGAAGAAATGATTGAAGAACTCTGCCGTTGCATTTCCGTCAATAGGAGACCTGAGACTATGGACTTGCATGGTATCTATGCTTGTATTGAACTACCTAAAAACTAATTGCTTTGTCGGTATATGGACTGTAATAAATATGGTATAGAGATAAAGAAGAGGTAGATGGGATAACAAATACAGCTTATATATACTCTTTGTGACTTCTTGTTTGACATTTGGCACACTTGTTTTGTAGCAAATTACCTGTTGGCACTTTGTGAGAGAGAACAGAAGGACAAGTTTTTGCAATTGTTAGAGGTTATAGACATAACCAAGGTTTCGACATTTGACAGTGTATGCGGTATCTTTAAATTCTTAGGCAGATTATCCTTAGACCACTTTGCTGAGAAGTTCCTTCTGGCTCTCAAAAATAGTGGTATGCTTACACACATCATTTCTTTTGCTAAATGATGCATTTTGTTTGATTTCATACAAAATGGTATTAGTGATAAAATTAGTATTTTTTTTTCTAGTGTATAAGAATATTACTTTGTTAATACTCTTCACTAATAGATATTGCTATTTTTTTAACGAAATTATATAGTTCTGTTTGTGACCTTATTTTTTATTTTCTAATATATGCAAAATGTTCTTGTGATAAGCTGCAAACTGTGAAGCAGAACGTATCTCAACTCTCGTATTTAATTATGCTACTAGCACCCCAAATTTAGCGGTGAGGAACTTCTCATGAATGCTGCTGGTAATGTCCTAGTCTGAGGCACATTTGCTATGCATGCAATTTGCTTCTTTATGGTAGATTCATGATATGAATCACTTGCTTGGGACTTCTAATGTCATTTGTATTTAGGTTAGTGATCATTGTATACAACATATGATGTTTTGAAGCATGGTTGTGGCTCTATTACATGATATATATTTGCTCTTACTCAACATTTATGATTCAATGACGGACAATTCATATCAGTATAACTTTCTCCTTCACTATCATGAAGTTAAGCTGACTACCAGGATAGTTATTTAAGGTAGGTTAAAAACATTGTTGACCCCTGTAAGTTGACGTTTTTCTATTTGAATCCTCATAGTTGAAAACTATTGCTTACCCATTATAGTATTGTTTAGCTTTCGCATAACTCCCTCCTTTATGTCCATTAGTTTTCCATCTATTTTTTATCCAAAACTACGTAGTATTTAAATTCTTAAGGAACAATCAATTTGTATAGCATGAAATAGGTTCTTTTAATTTGTTAAGATGTCCCACATTCACTAAGAGCAAAAGCAAAACAAACCTTACATGATTTTGGTAATCATCTCCCCATAGGGTTCCTTTCGGGTAAAATTAGGCTGAATTTTATCATTGTATCAGAGCCAACATTATTTTGATGTTGGATTGTCTGTAGATGGATAGTCTTGTGAGCTTTGCACTCTGGATGTCCATTCTTAGGCATGAGGGGGTGCATAAGATATCTCACTTTGATTAGGAGCAAGAGCAAAGCAAGCCTTGGAGAACTTTTACTTTTACGAAGTAAACAAAGCTGAAATGATAATCTAGTTAAGTAATACAAATGATAATTTTAAAGTTGAGGGACTTTAGATGAAACTCTATAATTGATTCTTGTCAATTTTTTTTCTTGGGATTCTGGTTTTTTAGTTTTAAAGCTGAACGATCTTAATATTGAATTTAGTCAAGTAATGTAACTATCTCTTTGTCTTGTGCAGCAATTAGTCTTCCTCTTGAAGTTTTTAAGAGTTCCTAATGCTAGATATTCTGTTGTCATTACCTATAAAATTGCTTGAATATTTAACATCTGTCTTTTATTTTGCATTTTAGCAATTAAGATAGTATTTATATTTTATTTAATCATATCAATCGTAGCATTTTCTTTTAACAACTCTTCGGTTTTCATTCCTCTGAGCATGAGATTACCTATAATTGCTTATAAGGTGTTGTGTCAAATGATAGTTTACTACTATTAACTCATCTCTTTACTACAATTAACTCATCTCTCCAAATCTTTGTGATGTATTGGATGTGGAAATGTCTACTATTGAAGGCTGAGGATGTGATTTTAAAATTCAACAACACTCACACTGATCTGGAGATCACACCTTCAACACAACTGTATGAGAAGCTCATATTATATTGTTGCAACTTATCTGAGGTATGACTAAATCTTCTCGATGGCAAGATGAAAATAAGTTGATATTCCGTCCATTTCAACATATGATTTCATATAATTACTTCAGGAAGCTATTTTGATTATTCTAAATTTCTTTTCTTGTGATCACAATATTGCCTATCGTAGGTGCATGTGGCTCTTGATGTGGTGGACCTTATGTGTAAAGCAGGCTTATCATTATCCATAGGCACATTACACCACATATTGCTTGCTTGTGAGACAAGCTATGAGTTTGACCTGGTATTTGTCATTGACTACATGCTCCTCTGCTTTAAATCATTTGACCACATGCAGTTTCTATCACATGATTTATTTTCAAACTTGAAGTTCTTTTGTATTTGGACATGTAAAAGAGAGAATTGGGCTTTCTAATGAATCATCAGTTATATTATCAGCTTTTGGTGGTAGCTTACTTCTTCCTAATAAGCATTATATGCACTGAAAGAGCACATTATATGAATCTCATGGATAACCCTCAAAATTGTGAATTCATAGAAACATTATCCGAGGCCTAGCTTTGACCATTTTCTTTTCTAAACAAACTCTTTCTGTATTGCATGACTGAATTAATTGGACTGCCTAAGACTTTCGGAGCATCACTAATCTTACAAATATGTTCAGTGGAGTCCTCAGAAGAAATGTCTTTCATAGTCAGGATGCTTCAAAATCCTCTGCTCTTTTGGTTGACGGAGAAATTTTGCAGGCAGAATAGTGGGTGTTTGTGTCTCAAATAGGCTCTTTTAGAAGTGAATTCATCCCTGTGCCTTTTTTCATCAAGTGTATTGAACATGAACATAAAAAGGTTGCATTCCATAGAAAGTTTTTAGTCCTGTTCCAGTTAGGTTCAGGGAAGAAGCAAGAAAACGTTCCTTTTTTTTTTTTTTTTCTCTTACTGATCTGGTTGTTGTTACTTCCTATAGTTGACTCCTTTTTAGCATTTCCTTTTCTTTGGTCTAGTTCTCTGAATTTCCCAGACCTTTACATCCGTTTCTTTATCTTATTGTTAAGGTGAGAAGGATCTATCATATGATTGGCCAGCATGGCTTGCAAACAAACCATGATACATTTAGGAGCATCATAAATTTGAGTGCAAAAATGAAAGATGTAAGTTGTTTAATCTCTCTTTCTTTGCATCTGCTTTGCATGCACATGCTTGTTTGCATGTGATTGTACCTCTGAGCTTCTCATCTCCCTTATTGCAAATTAATATTTTCGAAGATGCTTTCTTTAAATTGATGCTACTTTTTTTTTATTCCATGGTTTAATGCAGTTTCATGGTGCATATGCGATCCTTGATGACTTAAAGAGATTTAATTTGAGCCCCACTGTTGGCATGTATAATGCTCTAATTCTAGGATATTTTCGAGAGGTAACTTTTGACACCTTGCTAAGTAATGTGCATGGTTAGTTCTAGTTAAGGTGGAATGATTTAATCTAAAAGTGTCTAAAAGAGGAAGAGCGATTACAGGATGTCATGTTTTAAGCTAAGATTCTTACCACTTATTGGTTTGGTAATTGGAGTTTCTTATTTTATGCTCTACTTCCATTACTTATTTCTTCTGCAAGAATTGATGCTATTCTTCGGAGTTTCATTCTTATTTCTTCTGCAAGAATTGATGCTATTCTTCGGAGTTTCATTTCTCTTATTCAGAGAACAAGTTACTGGCTATTTATATGTTGAAGTTAAGGCTTATCTGTTTTCATCTCCCATTTATATCGACGTTTTTTCTTTTGCTGATTGCCCACAGAAAAATAAAAAGGGTGCATTAAAGGTTCTTAGGCAAATGGAACGTGCAGCTGTAAAACCAGATTCTGAAACTTATGGCTATTTAATAGCCAACTGCGAAAATGAGGATGAAATTGTGAAGGTAATTGCAAACCTGTGTTTTGGGCGATCTTGCCTTTGTGGTGTAGAAATTATGCAAAGCAAGTTTTCTGGAGGGTTAGCTTTTGTTTTTCAGTGTGGTGTCTTTGTAACAAAACATGATTTGCTACATGTAAAACTGTAATATAAATTATTGCCCTTCTGATTACTGTACTGTGTCATTATAATGAACATAAGTTAGCATACATGTGGAACTTGTTTAATGCATATGTGTCTTGAAGCTGGAATATGATGTTACCTCCTGATTACCGTGATGCAGTATTATGATGAACTTAAATTGGCGGGAGTTGAAGTTTCAAAACACATATACGTGGCACTTGTTAATGCTTTTGCAAACTCTGGTCAGTTTGAGAAGGCGAAAGAGGTATCTACCAGCTCTTGAGTTCTGACTGTAGCTTCTGTTCAACTAACTCTGTCAATCTAATGTTTAAGATAAAAAGTAAATTAAAGTTTCCATCCTATTGCAGTTAAAACTTTACATCTTTATATTATCTTGCATTGGGGACAGTGACCCAAACCAATGATTATTGAGTTGTTATTCAGAACTAGTCTATTTGCATACTCAGCAACTTTATGTGGTTCTTTTGGGTTTACAATTTCAAATGGCTCATATTAATAATATCCTACCAAAATTGCATGCGATTTTTTAGTTTTAATTTTTCAAGGATTTTCATTAGTTATATAGCTCATGTTATTTTGTCTTAATTCTCACACTTGTATAGTCTAGTAATCTGTTAGGGCTGATGGCAATAATACTAAACATAGGATATGGAGGGTATATTCATGTAGGAAGAAAGAGGGTGATGTCAGAGTTAGTTAGAAATGGGCTGAGGTGGCACTAGGCATAACAGAATTGTACGAGGGGTAGCTAAGAGGGGATGGGAGAGAGGAGAGAAGGCATTCAGAAAGTAAGAGAATGTTGTGACAGAGAAAGAAAACATTCTTTCCCTGAGGAGCAGCCATTGCTCTGGTTAGTGAGTGATCATCGATTTACTTGTAATAGCCGTGTGTATCACTGATTTTCTATCAATAGTATTTGGATCTCTAGACATTCAAGCTAGAGTTTCTAACATAATCCATTTTGTGCTGAGTTGGTGTAGGTGCTTTTGGACATGGACATTCCAACTAGGAACCTTAATGAAATAAAAAACGTGCTAGTCTCTGCCCTTGTATCAAATGGCCAAATATCTGATGCCTTGAACATATATGAAGAAATCGAGCAAGCTGGAGGTCATGTGGCACCAAAAACTGTTCTAAGCCTAATTGTAAGTCTTTTTGGTGAAATACTTTATGCTTTTTGTCTTGTAACAACTACAAAGATCTATTCCACATCCTTTAGGAGCACTTTCAATCTGAAGGAGAGTTAAGTAGAATGCTCAAGCTACTTGAAAGGTTGGAAGATTCTAACCATTGGATGGATGGTTGCTTTAGAGCCATCTTATACTGCATTCGAAATAAGTATTTAAGGTAAATAAAATCCATTGCTTGAGTTAAATATCTATCGACAAAATATATCTGACCAACTTTTGATCCTGGGCTTTAAACTAGTCCTACCGTCAACCTGTTTAAGCAACTTAAAAGTAGCATCTGCAATGACGAAGTGGCGATGGAATCTATTTTTGACGAGGTACGTTCTTGTTCCTCTATTCACCAGCTTACATTCACTTTCTGTTTCCTATTTTATATTTGTCTCCCTTCGTGTAAGTACTAACTTTTTGTAATTGCTCAAAGACTTTATTGCTATGAGGACAAAGATAGGCTTGAAGCATGTCAAACTTAAGTATCTAAACAATATGGTGCCAAATTTTAGATTACCAACTTCTAGGCCTTTCTCTTTTCTGTGATGTAGGCTTTTGCAGTGGTTGCTGGGTTAGAGCCTACATATCTGCAGTTTGGTTTGGACTTGCTTCAGGCTATAAAAGATGAATTTGGTGTATGCCCTTCACGAAAATGCCTCGATTTTATGCTCAATGCTTGCATTAAGGCCAAAAATCTTCAGAGTTCTATTCTCATTTGGAAAGAATATCAGGCTGCTGACATGCCTTACAATGTCTTGAGTTATTTAAGGTACTTAGAATCGTTCTCTAATAAATAATTGACAATATATAAAATAGTCACAGTGAAACTGCTTGCCTTATTAGTATTGCTGTTACCTTTTGAGTTGCAGGATGTATCAGGCTGTCTTAGTTTCTGGAGACCATAAATCTGCGAAGGTTTTGCTAACTAAAATTCCAAAAGACGATCCTCACGTTGGCATTATACTGAAGAAATTTAAGGAAATTTACCCTTCATCCACCGCTGAGAAGGGATTAGAGAAGAAGAAGAACAAGAACAGAAAGGAAATGAAGAAGAATAAAGCTTGATGTAAACCTTCGTCTAGTCGTGGGGAAGTCATTTGTGAGGTTGTAAATATGAATTCTCTTTACAAGCATAAGTATCATAATTGCTTAACGAGGCCCAGACCATGTCCCCAGTTCTCAGGCGCTTTTACAAATTCCAATTTCGGTAAGCTCCGGCTTCTCTGAGATAAATTATAAATTAGGCACAGTTAATAGGAAATGCAAGAAAGACACTCCAATCACAGCGGTTAAGTAGGTTTGGCGAAGTAGCATTAGACAAATGAGAGGTTGGTTGAAGCCAGCCTGGAATGCCGTCGCTTTAATCTGCTGTTATTTCATGAAAGGCACCACTATGGTTAATGGTTCATAACATGTGACATTATTTTCAAGTGATTATTAGCAAGGGTGGTTTCGAAGTAAGTACTTGAATCAAGTGAAAATGGGAAAGGAGAATAAATGGTATGGTGGTACGATTCGCCACAATTCTTTACGTTTAACATGTCATTCTTTTTTTTAAGAGAATGATGACATTCTGTTTCTGTTTTTAGTTATCTTCCCTTCCCGTGTAGGAAAATGTGTTAGGAGATGAGCGACACGAGCCCACTCACTATGATTACAAACTAAGACGACAAACAGTACAAGCATAATATGATTTTGAATCCAATAAATTAGGATTCATACGACCAAAGAAAAATTTTGAGTTATAAACAAAATATTAATTATATTTTTTTATGTTGTATTATTAGATACATACGACTCCAATAAAATATGTGCTTATTTATTTTAATTAAGGATAAAACTTAATTATGTTACATTATCATCTTTTTTAAAATTTAATACTAAAATTTTTTATTTAAAATTTTGTGCATATGTTTAGAATAATTGGATGTACTAACTAAAAAATCAAAAAATATATAATTACAAATTTTATACTATTGTAAAGATTGAAACTTCTAAAAATGTTCTAAATATGATGGTCAAGTTTATTTTAACATTGAAAATTGTATACGTCATCACCGATTGAATGACATGTTCTCGTTCCTCCTTTTTATGTTTCACTTAAAGACTTCCTTACGCCTTTCCTATTTAGTAAATGGACTAATCATGCTTC
>JAOTAX010000005.1:23594834-23604941 GCA_025629825.1 Erythroxylum guanchezii | reverse complement strand
TGGGATGTTACACTAGAGGTGAATGATCATCAACCTAAACCCTATCCTAAAGAACCCCAAGTGGAGGAAACATATGTGACACCTAATGATCACAATTCTTCATTTGAGGAAAGAATGAAGTCTAACTAATGACATTAAACAATGACGCTTTTTGGGAGGCAACCTAGGGGAAGTAAATTTCTTTTCCTTTACATTTACACATTTAGTTCTTATATGCATGTGTGTTTTTAGTTGTTTGTTTTTACTTATTTTAAGTTTTTAATCAAAATGAGATAGAGAATAAAACAAACAAACAAACATTTTCTCTCTTTTTTTTCCTCCTTGGACTATATAGTCATGATTAGAGAATAAATTGACTAGAGAAATTCAATGCAACTTTAGCATGTACTTTTCCTCTTGTGATTGGTTGATATTTATTATCTTTCGAAGAGTAGTGACTAGTGGTAGACATAAGCCAGTGAGGTTTTAAGTCTTATTAGTCTGACATATATATATTAGTCTCATTGTTTTTTGCTTATATATAACCTTCATGACATGTACATCCTAACTTTGCTTTGATTTTCTATTCAAGACCACATTTTTAACATATGCATTAATATGAAAATGATTAGGCATTCTTTATTTTTCCAAGTTACATTAGCCAAATAGCCTACCCATCGTTATAAATTTTCCTTTGTTAACCCCCTTTGAGCTTTATTAGTCTCTTTTTGTACAAACTGTAGTACGTGTTATTAAACTTAACAAAATGTCCTACCCAAGCCATAAAGCTAGTGGAGCATTTGTTGATTGTTGATGATTATAGGTGTGCAAAAGTATAAGTGTGGGTGTGTCTATATGTGTGGGATGGTTATAATTGTTGGGATGTCAATTTATGTCTTATCATTGAAGTTCTGATGTTGATGTAGCTTCTTTCAATTTTTATATGAAAAAAAAAGAAAACGAGAAAAGAAAAAGAAAAGGAAAGGAAAAGGAAAAGAAAAGAAAAAATATGTTTAAATAAAATTAGCAGGGAGGAAATGCATATGTGTTGCAAAGTTATTTATGATTAGTCTTTCCTCCTAAGTTTATTGAATGGGTTACTTGAGTATATTAGATATGAGGTGGATGTTGCTTTCAATAATCACTCCCTATGGTTACAAAATCTTGTTTATGATTAATTTTTTTGAGTGATATATGCATGATGTGGTTTATGGTGATAGAGCTTGAGTTTTAGCAATGAAACATAATTTTTGCATTCATCATAACTGATGGTACCTAGTTTTGAATGAATGTTAGTTTTAATTTTTGATGTTGCATTGAGTGTTACTTTTGTTTCACTAGCTTTGAAAGCTTCCATACTACTTGACCCAAATACATCTCACCTTAACCCTTGCCCACATTACAGGCCTTTAAAGTCCTTTGATTCATGATTATGCATGTGAACCTTAGTGGTTTACTAGCTTTGATGGCTTTCATGCTACTTAACCCAAATACATCTCAACTTAACCCTTGCCTACATTACAAGTTTGAAAAGTCCTTTGATTCTTGATTATGCATGTGAATCTTAGTAGTGGAGAAATGAAAAAAATTGCGAAGTTGTCGAATTTCATGATCATGAATGGTATTTGAGTGTACCTATGAACATATCCCAAGTCTACCATTAGATTGCTCAGTTTTTGAAGGTGATGAATGTTGATTGATCACGAGTATAAGTGTTGAATGTTGACTTCTTGCTATGGTTTTTGAAATTTATTCATCTTTACTTATGATTATGTATTCTTTGGAACATATGGGAAATGAGTAAATGTTTTTGTGTCTATGATTTTGAATATGATGTTTTGCTTAAGGATGATCAAAATCTAAGTGGGGAAAATTGATATGTACATAATTGATTATGCATTTATTCCATAACACTTACACTGCGTATGGTTACTATGATCCATATGCTAAGACGGAATAAAACAAAAATTCGGAGACAGAAAATTGGAGACAGTGAAGTATTTGGTTGTGCTAGATAAAACAGATAAAACAGTATTCGTCTCGAGGATAGAAATGTGTTTGGTTGCAGTTGACAGAACATAAAAAAGCAGTATCAATGACTAAAGTATCCCTGCAGTATACAATAATTGGAAATATGTAATTTATTGATTATTTTAAAACGAATAATTTGTATTAGTAATTTAATTGTATCTATAAATAAAGAATTTAAAAAGAGAGTAACATAAAAATTTAATGAAATGAGTGTAACATCTCGTTACTCATGTTAAGGCTAGAATTGTGAATTATGAGAAAGTAATGAGAAAATAATTATTATATATAATAATTAATATATTATATATATTAATAATTATTATATATAATAAGGGGAGGGGTATTTTTGAAATTTAGTTATATGTTTTGTTTCTGTCACAGGGACAAGAAATCTTGTCCTCTGGTTTTGGAAGAAACAAAAAATTTATGTTCTTGTCATCTGAAGTCAGAATAAAAATAAGTTGGGTCAGCAACCAAACACTATAAGACACAAAATTTTTGTGTTTTGTTATCTGTCTCCACTAACAGAGACAGTAACCATACGCAGGGTTAGTGTTTAATGATATGAAATGCTTAAGATATTCACTTTAGTTCATATTTATTTTTAGGTACAATTCGGAAGCAAAAACGGTAAAGTGAGTCGAAAGTACTATGTTTGAGCTATTTTTCGAAGATTCACACTCGCTTGTCTTTAGCAAGAACGAGAAGGATTAGAGCAAGAGGAGACAAGAAAATACTAAAAGAAATGAAGAGTAGCACAAGTTATGGCCATAAGATGCATCTCACGGCCATGACAAATTTATCATGGCCATGAGAGGTGTGTCACGCCCGTGACACACTTTTCATAGGCGTGACTAGTTGCATGGGCGTGACAACCTATGTCACGCCCAAGCAAGGTGCTCACGGCCGTGAGACACTGCCAGCTTATCGAAAGCCCTACATTTTGGTATAAAATTGATGTTTTGTGATAGCAGAGGCATGCTTCATTTAGGGAAAACATCTAGAGGCATGGAAGGCTAGGTTTTGAGGTGAAGGGGAAAGGCTCCAATCCCTTGGAGACCCATAGAGAGCTAACTTCTTGACACCTATTCGGAGGTGACATCGACGTCATCCTGCCACGGGTCAATAGTTAAAACATTTTTGGTTCATCCCTGATTCTGAGTAGTTGGGCGTAACCACTAGGGAGAGCCTTCCACCAGAACACTGATTATAATAAGAAGAAAATTAACTACGATTGCTAAGGTTACAGGCTAGGTTCTAAATGTTTACTATACTTTGGCAAATTGCCTGGGGAAAAGATTAGGATCAAGCTTACTGGGAAGAAGGAATGACTCAGCCGTAATGTCGTCGCAATCCTACTTCTCTTAGTTTGGTTTTCATGGTGACTAATTCATAATTTTTTGGCTATTTAAAGGTTCCTGAAGTAATATACGAAGTTCTGGGGGAGCCACTTGGCAAAGATAAACTAAATGGAAGAGATGACATTCCTCAGACTTTAGAGGACCTCATGACAGAAGTGAAGGAAAAGAAATTAGGTGCAAAAGTTTTGCTCTCAAGCTCAGAGAAATGGTATCAGTTTTAAGCTAATTAAATGATAAACTGAAATGCATTACAAGTCCAGCCAACTATGTAATAGTGAATTTTGAATTATAAGTCTAGCCTACTATGTAAAAGTGAATTTGAATTACAAATCTAGCCTACTAGCAACTTCATATCTTAAATTTTCAGGTGCCTCTCCTTGAACAAAGGACTAGAACAGCCAAAATACAGGAATATCTCTACATGCATGTAGCATCAAGTAGCATACCAAAGCAGCTGCAGTGCCTTGCGTTAAGGCTCGCCAACGAACACTCCACAAATGCAGCTGCCCGTCTCCAGCTTCCCTTGCCAGAACTAGTCCCAGCACTTGTGGATAACTCCTACTTCCACTTTGTCCTTGCCTCAGACAATGTTCTAGCAGCTGCTGTTGTCGCTACTTCGCTTGTCCGAAATGCTTTCCGCCCCCAAAGATTTGTTCTACACATAATAACCGACAAGAAAACTTATTCACCTATGCAAGCATGGTTCTCCTTGCACCCTTTATGGCCTTCCATAATCGAGGTCAAATCATTGAATCATTTCGATTGGTTTACAAAGGGGAAAGTTTCGGTTTTGGAAGCAATGGAAAAGGATCAGATGGTTCGGTCACAGTTCAGAGGAGGGTCATCTGCAATTGTCGCAAACAATAAAGAGAAGCCCGTTATAATTGCAGCAAAACTCCAAGCTCTTAGCCCCAAGTATAATACCATGATGAATCACATCAGAATCCATCTGCCAGAGGTAATGCAGCTTTATCAAATTTGATCAACTTTGTGAATAGGAGATAAAAATCAGCTTCATATTGTGCTGCTGTTTCCATGTCTAAGCAAGGTGGTATTCTTGGACGATGACATAGTTGCTCAGACGGATCTTTCACCTCTTTGGGACATTGACTTGAATGGAAAGGTTAACGGGGCAGTGGAAACCTGCAGAGGAGAAGATAAGTTTGTTATGTCCAAGCGGTTGAAGAGCTACTTGAATTTTTCTCATACTTTGATAGTAAACAATTTTGATCCTATTGAATGCGCTTGGGCGTATGGCATGAACATATTTGATTTGGAAGCTTGGAGGAAGACCAATATCAGCCTTACATACCATTACTGGCTCCAACTGGTAAGTAACCGCAAATAAATTAATTGCCCTTTTCTGGTTCACATGTTGAAAGATGGAAGGCTTTATTAAGATGAACGAAATTCAAGAAAATTGGATTTAAATGAGCTTTAACTCAAAAAATGACATTATAATACAGTGCAAGTGGAATGTCATTTGTAAAATGATCAACAGAAGTAATACATATGATAAGAATAGACTATAATGAATTATGCAGGTGAATTTAGTCTTAGGAAGTGGTTTCTCCCAGGAATAGATTTTCTGTTCCAGTTAACATGTTCCTACTCTATTTCATATTATTTTATCCGTACATTTATGTAGGACCCAGAAAAATGTACGAATGAGATGGTATCAAACAGAGCAGGAACAGGTTAACCAGAGCAGAAGATCTCCTCCTATTTCTCTTGCTTACTAAATCATTTCTTCTGTTAATGCAGAACTTGAAATCAGACTTGAGCTTATGGCAATTAGGAACATTGCCACCTGGTCTAATAGCATTCCACGGTCACGTCCATACTATTGATTCTTTCTGGCACATGCTGGGACTGGGGTACCAGGAAAACACAAGTCTCGCTGATGCTGAGACGGCCGGCGTGGTCCATTTCAATGGCCGGCAAAGCCTTGGCTAGACATAGCGTTCCCTCAAGTCAGGCCATCATGGGCGAAGTGCATGAACTTCTCTGATATAAGGGAATCTTAGTATAAGAATTTTGATTCTTTTCTTCTTTTTTCTGATTAAGATAACATATGTATATGAGGAGAGGAAATAATAATAATAAAGAATGCAAAGAGGAAAGTTGTTAATACAGAATGTCAAATGTGAAATATCCTCGGGATGTTCAGGCAACATTCTCTAACTCAGTACTATGGTAGGATGCCCGCTTTTTAATTTCTTATTTTTATGTTAAAAAACATATTAGGAAACCTAGCATGAAAATGAATCAACATCTCCAGGGTCCTTGAGTGAGAGATTTATCGCTAAATAATACAGCACAGTAACATTGCTTTAAGTCTCATTGGTTGGTTGGTTTAGGCCAGAGAGACAAATTGATTTCAAGTGAATCAAGAGAGAACTGTAGCCAATTATGAATTTCAGCAAGCGAAAATGCATCGGATTGGAAGTATTTTATACTATTATTGCCACGAAATGCATGGACTCTACAGCGACAAGTGTGGAAAAAATAACAAACCCACCCTCCCAAGTCATCGATGAAAATGTGATAACCTCAGTTCTTTTTTCCTGTTACATTTGAAATCAAGTCCGTCAGGAACTTGGCAGACTTAGTGATAGGCGAGTTGATGGCCATCAAATTATACAACACATTCTCAACTTCACCAATTGATGGTCGAGTTTTGAACCTGGACACAACTTTTAGCTCTCCTTTATCTTCTTCTTCTTCCACAAGAACACTCCATTTCTCACCGCTTACAACCCCATCTCTCACGCACTTGAACACCACTCCCTTCCTCTTACTCAAAATACTTCTAACCTCCAACCCCATGAACGAATAGATCACTTCAAATGACCTCACAAAGTCACTCAATTCACCAAACTCACTCTCCTCTTCAAATCCCCACCTGGGGTTGAACATCACCACAGGCTTTGGATACAAACTCTCACTAACGATTTTGACAACTGATAGTTGCGAACTCTCCGGAGCCATGAATACTGCTACCTCAGCAGAGTTCAAGATTCTGGCATCTCCACCTTTGGCTGCAGAAATATCAACATGGGTAATGTTGTTTAAGGAATGAGATTGGAACACTTCGATTGCCTCGTCTTTCAACTTGGAGCTTGGCCATATGATTGTGATCTTCACTGTTGACCCTTTTCTCTTGATAGGTATGTTTATGAAAACATCAAAAGCGAGTTGCGAGATTGAAGTTGATGAGTCATCGATGAGAGGGATTTCGACTTGGAATTTGGGTTGCTTTAGCTTCTTGAATTTTCCAGCGAACTTTGGGCTGTTGAGGGGCTTTTCCAAGGTGGCGGCAAGGCAAGTTTTGGCTTGTAAGATGGCTTCATCTTTTGTGGTGGGTGGGTTGGAGTTGGAGGATGACAGAGAAGAGTGGATATGAAGCGAGGGAGTTGAGGGCTTGTGAGTAAAAGAAGAAGAAAAATAAGAATTGTTTGAATAATAGTGATGGTCTCTAGAGAATAGGAGAGACGAGAATAAAGTTTGTTTTCGGTTTAAGGGATTTACTGTTTTCCAGGTTCGAACGTTGAATTTGAGAGGATGGGAGGCCATGACCAGAGACAAAGAGACTAGGAAGCTTGACAAGAAGATGGGACGAACATATCACAGGCAAGGAGCGGATAAGATTACGTGGCATGACACCCAAAGGAATAGTCTGGCTTAGTCAGGCCCACGGATTATCAAATACAGTCGGTAATTGGCAGTACCCATTAGCTTTCTTTTCTTTTTAAGGTATTGTGCAAAGGGTTACGATACGGCATCTTAATTGTCGATCAAATCTCTGTTGCTAAAACGTCTAATAACGTGGTTTACCAAAGATCATAGTTACCTGTTAAGAACTCCTAGATGGTTATTCCAGATAAGGAAGATAAAGAGGAAAACTAATCTTCCAAAGGGCGCAAACATTTACAAATACGTGAACCTGAGGTAACGGACAAAGGACGGGTGAAAACCAGAAGTAGTTCATAGAAAGAAACAGAGACGTCAATACAGTGAAGTCACCAACCAAATGCAGTTAGATGAATCAGTAAACACAGAGAGAGAAAAGTAACAATTGACTAAATGAATACATTTGCTACGCTCCCCAACTTTAAGCAACTGGTGGGCGAAGCACATGATCTTGTGAAGTATCCACAGCAGCAGGTGGCATGAATTGCCACATTGCAACTCCTGGGTAACTAATGAAAGGGACCAACTTGTTACCAGGTGCTTGGCCTTGGGCAGCAAACGCTGGAGGGATCGCTGGAGGGGGAGGCAAGAAACTAGGTTGTGTGTTCATGGTTTTCAGTTGCTGCTCCAATTTATCTTTCTCCGCCTTTAGCCTCTGCTTCTCATCACGAAGCTCATTCTTCTCAGTCTACACAGGGCAAACAGCAATTTTAGTACTTTGGTTGCCACAGCTGTCAGTCCCAATTGCACAGTTCAGAATGTCTAACATCACACGAAAGGAATGCATCACATGTAGAATCATATATAAAAAAAAAAAAATTCTATCATTGCATTCACATGTTACTGAAAAGAAAAAGAACTTGTAAAGAGAAATTCACCTTCAACTCTTTGATCTTCTCTTGAAGACCTGAATTCAAGTCTTTCAACTTTTGTGCTTCACCTCGTAATTGGGTCACAATTCGAATGGCATCAATCAAAATAGCTGCCTTGTCTGTTTTAGGAGGCCTTCCATGCTCCAAGATAGAACCCAGTTCCATAAACCTAGCAACAAAAACAAAGAAAAAGGTAGGAACCTGTCATTTTCTATGATCTAGTTGTTTGGTCCTTTTACTATAAATGTTCAATTTTTTTCTTTTTCGGTGGGGGAATTGCAGGAATAAAAGAGAGAGATTAAGACAGCACTTGTCATTTAGCCTCTCTCTCCGCAGCTTCTCCCTACATGCCTTGGAGCTAGAAGCACCAGATGCTTCAGATCTAACCCTGCATCAACAAAAGATGACAAAGATGAAATTCCTACGACCAGTTATTGCTCCTTCAAATCCAATACTTTAATGTTCAAATCAATCAAGGGACAAGAGACACATATTTCACCACTCTATCAACACAAAAAGAAGATGGAATGAACAGCATACTTGAGTTACATGATAAACTTGTATTGCCCTAGAGAATAAGAAGCCAAAGAATTAAAAAAGAGACTTATGCCAATTCGTTACTATTAGCTCAACATCTATTGCTTTGAAGTAAAAAGCCATATGTCAACAAGAAGCTCGCAACTGTTTAAAAATAAGAGAGAAATTATGATTTCATTTCTAGTGTTCCAGCCTCTGAAACCTAGACAACAATTCCATGAAATTCCGCCAACAAACCCTGTTACAGAAAAGGTTTGAAAAAGCATGGCAATTCTTAGTCAAAATTAAAGACTTTATACAACAAAAATCACCTTAATGCATCATAAAGCGCTGTAGGAGGACTAGTGAACACATAGTTTTCAACAGAATAAACAAAAATATACTCAAAGCAAGTAATGTACCTCTTTCTTGAACCGGACTCCTTATGGGTATCAGAATCCCCAAGTGAACCATCAATCTCCACGCTGAAAAGGTTACGTTGCTCAGAAATAGAAAGATAAATCAAGAAAACATAAGAGTAAAAAGGTTCAACTGAAATGATTACATCATGTCATCAGAAATGAAATCCGTTATTGGTAATAAATATGAACATTGCTTATGAAAATATCAAAAGCAAGTCCTTTCTAAAACATCAGAGGAATATGCTTGATTGTCCTCCAAATCTAAGGAAAGCAATAAACTGGAATTAATTTAAAAAGCACTTGCAGATCCTCATTTACGGGAAAAAAAAGTAAAGAACTAAAGGAAAGGATATCATAACCTACTAGTGCCCAGAAATACACGTTTAAACATAGCGCAAAAAGCTCAGATTCCGGCTAAGAAACTCCAGACACTTAATAATAGCATAAAGTATCATAAGAAGAAGCCGAGTACGTAATGGTTAAACCTACTAATAAGAGCTCTACAACCATAATTCGAACCATATGGTCAAAACCCAGTCATGTTCTAGGAGAGTAATTCGAGCCAATTTCAGCTAATACCCTTCCGAACTCGATTTCATACACGGGGGAAAAAAAAGCAACTGAAAATAAGCCAAAAATTCCACCCATCGCAATAGATCATTACCTACTCCAATTATCGGGAAATTGAAACAAGTCCAAAGCAGTAAATCAGCTAAAAGAATCCGTTTCCATAAACACCATCGAACCCCAAATCCCGAACGAAGTAAAACAAAAATGAAATCCAAATTGGAAAGAAAATTAGATGAGTCTTAATTATACCCGACATCCGTGGAACGGTTAAGAGGTTGTACGGGCCAAGAGAAGCTAGAAACGGGAACAGAAAAGTTAGGGTCTGGAACAGGTATGTCATCGATCAATCCGTACTCGATCAGCCAATTAGTGTTCTCTGGAGACACCATTTTGGAAGCGCACTTATTGGGTAGTCTTTTGGGGAGGTTGCCGGAAAACTGGATCGATTTTCCGAGTCTGAGTGGAGGTGCGTAGCGTGTTCGGGCGAAGAGAAAATTAGGGAGTTAGGATTAATAAGTTTCCCGGGAAAAGAAAGAAATTGCGTGGAAAACGACTTGGGTCTGTGTTGTGACTTGTCAGAATGGTGGCGAAAATGCGTCGTTATGAAAATCGTCACGTGGGCATGCCAATTTGGGCCAACTTAATTGGTAATCACACTTCTTT
>JAOTAX010000005.1:23582076-23594734 GCA_025629825.1 Erythroxylum guanchezii | reverse complement strand
GCGAAAATGCGTCGTTATGAAAATCGTCACGTGGGCATGCCAATTTGGGCCAACTTAATTGGTAATCACACTTCTTTAATCAACTCCATTTTCTATTTAAGTGGCGGAATCAAAGTACACGCACTGCGAGGAATGACCTAAACCATTCTACTTCCAAGTAATTCATTGAGGAATTTGATACTGCTTCACCTATTTATCAATCATAACGCAACATCTCAATATTTTGTTCTGCAATATGCTTTAACATATTAATCACACAACATGGTAATTAGATAAGCGTCGAGTTTGACTGAAAACTGGCTTAAGTTATATTATCAGTAATTAAAATTTATAGAGACGTAATCACTTCTACAAGTAGTGAAATTCTAACTTATTACGCAAACTTACGTTTAGCATCCCTTTTGTTATGATCCATTTGTTAATAATATTTGTATGATTGCTTTGGTTATATGATAATAAGTGTCGAAAATATAAATCAAATTGAATTACAGTTTATATTTTGAAAAAGCATTTAACTATAGTTTTAAATTTAAAGAACTTATGTACCATATTGATAGAAAATTAGTATTTTATGTCTAAAAATTACAATGCTCATTTTCACACCAATAAAATTATTACTATGCATGGAGTGGCAATGGGTCAAGTTTAAACTTGGTTAAGGTCGAACCTTGATCAGACCCAAAATATTAGCTTGAATATGAGCTTAATTGAACGTGAGCAGTCCAAATTTTGATTATGCTTGGGCTAAATTTGAATAAATATATTTTTTAATTTTAAAATATTAAAAATAACATTATTTTATTAAAAATTTCCAACTTCTTGTTGGAAAGTTTCAACTCGAGCTTGGCAAAAAGCACAAATTTTTTATTAAAAGTTTAAATCTAGTTTGAAGCTTGATCAACTCAAACCACGTCAAATTTGCTGGATGGGCAAGCTTTACCATTCTTAAGTATGCAAGATATATTTATGAATATGTTATCAAATAAAATTTACTGGATAAGATATTAAAATACCTTAACCAGATAGCTACATAATATTTTGATTGAAAAACTCATAATGTTCTCTCTCTATATATAGTAGAGTAGTTACACCGTAATATAACACATAACATATTACAAGGAGAGTAATTTATATTTTATAAAAATATTTTAAATTTTTATTGTAGAAATTAATGTTTGGAAAAAAGTTAAAAAATCTTTTAATATTATTCATAAGAAACAAACTTGATTTAAAATATTATGTTTCAAATTTTAATTAAAATATTTAAATTTACAAAAAAATTATAAAAGTAATGCATTGCATAAAATAAAAAGCTAAATATTATTTAATAAAGATAAATTTTAACTTTAAAATAATATTTTTCGTATAATTTAAATATTATCATAGTTATTTTACACATCCATATAACGTATACATGAATGGAGTTCAAACATTTAATACATGAAAAATGTTTAAAAACTTTTATTATGTATAATAAAGGAAAATAAATTGAAATAAAAAGCTATTAACATTTCTAATAAAATAAAAAATAGTTCATAAAAATAAGATAAGAGTTAGCCGACTACAAAAGAGACTAGTTAAAGAAGTGTTTTCTAGACATCAAGAAAGGTCTTCTATACACTCAATAACCATATCATTGCCAATATCTTAAACTACAAGTTTGTAAAACAAGTTATTAATATAAGAGGTTAATGAATAACCCCTTTTTGAAGAATTTGAAACTTGGTATCTATTGACAATGATATTATATGATCTCACAATTTGGTGGTTGCAATTTTTATGTATCTTATGAGCTAGTAACTGCTTTCTTGTGGAGATTATTTTTTCTAGAAGCAAGTTGTCTTTAAGTTTGACTTTGCTTTGAAACACCTCTCACACTATATTGAATAAATTGCATTTCCCAATGAAATCTTATACACCAGAGCATCACCTTTTCCATGTTTAAGAGTTTGGTAACACCAAATTATTGGCTCATTTCATTACTATAAGGGAGAGGGAAAGTTGTTTATTTGAATCAATCCAAACCAAGTATAAAAGGAGTATTCACATTGGAAGAAAAGGTGTTATGTTATTTCCTGCCCCCAATTGTAAAGGATGCATAAAGGTGGAAAGTTTAGGAATGCTTTAACTTTATCAACAGTTGATAGTTTCCTTCTGATTGTTAGCCATAAAGCTATTGCAAACTTGGTTATGATGAAGGAAATTGTTAGCCATAAAGCTATTGCAAACCTGGTTATGAGTCATCAAAACATGCAAATCCATATTGAAAATGATTAAATATTCATGCTCAGAACTATCATAGTTTTATTTTAAATAAACTTCATACTTTATAGTTTGACATGTTTTAGAGTTTTATTTCAAGTAAACTTCATATTAGGGTGTTATTTTTCATTATAAATAGTTGTAAGATGACAAAACTTGTTAACTTTCCTTATTTTCATTATTTATATCAATGTATTTGATCATTTTAAGGTTTTCTTCAAATGTTAGATTACATTTGGTGTGTTTTCTATCATTGGATTGAAATAGGTTGCTTCCATGTTTCATCACCTGCGATTTGCCCGAGGGAACCATATTAGCTTGTACCAATTTACACTTGGAACTGATGACTTTAACATATCCCTACATGAAGAATTAGTGAAGTAACCATTAAGATTCCTATTCCATTATATGATATCTTTTTTATTAACATATCTGAAGAATTAGTGAAGTAACCATTAAGATTCCTATTCCACTATATGGTATCTTGTTTATTAACATATCTTTGTATAAAGAATTAGCAAAGTAGCCATTAAGATTCCTATTCCATTATATGGTATCTTGTCTATTATGATTGAGAGTAGTTCATAAGATTTTATCAGTAACAGAGGTTTTGGAAAGAGCTTCCAAGACACTAGCTTTACTTCCTATCATTTCCTTAACAGTCACTAACTTAGGTATTACTATGTAAAGAGAGTTTCAATAGTTTCTCTCAAAGGTTATAATCCAGTCCAATCATTATATTATAAACTTGTTTTCAGACCATCCCCTATCTTAACCTTGATATAAGGCCTGACTATAACACTAAACTTTATAATTTGAGACATGGATTAAAAGGAGTTATACCTTGATTACATTGTCCAAAAATTTTCATTTTCTAAATAAAATACATGGATCTATTTAACCTATAAAGCATATTTATCTGTTAGGATCTTCCACTCGTAATTATCAACATTTATTGATAACCAAGATTAACATTATCTTAAATCCCTCTTTATGCATTGTGTGGAATAAATCACTCCACTTGACCTTGGTCATTGCTCTCTTATTGAAGTCTCTAAACTAAAGAAACCTTCTCTTCATTCTTTCAATTGATTTACTAATATTAAAAGGAATATGAGGTATGAGGACTAATGAATACATAAGTTGTTTAGGATTGAATGGATGAGTTGTAGCCTCCCTACTAGCAATAGGCACTTATTGCACCAATGGGAGATTCTCTTATGTATTTTTCCAACAGAGGAAGGTAATCATTAAAAGGAAGGTTCCTTGAGCTGATGGGGATGTCTAAATATGTCAAAGGGGGGTTTACATTACCTTAAACCATTTAAAGAGGAGAACTGAGGGGCTAAATACAAGGCATTTGATGAGAGAAACATCTAACTCTTCGCTTATTAATAGAAAGATTAGATAGCTCCCTGAAAGTACTCGTAGCTTTTATTAAGGTACTTATTAAAATGCTATCGACTTTTGAAAAGAGAATCTAAGTCATCTACAAAGCAAAAGCTATTGATCCTTAACTTTTTATACTTTGAATTATATTTAAAGAGTTGTTCTTAATTTATGGATATCATAATCAATCTTGTTAGAACTTCCATTACTAAGGTGAAGAGATGTGAGGGTAATAGGTCATTTTATCTTAAACCTTAGCTCCCTTGATGAGATTAGAGGGCGTCCCATTGATCGAAACACTATATGAAACTAAAGTTCTATATTGTTCAACCATTCTACAATTTAATGAGTGAATGTAAATGACTTTATAAGATAAAAAGCTAATCCAAAGAAATAAAATCCTTTTATAAGTCTATTTTAATAGGATAATACTTGCTTAAATGTCTCCTATTATATCCCTTATAGAGTATGATGTTATCTATAATCTATCGAGCTACAATTAAAACTCCTGGAGAAGCATTGATGTATTTAGGAAGAATCTCCTTTAGTTTACTTATAATCAACTTGAATATGATCTTTTGTAATTTGTTACAACATTAGAATGGTTTGTAATATTTTAGAGAACCAATTGAGGAAATCTTATTGAAGAGATAAATTAATATTTTATTGACTTTCTTTAATCATTTACCTCTATTCAGGAACTCCAACATAGCTTTAACCACTATGGTTCTAGTGTTCCTTCACGTTTTGTGGAAGAAGAAACCATTTAACCTATTAGGTCCAGGGGCCTGATGGGATGGATTGAGAAGCTACCTTCTCTGCATCTCTTTTAATGAAGGGTCTAATGAGAGAATTACCATCTTAAGGAGTGATTTGTTTATTAATGATAAACTCTAGCATTTGAATAAAATAATGATTGTTAGTTGGTGTGTCAATGATGTTTGAGAAAAAAAGTGAATGCTTTATGTAACATTTTTGTTGAAAGTTAACTTGGACTCTCTGGTTGTTTACAAGAGAGACAATCCTATTAAAATTTCTCCCTCCTGTAACACTCTTATGGAGATAAGAAACATTTCTATCCATGTCCCCCAATCAATGCACCCTTTCCCTTTACTTCTAAAGTGAATGATTATAAGAAACTACTTGAGTGTATTAGTAGAGAGATGTTGTTTCCTCATCTATTAATCCTACATTAGATGAAGAATTGTATAATGAGGATTAAGCTCATCTTTATAGTCTACCTCTTTTACTATTATATTAGTATTTCATAATTTCTTTTGGTATAGTATCTTGAGCTCCTCATTGATTAGGGGAAGCATTCTCATACAAATGTACATTTTTTGTCCTTTGATTTTATGAATGAGACCTTTGATTATGGCATTAAATTTGAAATGATATTTAATTTTTCTTAAGATAAGGAAGTTTTGTATCAATATTGGTGATTGATATAAAAACCTAAGGTTTCCCAAGAAGGCCTTGCTCTTTAGGAAAGAGGAGAGCTATTAAGAGATAATCATAACTCTATCAATTTTTTCCTTAATGACCAATACCCTTTTTCTTGTTTCTTTGTGTATAAAAATGCCCCTCTTGTTTGAAATCTATCACCTGTATTATACTCACAAAATCTTTAAAGTCATCTAAACAGTTTTTTAAATTAGAATTCCCCTTAACCTCAAATTGATGTAGTATGTTATTAAATTCTCTAGTTAGAATCTATGGAGAGTCAATATCATCACTTAGCTCCCTAAGTTCACTCTATAGTTATGTTCATTAGAAAGCAAGATCACATGCATAAAAGCAAATGATTTCAAATATGATCTTCTCCATTTTCAATATGATTGCAAGATGAATGAGTTGGTCCTTTTTGATTGAGTGTTCAACCTCAATTTTATCTAGATCAAATGGAACCAATATTCTACCATTGTGATGCTTCTGATGGTTTGCAAACATCTATTAATGATTCTAGAAAAAACATAACTTCTCACAATTATCATTCTTCAGCTTATTCCTTAAAATTTTTACCAAAAATGACCTTAGTTTCCCTAAATAATCTTATACAACCATCTATTTTTTAGAGAAATTTAATCCTCTAAAATTCCATATCAGGATAGTCATTCAAATGGAGGATTTTTGCTTGCCTACCTCTTCCTATTCGACTTCCTTCTATTAGTATGTTGGAATTCCTCTTTTGCTCTTGACACTTAATTCTCTTTACTAATACTAGTGATGTTTCTTCTTTGATGCCTTGGTAGTGATTTTGCATACATATTTCCTTTTACTAGTTTGTCATTTGCTTCAAGAATACCTTCCTTTTTATTCAGCTAAGTATTTGCATCCAACATATTATCTTGAAGTTGGCTCCTTTCTTCTACATTAACAATGGAACTAGTTTTCTTTTGTGCTACTACCTGTTCAGGCGTCTAACAATTATTTTGTCTATAGATAGGAGTTTCCTATGTAACTCACTATGTGGTTCAACATAATCTAATACTCTACTGGTAAGAGATGTCAATTGATTAAGAGAGGAACTTGTTTCACCTCCATTTGGTGGAGTTGTAATCATAGTTTCCAATTTTAAACAAATAAGAGTTGGTTGCTGAAATGTTATGGATTCAATTCTAGCATTTGTTGAGATTGACTGAAGGATTCAAAACAAAATAGGAACATACGTTCCTCATTCATCATAAACTCCTTGATTCCCTGTTGCTTCTAATGTTTGAAGAAGCCTACTGGAGTGGCTCATAAATGATTAATTGATTACATTTATGGGGGTAACCATTACAATCATGAATGTCGGGCATCAAACTATATGTAGGAGCATCCATATTGCATGTGAAATTGGCCTCAGTATACACCAGATGAGAATACTTAATTCAGAGTGGAGCAACTCTTATGTTAATGCTTGAAACAATTATGTTTTAGTTGAATCTTTATAACACAAATAGCAAGAAGAATGTCTTATGGATATATTAATAAATTCAAAGTAAGATTTTCTTTTCTCGAAGATATTGAGCTGGATGCAGCATATTATTTGAGACTGTTAATGCCTCAGAGTGAAGAGGAGACAAAGACTAAAGTCATAATGAAGTTGCAATTCAAGAAGAGAAAGAAGAACAAATGAAAAAGAAAATAGAGGTTGAAGAAGAGGAGACCTTTGTCCAAGAAGACAAAGTAGAAGAGTAGAAAAAGCTTATTGAGGAAGAGCAACAGGAGGAGCCAAATACGAAAACAATTGATGAAACATTAGTAATCACTTTAGGTATGGATGGTTTCCACCTTTTACAAGACAAACTATTGCATAATTTACTGGTCAATTCAATAATATTGGAACCCTTCATCTTATTCATTGTTCTTACTTTGTACCTGTAAATAGTCATAATATAAAGGAGACCTTAGGAATATTTTACTTTAACCAGATCAACATGAACTAAGAGACATTAGACGTAAGTGGTATAAACATCATCTGATAAGCTTTGTTTATGAATTTACCTTAACTATGTTTGAGATACTAGTCTTCTAGGATTGGATTAGAATTATAGTTAGGGTCTTTATTAAGAATTACATAGAAGCCTTATATGTTGTAGGATCAATTAATCCCTCAAACTATTTGTCTGACCTTAGAATTGTCAAGTAAAATATGCCTTAAATTATTTTAATCTCTTATCTTAAAAATAGGCCCCCATTCACTATAATTATGATACCATAACCAAGCAAAATTTCTATTATTACTTTATATTTGGCCTCTTTGTATAGATAATCCCTTAACTTTATAATTTGCAATATGGTCTAATAGGAGTCAATCCCAAGTTAATTTTCTATAAGCACTTTCCTTTAGATAATGAGAGTGAATTTATTACACTTATAAGGATTCTTTATCAATGTGAAGCATTCATATTCTTTTGGCTATTAGAACCTTATTAATAGTCTTGATAAGAATAATGCTAAGCCATCCATCATTCTTTAGTAAACAAACCTCAGACCATTTAATTTTAGTTGTAGCTTTCTTTAAGGCTTCATTAGAACAAAAAAATTTCCTCATTATTCTTTCTATTGCCTTGATCAAGTAGGAAGACTCAAGTGTGAGAACTAATAACATACATATTACTGATGATAGGAATGATGAGATTGGCGTTGCATGTAAAAGGTAGGGTTTTATTGCTACACTAGGCAATCCTTCTTTTTATTATGTCAAAAAGGCTATCAATCTCTAAAAGTTAGTCTCCTTATTATGATTGGAATTATTAAATAAGTGACTAGAGGGCCCTTTAGTTGTAGGCTAATGATGTTAGAGAACTAGCTTGTTGAGTAATTAGCACTTATTGAGGCAAATATACTACTTTTTTCTCTATTAATGGAGAGACTTGATAGGTTATTAAAAATGAGCAGTGAGTTCATAAAAGATTCAACTGAGCTTGAGTCAACACCATTGAATTATAAAAGTTAATATGCAAAGACATGTTAAAGATCCCTAACTTCTTGCATTTATTATGATATGTGAACTTATCCTTTAGTTTTATAACATGCTTAATCAGTCTTATCAAAACCTCTATGCATAAAGTATGAAAATATGGGAAAAGTGAATCATCTTGTTTTAAAAATTTAGCTCCTCTTATCAATTTTATAGGCTCACATTACTTATATTACAAAAGGAAGTAGTGGTGATATATTGCTCAATCCATCTTTAAAAAGTAGTGATGATACATTGCTCAAACCATCTTATAAATTTTCTAAAGAAACCAAAAGCTTTCAAAGAATGCAGGATAAATTTCCAATTTATGGAGTCAATGGCTTTATGGCATTTAATTTTCATAACACAACTATTGATTGCGGTTCTCCTATGGAAGTTTTTGAACAATTCTTTAGCAAAAAGCATGTTATCATTAATGTATCTCTTTTGGAAAAAAGCTCTTTGTGATGGATTGATAATTAAGCTTAATAGTTATTTCTTTCTATATGAAAAAAACTTTATAAATAATCTTGTATATAGTATTGCAATATGAGATTGGCCTAAATTCCTTTATGGTGCTTGGATTATGTGTCTTTGGAGTAAGAATAATGTGAGTCTTATTAAGTTCCTTTAGCATTTTACTAATTTTAAAGAATTCCAGAATGAAGTCAAAACATTGGTTTCAATTTGTCTCCATGAATCCTAAAAAATATACATTTAATTTATGAGGACTTAAGGTCTTATCTAAATTAAGATTGTAGAGAGCTTTATAAATATCTAAGGAGTTGAGTGGCTTTATAAGTAATTTATTTGCCTTATCTATGTTTTTTTTTTCTAAAAACGAAAAAGTTAAGTACCTGTATAAATGGACAATTATTGGTATATGGGTCTAAAGTGCTCAAGAAATAATAATGCTCCACTTGGTTCATCTCTTAATGCTTTATAAATACTTAACCAACATCCCTTGTTAATAATGTGATCTTATTGGTGGTTCTCCTTAAGAGAAATGCTTTGTGAAAGTAATTTAGAATTTGTATCTCCCTTTTAAAGCCATTTTGTATATATTTTGTTAAGGCTTCCCTTTCTTGAGTTTTATTAAAAGGATTTATTAAGGATTGATAGAGCATTTTGCTTTTAGTTAAGGAAGGTTCTAGCTTCCATAACTGCTAGGTTTGTATTATTGCATTGCTTATGGCTTGTCATCTTTAACTCCTATTTCACCTTTTATATTTTTTTCAAACATTTGTAGGTTTCAAATATATATAAGATAAAAGCTATTCGTTTACCCACTACTCCCTCAAAATCCTTTAATTTAGTTAGGTAATCATTAAACCCGAAAGGGACTCTTCTATGCATCTTATTTATCAAACTTGATAAAGTATTGTTTCCCCCTCCTCGTCCATATTGAGCTCCCATAATATTCACTTGCTCTGGATCACTTTCCTTCATTAGGAAATAGTCCATCGTATCGTGATCCATTTTTCCACAGAGTTCACACTTAAGTTGCATGACTTGTGTTGAAGCTAAGGACGAAGCCTTTACGTTGATGAGCTGTCGAGTTAAGTTATCAATTTTTGCTTACATTTTCTTTATTTGATTGATAGCCACAATTCCTTTTTGTTCTCGAAAGGTACTAGTTTGTCTACTCCACTCATTCGTCCACAGGCAGCTATTACTCGCCATTTACTTTATCATCTCTTCTGCTTCATCTACTTTCTTCCTCATCAGTGATCCTCCTGATGCATCAATCATGCCTCTCGTATGTGGAGTTACTCCATTATAAAATGTTTGCGACAAGAATTCCTTGGGTAAGTTATGGTATGGGCATTTCTGTTGCAAATCCTTATATCTTTCCCATGCTTCGTAGATGGATTCCCCGTCACGCTGCTGGAAGTTGGTAATCCCTTTGATGATCTTCGTAGTCTTGGTCAAGGGAAAATACTTATCTAAAAGGCACAAATTAGCTGATCCCAAGTCGTGACATTGACTAGGTTGAGGGAATGATACCAAATTAATAATTTTTCATTCAGTTCACCCTCTCAGTTTATTACCAAATTATGCAATCACAGAAACCAATCACAATAAATCCAATAAACATAAAAACAATCAAATTTCATTAAATCAAAGATTAAAAAAACCCGAAGGTGAGTTTAAAATTAAAACTTCTCAACATTCATAAATCCTATCATCAAATTGCTATTTCCAATTTTATACAATAATAAAATGGAAAATAACAGAAAATACAAACTTGGATGGAGATAGGAGGCAGCGATGTCGGAAACTCCTTATCTGGGAATCTGGGAAGTATGTGAAGGTTGACTTCTTCTCCAGTTCTCTCTTCCTTCTTCTCTTTCTCAATCTCTCAACAATTCTATCTAGGGTTTCTCTCCAAAAGTGGCTGATGCAAAAGCTCCTTCATCTTCTTTGTCTTATTCTTTATATACCTTTTGTGTTCTGGGAAGCCCTAGGGTTTTTCTGGAGTCCGAAAGGTTCAAAAACTCCCTCGAAACTTGACATTTTTGAGTGTCTGCATGTCTACCCGGCACAGGCCACGATCGTGGGTCACATCCAAGCCTTCTGTCACGATCGTGGCAAACTGGTCATAATTATGGGCCAATTCCTAGGCTTCTATCATGATCGTGGCATATGGGCCACAATCATGGCCTGACGCCAATGCTTCTGTCACTATTATGGCTTATTGTGCCACGATCGTGGGCTATTGTTTCGGCCCGAGTATCTCCCAAACTTCTCCGTTCTTCGATGTTGACCCTGAAACACTAACAAACACATCAAGGTACCTTAAAAATATAATAATTAAGCTCAAAGACTTGTACTAACCCACAAAACACTTAAACACAAATAATTAACTAACTAACACAATTCTAACCTAAACACATACTAAACGATTGAATTAATAATTAAATCCATATCAAACTAAGCCCTAAAACATGATGCAATTCATACTTATCAACATCCCCACATTTAAATGTTTGCTTGCCCAAAAGTAAGCAAAACAACAATCATACAAAATCACACGACACATAATGCAGTAATGAGATAATGACTTCAACTTCATGAAATAAATTTAATTTTAAACACAATCATTCAAGTATATCAAATCATTATCATGCAAAATTCACGTCTTGGAGCTTTGAACTAAATATATATATTAATCGAAGCTCAAGTGTTAAATTGTTTACCCTTTTCAATTGCACACACATATTAATAATTCTTTGGTCATTCAGACTCTGTAACTACTCCTAAGTACATTTTCATAAAATGTCAAGCTATTAAAAGTTCTGTAGGTTTTTATTCGAAACTCACAATATTATTTATTATTTATTATTTATTCTTATTAATTATTTACTTTTTGTGAACATAGACTCAGTCTTTTTACGTGGAGGCAAACATTAGTAATGAATGTCAATACAGTTACTCAACTAAGTAATGTTTTTTTATTAAGCTGCTTGGTTGGAACATCATTATAGCCTTTTGATGTGAAGGAACACATTTGTGATGCGTGTCGATCTAGTTACTTAGCCACATCACATTCTCAACTAGTTACTAGCTCTATTCATAACCCGAAGGCCAGAGGAATAGTTATTTATTTAAAATTAACAAACTTCTTTTTTATAACCTACCTTATTGCTTTAACTACTTGTTTCCATAAAAAAAATACTAGCAAAGCTACTTAAGTCGAAAGGCCTCAAACTATGAATGAATGTGACAATTTAGAGGGTGACAAACTAACACAAAATCCTAATTAAGTTGCATATTTAGCCAAAGACCCTAATTCACTAATTTTGTGAGCTAATGATTCTTCACAACCTAATAGACTATGTTCAAAATTAAATCAATTTCAATCCATCTAAGCCATTGACATATTCATATGATTCACAAAATGCAATCTAATAACTATCATGCAAAATTCACATTCAACACAAAGCACATAATCCTCCCCACACTTGAACAACACGTTGTCCTCAATGTGAGAAGGGGGCAAAAAAACACATATGGAAAGAAAAAACAAAAATTAGAATAAAAAAAAATAAAATAAAGACTAAATTCAAAAAGAAAGGGGGTTAGAACAAAGCCTCATGGCGATGGAGGCGGGGATGGATCTGTTGGACCCTTGAGATTGTTGTCTTATCTAGAAATTGCTTGAAGACAGTGGGGGAAGTAGTGACCCCAGATCAGTTCAAATTACTAAAGTTTATTAAAAGTTCAAAACAACTCTAACTAAATCTAACGATTGCAATCAAACTACTAAATGTGTTAATTTATAGTCCTTAGCTTGACCTTGCATTTATGGAGACATCCTAATAAAGTGTCATTAGGCCTCACAAATCAACCCTAAAAGCTAGAAAAAGTAGTATGGGCAAGTAGGGATCGTTCCCACGGAGAACTATAAAGTATGAATCCCAGCTCAATTCAAACAAATCAATATGTTTAATAATCAAGCAATAGTGGACATAATTAGAGTAAGAGAATAATCTAACTAAATGCAATCTATACAAGTTATTTAAACTATATGAATGATAAACTAATGTCCTATATGTA
>JAOTAX010000005.1:23518474-23546699 GCA_025629825.1 Erythroxylum guanchezii | reverse complement strand
TTTTTCAGCTTTTAACTTCCAACATTTCACATATAATCCATCTTATATCTAAACCATCTTTTCCATTTCACTTCAAAAACAAGAATTTTCCTTTTCTTTACTCATGAATAATCACCAAAAATTCTCATCTAATAGTTCTAGCTTCTAAGAAAAGTTTGGGGTCCAACACGACCAACTTTTCAACTATGACATCCAAAACCTCCATACTACCACTTGCGTATATATTTTTAGTAGGCTTAGAGTCACCAATGTTGGAATTTATTCTCAACCACCAGCTTTTGCATAGACACACGAGGTATGGTGTAATTCACTTTTTCTTAGTTTCCTTAAGAGAATTGATGTTTGTTTATTGATTAATTTTGATAGAGTTGTCATAAGAGTAGCATAAACACACTAAGATAGATGATCTTGATTCTTAATTTCAATCAAGAAGTATGTAATCGAAACAAGGATAATGGTAATGATGAAAATGGGAAAAATTAATTCAAAGGATGGGATATGAATTTCAGGTTGAAATATGTCACCAAAGAGAAAAACAAGATATAATGCGACCAAGGTTCAAACCTTGATTTGCAGTCAGTTACTGTCCAGCTGAAGCATCACATTCTGCAGCTGCAACCGAATCAGATGTTGTACCTCCAACTACTACTACACTTGCAAATGAGGGATCACCTTCCGTACCTGCTACTACAGCATCTACCACTCCTATACCAATAGAGATATTAGGCATAAACAATGCGGATGAAGGAGGAGACCTCTAGCCTGGAGCTGAGGGAGCTTATGGAAGAACTTACATCACAATTATCAACAATCTGTAAGTGAAAATACATGAAATACCATATGTTTATAATTAAGTTATAGGTTTAAATTTAAAAAATAGTTTAAAATTAATTGTTTTAATATTAGGTTGATTCAGTCTAGACCATGCTCAAGAAACATGACATCCAAATTCTGGGAGAAGATTGATGTTGAGAGTTATATATAGAAGAATATCTCTCAAGCGACAAGGAATTTTACTATCAGGAGTTTGAGGTAAAAAACTATTTTTTGTTTTTAAATTGATTTTTATACATTTATTAGATAAATATTATTATATTATAAATACTTATCGTATCTTTTTCCTTTTATTTCAAAATAAAAATTTGAGATTCTGAATTTGACACGGTCATTATAAAGTATGGAAGAGACGAGCACGTATACGTTATCGAGACTTTGTTGGTGTGATACACGACTGGTGTACGACCGTCTTATATTTTTATTCAAATATGGATCATTGGTATTGGACATCACCCAAGGCAATGTCCATTTTAGAGCATAATTCTACCAACAGACGTGGAGGACCGGGGGGAGAGAGTCTTCTCGTACATACTGGAGGATCTATTACCCACCATGAGCATGCAGAGAGACTTGTAACTATCTACAATTTATATTTATATTCTGATTTTTTACTTTGGTGTGTTTCAATTTAATTTGATGTGTGAATTTTTGACTGAAAATATGTATATTATGAAGAATGATAATGTTATAAATTGTAGTTCACTTATAAAATTTTATTCTGATGCAGGAAAAGTCTATGGGCACGAAGCCTACACCCTGTCAACTCTTTTTGCACACTCACACTAAGAAACAAGACAATGTGATCTTCATCAACACTCGATGTAAATAACTAATATATGTGAAATTTATGCTTTAATATTAATGGTTAATAATTATCACTTACTAACATAAACATTGCCTTATAATAGGACCAAATACAAGAAAGCATTCAATGACAGTCTCAGCAGTCTGAAGATGTTGATGAGACCCAAACCTATCTTTGTGTAGTCGGTGGTAGGGACCATCATGGAAGGATATTTGGCTTAGGTTCATTTGCGAACACATGTTATTCACAATCCTCCACATCCAGTACAGAAACATCTAGTAGACGGTCTGCACCCAATTAAGTCCATGAGCTTCGGAGCATAGTATAGACATTGGTAACTCAGTTGCAACAGTCGATAGAGTACATAGCTCAGCTCCGTAATGAGATGGATGAGTTGAAAAGAAGGCGTAGTACATCATCGCAGCAATCAGAGCATCCGTAGTCATCAAATAAATAGCGTACTTGTAGTCATTTTATATGAATTACACATACTTATTATGTACAAAATAATTTTTTATTATCAATTAAGATAATTTTTACTTTGTATCATCAATCAACTTTCTGTTTTAACAAATTAAATGTTGAAACAAATCAAAATATTATCAACAGATAACTCATAACTGTATAAATTATGCATCAACCATAACATCATCAAATAAAATTTAATGTAGGGAAATTTAAAAAATAGTTTTTAGTAAATTTACCAACAGAAAACAATGTTCGTCAGTAAAATTTATTCAATTTATCGAAGAAAAAGTAATAACCGTCGGTAATGACAACATTCATTTACCGTCGGTAAGTTTACCGACGGACATATCTTTTCCATTAGTAACTTTATCGACTGAGGACAACACAGAATAACCGTCGATATATTCACCGATGGTTACACAAAATTTTCGTCGGTAAATTTGCAACAGACATTCTATTGTTCGTCACAAATTATTACCGACGGCCGTATCTCCGAAGCCTTGGTCCGTCGGTAAATTCCGTCACTAACTAAGTTTTTTGACGGAATGTGTAGATATTCCGTCGATAATTTTCGTCACTAAACTCCATTTTTCTTATAGTGGTAACTTCATTTGTTTCTGTATTCATTATTATTTCCTACTTTATTTTAATTGTTTAACCATTATTTTTACTTTAAACCAAAATCCAATTCGTAGGCTAGATAATAGAAAAAAGATTATTACTAGTAATTATTGTCTTTGTGGGATCGACTCGTACTTACTATGCTAGCTATAGCTATGTCGTGCACTTGTGGTTATTTCAATATTTATAAAATTAAAATGAGTCAATCACTATTTGATATATTAAGAAAAGAGCAATAAGAGGACTTATGCAGATCATTTGTAGATTAGATGGTCGAAAACAACCTGTAAAGCTTTAGGAGAAGAGACATGCACCAACCGGACCTAACTTATATACACAAAACAATAGTTAAAGCTCTAGAAAGTTCACAACAATGAAGTAGCAAGTGAAATTATAGCCAAAACATAGTAGATGTAAAGTGATTCTGGTCTCTATGCATGTTTAACATACGTAGTTATCCTTTACAATGGGTTTGTCTATTAACTAGTGATTTGTATGGAGTAGTGCCCAATTATATGGGTACAGTTACTTAGGTTGGAAATTATATTAATTAAATACGATGAATTATTTTAATGTTTCAAAAATAAGAAAAAAGTAATATATAAACAAGCTAAATTTAAATTAGATTTTGTTCTCTCTTAAATAACATAACTCCTATTCTTAAATCGAATAAGTTTAAATATCTTTGTAATCAAAACAACCTAAGAGTGTTAATTCGTTTTATGAATTCTTATTATGGTTTTACCTTAACCTAAAAGATTTTGCAACTCTCTCTCGAGTAACTCTCACTTAACCCTCTTTATCTATATTGTGGCCTAACCATATATCTCATCTCTCAATCTCAATGTATAAATTAAATAAATGAACCTTTAACTTTTATTCCTTTAATTTAATCAATTGTAAAATTTATGGAAAAATATTAAGAAAATTAGATAATTCATTAAACCAAAAGATCACTCAATTCAACATGTCATATCCTTGGGTCCATCCCACCTAAATCTATATCACAATTAGTTCATGATTAAACAAAAATATCAATACAAATATAAGAAAGAAAATAAGAATAAGAAGACATTAACATGAATCTTAAATCTTGTTGAATTCTTATTCCTCTTCTAAGATTGACTTTTTCATGATCAATAGTTATTGTGAAATGGCTTTTAAGTAACCTTTTTTTTCCATCAAACTCTTGTATGACAAAAGGATATTTCTTTTCTTGCTGATTCTTCTTTTAATAATTCAAACCCTAATTTTTATTACCCAACATGTCCCTAACATAGGATTATATACATGTTATGTTGTCTTTCATATCATTTTATAACTTTCTTTATAAAATAGCACCTCTAACAAAGGACCTACACAGAGAAGTGTATGGTCTATATTACTAATAAAGGCTCAAATATGAGAGTATGCAATATGACAGTATGCAGGGTGACAAAGGAAAAATAAGATGATTTATATTAAAACATAACCTTAACATAATGTTGTGTAAATGTTGTTTTCTTAAGTCTTCCTTCACTTCTTCAAAGGATGCTCCTAATCAATCAAATTCCTCTTTAAGTTTGCTCATTTTCCTCGAATAGGAAGAAATACATCCTATAATAGAATATATCTTAATTTAAGTATCAAATCCTCTAAAAGCATCCAAAACACATTCATAGTGCTAAAAATTACATGCCAAAAGTATGGTATGTTTAGAATACATCAGGAACACTCCCATATGCTTCCCAAGTTATTTCAAAATCCTAAGTAAATTCAAATTAATGCCAGAGAGTTTTGATAATTAAACTCCCTAAAAATTTTCATTTTGAAAATTTCCCTTAATAAACTGCTAAAATCCACCATAACTATACTCATCATCAATTAGAGAAATAATTTTCTTATTAGCTATGTACTTTATTATCTTTTAAACTATAAATACTTCTATTTGGATTCACTTTGGATTTTAATTTCACAACCTTAACTTCAGGTCTATTTTTCTTTTTTATGGTTTCCCAAAAGAATAAGACTAACTTTTCCTCAACAAGGAAATATCAAAACTCATTTCTACGAGCATATCAAAGATTGATGTCTCTCTAGTTTCTGAAGTAATTAGAATAGGAAAAAGTGAAGAAGTGGAAATGGAGGCAAGATAAGCACTCCTGCTACAACCTAACTACTAAGTATTTGTAACACTAATGCAAATGCTGATGTTTCCCGATTGTGACCTTACTTAACAACTTATTGGATCTTTTTATGCTCTATCTCACTCTAATGTCATCTTTGGTCTTTGATTCTTCTTTAGCAAAAGATAGTTATATCTATGGTCTTTAATTAGTTAACTAAAAATAAAATCACTTCTTTAAGTTATTATACAATACCAATATCCATTGACATAGAATATGGATTAATTATATGGTGCTTCATGTTAACAATGTTAATGATAGAGTTAACAAAGTGTTATATTTGTAAAAAATTAAAACATTTGAGCATTTGATTATCGTAGTTTACAATTTTGTTAGCATTACAAAATTGAATAAGGTTTCATATTTAAAATATAATTTACTTGATTTTATATACGGCATGTAGTGTGTACTAAGTTAATTGAGTTCCTTAATAGGGACTAATGTTAGTTTATATTTAAAACAAAAATAAAAGTTGTGTATTAATGTGTTTAATGTTTACAAAATAAAGTATGGACTAGTGTTGATAATATCATTGAAGTTGTAAATTACAAATATATTTTCCTTAAAAGAAATCATTCCTATCTTTTTAGAATAATTCACCTTATTGCTTGTCTATACATCTATGAGCAAAATGACATTATGAAACAAAAAAATTCGCCATATGGTGGATTCTAACTTGTCTTCACTTGCATTCGATTCAAATGTTGGAATTGTGCCTTTGAAGTTGAAGTCATGTCTACTCCAAATTTAGTTCAAAAGAAATAAATGATCTTATTTTGTTCTCTTCCAAATTACTTATTCATAAAGCCTTTTTGGTTGTGCCGTGTCTTTTTATACGTCATTACAAGTGCTTACCTTGGCGCTTCTCCGTTTCATCATGCGTAACTTGTTTGGAGGTAAAAAGTACTAATCTAGCAACACATGTTACGTTGAACGAAAATCTAGACAACAATTTATTTTGGTTCAAATTGGAAGGCTATAATGACTTTGACTTAGTTTACGGTCTAGGTATTGATCCCATTACTCTCTTTTTGCTCATGTTCTCTTTGATCTAGTGCAAATCAAATATAACCACCTGTAGGTTTCAATCAACTCTATGCAAACTTTCAAATAACAACCCATCCTCCCCATCATCGAAATAAATTTTAAATAACATAATATCCATCAGTATTCTATCTTCCTCCACAAGGATAAACTTATCATTGATCTTATCAAATATCATAACCCTTCATCATCCATTACTACTTCGAAACCTGGTTTGTAAAATATATCATGCCTTATCTGCAGTTACAAAACTTTCAAAACCTGGTTTGTAAAAGTCGGAAGTGTAGTAATTATTCAGATATGAACATGGTCCCCGAGCCAAAGACTTCTTCAGCCTAAATAAAGCATCTTGCTAACTAATGGTATCATTTCAATTGTAATCTTTTGCTTTTATAGCTAATTTTGGTGTAATCATAAAAATGCAACGTATTCGGATAAGAAAAAAAGTACTTGACTTACACCTGCTGGCATAATTGGCCTATGAGACATATCTTCTTTTGCGCCAGACTATGATCCTTACCTCAAAGTTAAATTGGAAGGTGTATAAACCGAAAGGTATAATTGTCAATGGGTTGCCCAAGCTGCTGTACGCATATTGCCTTGCAGATGATGTACTATTGTTGAAGAATTCAACAGCTCTCTTGAGCATTACAGAATGGTAGGTAAATTTGAAAACAATAGATTTCTCAATTACTATACTCATATTCTTGTCTAAAAGAATCTTTTGATTTGAAGTGGAACATTGGTAATATAATATTGAATTTTATGGGATCTATTACCGAATGCAATGTATACACAATTAAGGAGGGAAAGAAGAGCTCCGGTAACTTTTCACATACAAAGTAGTGTCGCAGGTTTTTGAAATTGTACAGTTCTGCGATCTTCAATCCAACATTCGTCGTGGTATAGGGTCACTATTACTCACCGAATCAGTGGATGCAAAAAAAGGTTCCCACAATTCTTGACTGGGGATAAAAAGAAAAAATTCATGCAGATGTATACTATGTCTTCTTGGCCTGCATGAGCATTGAATAAAGTATTAGTTACATTGTTAATCCTGCGCTGAAACAAGAAAATTGTGAAGATCCAAAGCAAAACACATCCAAACATTGAACTTGCAACGTACTGTATACAACTCATAATCATCTTCATTTAGAGACATGCAAAACAAATAGGAGATGGGTTTGTTGATTGGACATATACATTTTTCCAAAATTTCTCAAACCTTTTGAAAGGTGTGTGGTCAAAAGCAAAAATTGCCAGCCACACGATCTCAATTGCAAATTAAGACATGCTGTCACTAGGATCTGTTTGATATAGTTAAGTATAAATCTCATAATCTACCATGTTTTGACTTCACAAATAAAGAAGAATGAAAGAAAGAAAGCCTTATAAGTGAAGCAGCTAACTGAACTTCCTGAAAACTTATGGGAGGTGTTACTTAGAATTGTAGTTTGGGCCTCAAGGCCATCCCAAAATATGAACAAATAGCCAAAAGTATCATAAATCATGATGTTACTAGCCACAAAATGATGAGTTTAACGTTATCTTTCCTTATATGAAAATTGAAGCAGACAGAGAGATAGACCTTTAAATATTTCTTGTGAAGTTTCATTGCGCCGGTGCATGCTTTTTTCGCATCCAAATTTCCAGTTATGTCATTTAGAATCTGAAAGGCAAAGGGAAACAAGAAATTCCATGAATAGGTAAGCAAAGATCACAAAAATATTATAAAAACCTTGAGATAATATTCATCAACCTAATGCTTAAGAATTCTCATCTTCTCTCACTAGCTCTGCAAATTGTTACTGACAAGTAATATTTCAAATTTTTGTGACCACACTTTTCTTACCGCAATCCCACAATCGTAGGTTATGTTAGGTTACTAGATTCCATCAATAACAAATCTTGAAGAAATCATGATCTAAGCAATTGTAGGTTATGTTAGGTTACTAGATTCCATCAATAACAGATCTTGAAGAAATCATGATCTAATCACTAAACATGCAAAATCATAAAAACATGTTGGTGGGGGGTACAAGTTTGGTGATGCTCTACGGGTCCTAAACCCATATTGACTTACTCTAGGAGGAATAAGAAGCAGGAGCAGAACATGGGCCTCAAACCCATGCTCACATATTCTAGAAGGAAGAATGAGGCAGGGCAGATTGCGAGTGGTGAGTCAACAAACGGTTAGAGAAGTTAGTTAGAAGAGAGAGAGGGCACTATGTAAGGGATGGGGAGGGTAGTACAAGGATCATCTTCTTACTCTTGTTTGTTTTCGGCTGATAGCTGAAAGGGGCCATTAGAGGCTGGTAGCTTAGTGCTTGTAGGCTATACTACGAGGCTATAGCTAAATATCAATAAAATACCTTATTCTCATCCATATGCTTATCATTGGTGCTTTCATTGAGAGACCGGTGTATGCAAACGAGAATGGCGCAACAAAAGTGGGAAGCAATGAATGCTCGGATGACGGCAGTGGAGACAAAGTTGATGGATCATACGATTCAACTGGGTAGCTTACACAAGGGTGTCGACGACCCCTCAAGAGCATTAGCGGCGATGCACGCCGAGCTACGAGAGGGATTCCAACGTCAAACGGCGCACCAAACACCAGAGGCGGGATCTAGTTCGGTGGAACGTGGGAAGTCGGTACCCACAGCAGCAGAAGGCAGTGGTGTCACGTCCATGCTGACGGAGGAACACCAGCTCCGAGCAAGGCGGATAGAGCTCCCTCCATTCCAAGGTGACAACCCAATAGGATGGGTCTCTCGTGCCGAAATGTACTTCACCGTCCAGGGAACTCCATCGGAGCTTCGCGTTCAGCTGGCACAGATATGTATGGAAGGAATGACGTGGCATTGGTTTAAGGTCCTCCTGGCGTCGAAACCCGAACTGGGCTGGGAGACTTTCAAGAGAGCTCTGTTCGATCGGTATGGCGATCACTTTAACGAGAATCCATTTTCCCAGCTGAAGACGTTAGACACAACAAGGTACAGTGGACGAGTATGTGGAAAGGTTTGAAATGTTGGCAACTCAGATTCCTCCTCTTCCCGAAGATCAGTACATGGGTTTCTTCCTCGGGGGACTGCGAGAGGATATACGACTGGAGGTTCTGGAGTTGGACCCATCCTCTCGTTATCGGTTGATCGCAGCAGCACGTGCAGTGGAGCGTAAGCTCAACCCCTCGACACACTACACGTCAACTGTGGGCTGGAGATCCGTGGGCGTTCCACAAGTCGGGCCTCCAAACCCGACAGTAGGAGGTCGCACATGGGTCGGTGCAAGACCCGGACAGGTTCGACCCCATGCGCAAGTCCATGCGCAAGCCGGAAGGGATGCAAATCAGGGGACCAACAGGGAGGGGGAAGCTGATCGACGACATGGTATGGAGAGGACTGCTGAAGGATGCCCGAGGGGAACCCGAAACCTCTCTTACCAAGAATTGCTGGACCGTAGGGCTAAGGGCCTATGCTTCAAATGTGGCCAGCATTTCGGCCCTAAGCACATATGCCCCGACAGACATCTGCGACTGCTGGTTTTGGAGGAAAATGAAGAAGAGGAGGGGTCACCGTCTGGTAATGGGGAAAGAGATGAAGCCGAGTTGGGAGAGGCTTGGGAGATGGTTTGTCAAGTAGTTGAATATGGGGAGATAGTTCAGTCCAAAACCCTTAAAATTGAGGGCAAATTGGTTGGAGTACCAATCTTGCTCCTCATCAACAATGGGGCAAGCCACAATGATCTTTCACCTGATTTGGTGGCTACCTTGGGATTGACTGTCACTCCAACCGAAGCTTATGGAGTGAAATTGGGGAATGGGACAAAGTGCTATTCACAGGGTCGATGTAAGGGACTTGTGGTGCTAGTAGGGAATGTGGAATTATTGCTTGATGCATACATCCTTCAGTTGGGTGGAATCGATTTGGTTCTAGGTGCAGAATGGTTGGAGACCTTAGGGGAAGTTAGGGCAGATTTCAAGCAGAAAACATTGAGCTGGGGGTTTGAACATAGGAAAGAGGTAGTTACCTTAAGGGGGCAAGGCTGTAAGCAGTCCCAGCCGACTTCTGCCTTGCAAGGAGTACTTCAGTCCATTGCAATGGAGGGTCAAAATGGACAGCAGGGGGGTGAGGTTAATGTGTTGGTTTCAGAAGACAGAACCACCTTGACTCCAGGTCAAATGCGGGAATTAACCTTAGTGTTACAAGCCAACCGACCAGTGTTTCAGGAACCTAAGGGTCTCCCTCCTTCGCGGGGGCATGATCATGCTATTACTCTTTATAATGGTACCAATCCAGTAACTGTACGTCCTTATAGGTATGCCTACCACCATAAGGATGAGATTGAGAAACAAGTCAGAGAATTGTTAGCCTCAGGAGCAATCAGACATAGCACCAGTCCTTTTTCCAGTCCAGTGATTTTAGTGAAAAAGGACAATTCTTGGAGGATGTGCGTGGATTATCGCGCTCTAAACAAGGTAACCATTCCTGATAAATTCCCAATTCCCACTATCCATGAGCTCATTGACGAATTACATGGTTCCAAGTATTTCTCGAAGATTTGACTTGAAGTCCGGTTTTCACCAAATACGAATTAAAAGCAAGGATGTTCATAAATCAGCTTTTCGGACTCATGAGGGCCATTATGAGTACTTAGTGATGCCTTTTGGACTTATGAATGCTCCCTCCACCTTTCAATCTACTATGAATTTGGTTTTTAGGCCTTTCCTAAGGAAGAGTGTGTTTGTATTTTTTGACGACATTTTGATCTATAGTGGGAATTGGCAGCAACACCTCACACATTTGGAGCAAACCTTAAAATTGTTAACCGAGCACCATTTCTTTGCAAATCAGAAGAAATGTGTGTTTGGACAACAGTCCATCGAATACTTGGGACATGTTATTTCAGCTGAGGGTGTGGCAATGGATCCTACCAAGGTTCAATGTGTTAAAGATTGGCCGACACCTAAGAATGTCACCGGGGTAAGAGGTTTTCTTGGTCTCACGGGGTATTATCGAAAGTTTATCAAGAACTATGAGAAGATAGCTCAACCCCTTACTAAACTTACCAAGAAGGACAATTTCTCTTGGAATTCCACAACTCAAGAAGCCTTTGAGCAGCTAAAGAAGTGTCTAACTTCTTTCCCGGTTCTTGCTCTTCCAGATTTTTCTAAGGAGTTTACTATTGAGTGTGATGCCTCGGGTTTTGGATTGGGGGCTGTCCTCATGCAAGATAATAAACCTATTGCCTATTTTAGCAAAGCTCTTTCTGCCACTGCCAAGGCCAAATCCGTGTATGAGAAGGAGATTATGGCATTGGTGCCAGCCATACAACATTGGAGGCACTACCTTTTGGGGAGGTCTTTCGAAGTTTATACCGACCACAAGACCTTGAAGCACCTCTTACAGCAGAGGTTAAATACCCCTGACCAATATCATTGGCTGTCCAAGTTGATGGGCTATCGATTTGAAGTGTTTTATAAGCCGGGGCTAGACAACAAGGCAGCAGATGCCCTATCACGTGTGAATGGAGAACCAGAATTTCACCATCTTACTTCTTCCCCTCAGTGGGCTAATTCTGTTAAATTGCAGGAGGAGTATCAAAAGGATCCACAGCTGGTTGGAATTCTGCAAGACCTCCAATCTAATCCTATAGCCGAAGGAGAGTATCACTTGTCTGGAGGGTTATTGTTCAAGGGCAGCAAGTTGGTCTTGTCCCAAATCTCCTCCCTTATCCCGGAATTCTTGCAAGAATTCCATTCTACTCCTATTGGAGGTCACTCCGGGTTTACCAAGACCTATAAACGGATAGCTGGTTGTTTATATTGGGCTGGAATGCGCAAGCAGATTCTGCAATTTGTGAAGGAATGTGAGGTTTGCCAACGCCACAAATATCTAACCCTTGCTCCAGCAGGGTTACTCCAACTCCTTCCTGTACCCAATTCAGTTTGGGAGGACATTTCGATGGACTTCATAACAGGGTTGCCAAAGAGCCAAGGGTTTGAGGTAATTATGGTGGTAGTGGACAGGTTATCAAAGTACGCACATTTTGTCCCACTCAAGCACCGTTTTACTGCCAAGGTTGTAGCTGATTGCTTTGTCAAGGAGATAGTTAGACTCCATGGCATTCCAAAGAGCATTGTTAGTGATCGCGATCTCATCTTTGTTAGTAATTTTTGGAAGGAGCTTTGGAAGTTACAAGGCACGGTTCTCCGAATGAGTACCTCTTACCATCCGAAAACGGATGGACAAACCGAGGTGGTGAATAGATGTCGAGACCTACCTTCGATGTTTTGTGTCTGAACAGCCCAAGTAATGGCACAACTGGCTTTCATGGGCTGAATTTTGGTACAACACCTCTTTTCACTCCGCAACTTCTACAACTTCGTTTGAGGTAGTGTACGGTCGACCTCCTCCTACCATTCCTCATTTCCTCATTGGGGAATCTGTGGTTGATGCTGTAAATGGGGTGTTGATTGATAGAGATGAAGCTTTAAGGCAGCTTAAATTCCACCTTGCTCGAGCTCAGCAAATCATGAAATCTGCAGCAGATGCTAAATGCCGACATGTTCAGCTGGAAGTGGGAGATTGGGTCTATGTCAAGCTTAGACCCCACAGACAAACTTCAGTAGCACGACGAGTTTATCCTAAGCTTTCAGCCCGCTTCTACGGACCCTTTCAAGTGCTCGCTAAGGTGGGAAATGTTGCCTACAAGTTGGCCCTTCCGGATACTTCCCGAGTTCATCCGGTATTTCACATTTCTCAGCTTAAGAAGGTGGTAGGAGACCACGTACCCGAGCCTACTCTTCCTTCTGGACTCGAGGTTGACTCCATCGAACCTACTGCTCCCGAAGCCATCCTTGCTGAGCGTACTGTCCAGAAGAATCATGAGTAGATTGTCGAATGGTTAGTGTTGTGGAAGGGGAAGCCAATTGAGGAAGCTTCCTGGATAGCTGCTGCACATATGCTTGTGCAGCAGCAGTATCCTTCCTTCTGCCTTGAGGACAAGGCAAATTTCGCAGGAGGTGGAATTGATAGCTCTACGGGTCATAAACCCATATTGACTTACTCTAGGAGGAATAAGAAGCAGGAGCAAAACATGGGCCTCAAACCCATGCTCACATATTCTAGAAGGAAGAATGAGGCAGGGCAGATTGCAAGTGGTAAGTCAACAAACGGTTAGAGAAGTTAGTTAGAAGAGAGAGAGGGCACTATGTAACAGATAGGGAGGGTAGTACAGGGATCATCTTCTTACTCTTGTTTGTTTTCGGCTGATAGCTGAAAAGGGCCATTAGAGGCTGGTAGCTTAGTGCTTGTAGGCTATACTACGAGGCTATAACTAAATATCAATAAAATACCTTATTCTCATCCATTTGCTTATCATTTGGTTTAGTCTTGCTTGAAGATGCAAGAAATGAATGATTATGAGCATCAATATTCCCTATGGTTCCCTCCTAATTTATTTGCATTTTAACCAGTGGTTGGCTAGGAGATTGGATCTTCCATGACAATTCTTTACCTCAAACGAAGACAAAATAAGCAAGTTGGGGTAACTTTCACTGTGCCATGCATGTCTTCTGTTTTAAAGATTTCCATTAGTACCTTTTACAATTTCATGAGTGTCCATTAACTACATACTCTTAAAGAGCACAAAGGATAATGAAAAAACCAACTCATCATACTTGCCTTAACAACATCATCCAGTCCCCGAGCTTCTGTCATCAGCTTTGAGCTCTTATCTTTCAAGACACTGGCAACAAGGAAAATAGAAATGGGGAGGGGTGATTCTGAATTTACTGCCCTACCTTTCTTATTTTCCCTTTCAAATTTCCCATACTGCCGAATAGACATCGCTCTTCCCTTAGATCCCTCAGCCTTTTCACTAACTGTTTCAGGCTCTTCGTACATCTCGAATAAGTCTGGATCATACTCCAGGGCCCACATCATCTGTTAGAAGTAAATAAAACATACATAACAGAAGCATCAGATTTTATGTTCATTACGCAAAAAGGAGAAGATTAACAGTTCAGAAGAGAGACAACTTGATACTTGTGTAGCTGAACAATCAAAACACTAAATGGAAAACAAATGAAACGTCATACAGAAAAAGAATAAAACACAAGGTTATTTATATCCATTAATCAAGAAAAAAAACTTTATTTGTATGTATTATTCATTCTCCACTAATTAATATTCAGTGTGCGATAACGGACCCCAGAAAGAACCTTATTATCATTCTCCATTACAAGATCAATCAACCAAAAGATTACAAGGATTAAGAGAAGCTGGAACATACCTCCCAAAGATAGAGTGAGTCACAAAAAGAAAATTCTCGGCGGAATAGAACCACAAGCATGCGGAAAGCAAATAAGTAGTCACCTCCACCAAGTGCATCTGCAGTCAAAAGTTGTATTGGCATTTTCATTTTGAAGTATGAACTAGTAATGCAAGAGAAAATATAAACAGAGCACTATTTCATGAAGAATATTACCCCCAAAAAGTGAATCAGAGAAGTTCAATTATGGAATCATAAAGAGTCGTAGTTTAAAACTCTAGTCTTGCAAATGACATGATTTTGTCATGTCATGGGTCAAAGAAGCAATTTGATCCTTTAAAAGCAAAATATATCAATTCACCCTTAAGTTTCTCATGAAAATTTTGATAAACTCTTAACATATTCACCTGTATATATTAACCTGTAACCTTAAAATCTATTCATAGAATAGCTTTTATCTAGATACAACCTCGTAATGTACTCCTAAAGGTTTTTCGTGCAGCATAAATAAGCCATTATTATTAGCTTGTTAACTGTGACGCTATTACTAAGTCCTATCTAAATGAAGATTGTTTTCTCAACAGATGTAAAACGTTAAAGATAAACATATAAATGTTAACCACTGGGAGCTTATTTGAATGTTTTTGAAAACCTTAAGTGTGGATCTATATTTTTAGATACCCTTACATTGAGGACAAGGACCAAATTCTCCTCCCACATGTTCCAGAACCAGTTCATTCAGAACAGAAACAACATGGGAAACTGCTCAATTACCTCTTATCTTTTTTTCTTTTTTTTTTCTGGAAGGGAGGTAAGGGTTGGAAGATAACAAATAAAAATTGATGAAGCTGCTCCAGTTTATTGAACATGGAAAGGCTTCAGCATAACTGTATCACTCAACACATAAATGGGTCTACACCGACATTCAAACAGCATACACACTGCAGAAAAAAAAAGACCCAAGTAAAGAACTGTTTATGAAGAGATCAGTTAGTGCAATTAGACACTTCACTTTAAGTACCAGAAGGAAGACCATTTCAGTGCAGAAAACAAATATAGGCATCTTCTTGTTACAGTGGTTTGTGCTCATAAACATCCCAAAACACAGTAAGACTCAGGCTTAAAATCATTGGCTATATTCATAATTTTAAAGCAAACACTTCTCCATTGTTCAATGAGTTATATCTTAAAATAGAAATCATGAACACTAAGTAATGTAGAACTGGAGGGGCATTGTGTAGGAATTGTTACTCAATTTTGCAACATTAAAAATGACTCAATTACAGAGGGTAATGAAACGTAAATCTAAGGCAATACCTAAATGCTGATGAAGTTTTGGATCAATAACTTGAGTAATTGCAGCCAAATTGCTGAGTTGCGTCTCCACACCAACAAAACTTTCAGTGCATCTGAAATTCCCCCTCTTTAAAATTTCAGGCAAGAACAGAACATAAGAAATTGGAAATTAACAGAAAAAAGTGAGGAAGTACGGCTATAGAAGGTCCAAAGAGACATTTTAGCTGATCCAGTAGAAATAAATGGTATGCCTATCATTAAACTCTAATCAAATACAGGATTGTTAGTTATGATCGTAGTATTAATTCCCAAACCATTAGACCTTGAACAAAATAAATGCTTCCAACGAAATCAACAACATGGAACAAATCACAGAAGTAAGTCAAAATACCCAAGGATATTCACTAGTGCATGAAAATGTAAATTGAAGCAGAAATCCTAAAGGGAGGACTGTTAGCCCCAATTAAACATACACCACAATTAAAATTGAAAAATGAGTTCAAGATGGAAATAAGGTACAAAAATGAATGTGTAAATATTGTTGATTTTTGAGTGTGTAAATAGTTATAACCTATAAACTCACAAGATATGGAAGTTGAAACATCTAAAAACCAAATTAATCTCCCTCAACCTTGTTCTCTTCTGTTCACAGATACCAATCAGATGGAAGGCACAAGATAGAGGATACAATATGATATGGACATGTATCATGGAAACAAAGTAAAACTAGAAATTTAAGAAAATAAAAAGAAAGATAAAAAGTCAGAAAAGCAGGACAAAGATACCAATCTGCGCATCAAATGCTCAAAGCACCAAAAAGCATCAGCTTCATCTGCAAGAAGTATTATCATAGGGGAGCAAAGATCACTCATTCCTGCCCAGTAACAAGGTGAAAAAATAAATCAAAAAGATATCAAATTGTTGCATGAAATGGGGACATGAACATTAGTACCTTTGCTCATAGAATGAATAAATCAACTCATGGAAGGAATAAAAATTCAATCATTCATACATGTGCATAAATTTAGATATGTTTATATATATATGTATATATGTAGGCATCTTAGTGAGAGGGAGAAGATAACAAATAATTATGTCGATTTTTCGAGCCAACTGCAAGCAAAAGCTAAGAAGAACATGTAAAATTGCAGTGATTTATAATGCTTGTAGGCATAAGCCAACAAGATGTTCGAGGAAAAGACCATCGTTTGCCTTTTATTCGGTTCCAGAATAAACAGAAACACAACGATTTTTCCCTGACAAAGAAAATTGCATATCTCAGTTTAGGATGTAACAGAAGGGCCAAGAATTTCAAGCAGAAGGAACTTGTGATTCTACAAAACAAATCAAAGTGCATAATGAGGAGAAACTAGAAAAGTAAGCAAACCCAAAATTCCAACTAAGGTTTTAAATTTTCTTGCAGCCAAGTGATCACAATTGCTCAGTTATCTGCGTAATAATATATATGGCTTTCTGTCCCATCCTGAAGTAAGATAATTGAATATTCCTCTTTTGATGAGTACTTGAAGGAAAAATAATTTATCCACCTTATCAATCTTCAATGATATTCAAATACTCATTGATAATGTAGTACTTTTACCCAGAGAAACAAGAGTAAGCATACGAGTTCAGTAGCAGTTGTCCTAGTACCATAATGGAACAACTAAAGATGCCAATGCATTTTTTTAAAAGTACTATGATATTATCTATTACCTTATTTAAGTTATTATACGAAGAATGTCATTTATTTGTATAAGCAAAATCAAGTACACAACCATACTGCTTAACCAAATCTCGAGCTAAATGAAAAATGTTATATGAAATTGAGAAACCTGAAAGTTTAAAACAAAAGTATCTGTCATTAATCATCTCTAAAACAAAGCATGTTAGTTTAACCATTTACCTTGACAATAGCCAACATCGGTATCAACCCAAGCATAAACAGCTAGAATATCCCAAAGTTTTGACAAATGTTCTTGCTTTTCATAAAATACCAATATCCTGTCCGTGCGAATGACATCAAGTCCTACCATAATTAACAATCCAGGAAAATATCATTAAAAAGAGAAATTAAATGATATTTCATTACAATGATGCTATTATAGCCACTAAAGAGATGTCTTAGAAAGCCATGATGTGCAGGTACACAACTTCAGAACGGCAATTATATCTCAGTGAGTTCATCTAATAATAAAACCAAAACCTTTCTAATACAAAAAGTTTCTAATCATAAAGAGAGAGAAATAAAGAATGAGAGAAGTTACATTACAAAGAAATGAATTAGCCAAAACTAGTGTAACAAGAGGAAATGCAGAAATGAATTAGAAATCATCCATATTGATTGATAATAGGTGGTGTATGAAGGAAATAAAATGCTTTTGCAAATAAATTATCCATATTGATTGATAACTTATTATAGATATACCAGGCAAAGAAAAAATTGAGATATTATCAACATTTCACACCTATTTGATGTAGGGCTAGCATCCACTGAATTACTTTTTTGTCCAAAGGACCATGACTAGTAAGCTCTTTAACCATTTCTGAACTGGAAGCGTTTATACTTGAGTGATTTATGCCATTAGCAGGATCACCATCCATGGAGGAAGCTGGGCCCTTTTCTTGATTTGTTTCTAAAACTACCAATGGCTCATGAATAGGCTGGCCATCCTCAGTAATTACTGGTGCTGTAGTAAACCTGCCACTTCCAACAACAGGAAATATTTGGCGGCATTCGTCCTTCCACCGAGCATATCGAACCCTGTTGTTGTAACATCGCATCAAATTTCGATTGTCTTCTAAAATGAAGGAAGTCGTCAAATGCTTTAATGTTTCATTTTTCAAGTAAGCATAACACAAATATCTTTCTTAACATCAAGATAACTCAACTTCAAGAAGAAAACATATGTTAGTAATTTTCCTGTTGGCATGCGATATAGAGATGAAAAAATATATGCTGATGGGCAATTAGCCATTCTACATTCTCAAATCCAAAAATACAGGGTCCAATGAAAATATTTTAAGTAATCATGCTTGCATAGACGTTATAAATGTGAAGCCATAAGAATATTTTTGTCTTTCTCCATCTTTTAGCAGCAAGATTTCATTGATGAAATGTAAAGCATTTGAAGCCAGCTACCTTCTATGCTGACGTATCTGTTCTCTCTCATCAAATGTACTCTTAGGCTCATAACAACCAAGCAAAAACTCCCAGACTTCTGCTCTAATTGATGGATGGATCCCCTAAATGAACACATAACCAAGGATAGAATGAAACAACATAAGAAATGGGGAAAGGAAAACTGAGAATTGATCTTTCAGATTGGTTGAATGATCTGGATCCAGGAGATGCACTTACCCCATGTTGGATTCGACCCAGGGTCTTTGCCTATATCCAGGTATCCCTCTGGACTAAATGAAGACTGCCATTTTCTAACACTTAGAGTTTTCCCAGCCTGTAGTAGCACATTGTTAAGAGAGGAGGCTGCAGTTATTCCATCAACATGCAATCCCATGAAGGTTTATGCAAGAATAAAGAGCATACAGTTGTCTGATGATTAATGTTGGTGTAAGCTGGGTGTATAAGTCCGCATGTCCTAAAGAAAAGGAGAAACTTTCTCTCTTTTTTATACTCTATTGGCCTAATCTCATCGTTAACAACAAATGCTAAAGAAGATGAAGCCTGGTAGTAAGTGCAGTCTTAAATAAATTTATCTCAACTTTCCTTGTTCTAAATTAACTAGGCCCAACTGAATGCTATACAGTACAGTCGCATAAAAAATTTTCAAGTCAGTGATGATAGGAATTCAGTCACATCTTCAATCAAAATGCAGAAATGAAAACCTTTTGCATTCGACAAGGAATAAGTTCATTTGAAATGTTAATCTAAATATTAAACATAAGTTTGTATTACAATAAGACGATGCTCAAAACAACAACAACAAAAATAACATTGATTTCAAAAAATATCCAAATGGGTGCCCCAAAATATCTATCAAATTACAAAACATAGATCCAAATTGAGAAAATTTTTATCCGCAAAAAATGATGCAAACTTTCACCAAGAAACCCACTCCACACCTTGATTTTGAATCTAGTTTTGGGAACGTCCGTGCACTCAGGCCGGACCTGGTAGTACGAATCCGCAGGCTCTCCAGCGCTCCACATTTAACGAGAAAAATACCTCCTTTTGACTTCTTTCAATAAAAACAAACAAAAAGAAGAAAAGGAATGCTGAAAAGTTTCAAAAGAAAGGTAAATTGAAAAGGATTCAAAGGCTTTTGGTTTTTCCCTTCGATAACAACAGGGAAAACAGAATGGAAAATTACAACGCCGTTTTTCTTTTTATCAATATCTTCATTTTATTAACAGTTATTTAATGTTTTACTGTACTTTTCTTTTATGCTGAGTTTTTTTAAGATTAAAAAAAAAGAAAAAATAAAAGATAGGAAAAATATATATAATAATTTTATTTTTATTTTTTAATTAATTTAGTTTAAATTGAATTAAAATATTAAAATATTATCTTAATAATATTTAATTAATTTATATATAATATTTTTACAATCGTATTAAATTTTATATTTTCAACAAAAATAAATAATTTAAGTATTATTAAACTTCTTATAAGTTGTATATTATATCTTTTAAAAAATTACTTACCTCCATTTCAGAGTACCAAAGTTGCCTGTAAATTATTTTTCAGTTTTCTTATGTTTTTATTAAATTTATCAACCAATTGTGAGTATTATTTTTACTTTTTATCATCCACTTGTTTTTAAAAGTTAAGTATGCGAATCTTGAACATTTCTCATGGCTGTAAAATTTTCTTTTTATGTTTAAGGACTCCTATTCTAACTTGAATTCGTGAACATTTCATGAGACTCGCCTTTGCGTAGTTTTTGGTAGGATAGGAATGAAAAGAACGTGAGGTCATGATTTTCGGCAGGAATGGACAGAAGGTGAGATCGGCAATAAAGATAGCGATAGGTTAGGCTACACTTCGGGTCCACCGGTCCAAGGTGGGCCTGGTCGCCCCAGCCTGATTTATTTTTTTAAATAGAATTTTATTTCTAATTTATCTATTTTCTATGAAAGTATCTTGATTGTCACTAAGAATTAACAACCTTCTTTAATTCTATGGCCATCAATTTTGAAATGATCTTATAAAGGAAATTTATGCGAGAGATAGGTCTGTAATCACTTAATAATGCTGGATTAGTCAACTTAAGAATCAAACATATAAACGTTTTTGTTAATCTTTTTCAAAAGCTTAACAATTATAAAGAACTCATCCAAGATCATTTTGCCAATTACATCCTAAGACTTGTGAAAGAAAAACAATTTAAGCAATGGACTTTCAATCCATCTAACATGAAAATAGTGTCAATAATTTATTTATCTTTAATTGGTACAATTAGAGAAACAGTTATCTGTTCAGGAATTTTCTTAGAAATGAAGTTGTTTAATAATGGTATAGATGAATTCGCAGCTGTGGAAATTCCTAGCAGATTAGAAAAAAAGTTTGTGGCTTCAAAAAGAATTGAGTTTATGACCAGGCAAAACAATACCGTCACTCGAAACAATTAAACAATTTTGTTTCCATTCTTCCTTGCTAGCACAGAACTAAAATACAACTTTGTATATTGCTCACCGTCCTAAAGCCATGTAATCCTGGATCTCTTCATGATAAGTTAAAAATGATTATGAATAGCCTAAAAATAACCATCCAACAGACGTTTTTCCTTACTCTACGGACCTACAGTATTCGGATTTGAAACCAACAAATTTTGAACATTAGGCAACCTTACTTTAGCCACTTGTGCTGTATTTAGTTTATTAGTCCCTATAGTTTTACTCAGATGTTTAAGCTCCCCCTCAATTTGCTTTAAGTTTCAGAACGCAACAGTAGTATTTGGATCCATATACCGACATCTCAACACCTCCACTGTGAGCCTCTAAGAAACCATTCTGATGGGCTAATAAGTTGTTGAATTTGAATGGATGATGCCTTAGTGAGTAGGAGAGAAAACCGGATAACCTAATGGGTGTGTGTAGGAGTCTATGAACTTAGAAAAACTGTCAGGGAACTTAGATAATAGAAGACCCCTATCAAGTTTTTTTTTTCCTAATAAACCAATCAGCACCTTGCTTATTATTCCATATATAAAAATGCCCTTCATATTTAAAATCAGTAACCCTCAAATGATTAACACAATTGAAGAATTCCTCTATATATTTCCTGAGACAACATTTACCTTGGGCTTCTGCTCTAGTCAAGGTGGAGTTAAAGTCTCCACAGATAACCTAAGGCAGGTTCCAATTGATTCCCAAATCCTTGCCAAAAGATCAAGTAAAAGCAGGTTTTATTTCAACCAATATTAAACCGATATATAATAAATAAGAATAAAAATTATAAGAATAAGTAAAAATATAGTATAAAATAAAATACTTTATTGAAATAAAAATACACTAATAATGTCTATTAATATATAATAAATCTAATAATAAATCTAATAATTTAAACTAAGATTAAATCTAACATAAATTTAAAATGATAATAAAAATAAAAATTGTATTTCTATATTATCACTTATTTAAAGACTCATAAAAGTTGAAATATGTTTAAAGAAAGTCAGTAAGAATGACTCTAACTTTATTCTAACTTATGTTTTAATATCCTTTAAATATACTCTTTATAGTTTAAATATTATCTTTTAACACATTCTTAAATTATTTTAAGTAAATTTACTTATATATACTAATTAATAATTTAATTTATTAAACAAATTCAAGATAAAAATATTAATTAACTATTAACAATAATAATTTAAAAAAATTCAGTTAAAATATAAAGAGCCTAAATTTTGACAAATATAATTTATTAATGAGATTTAAAATTTTTAGTATTTTTAAGGACAAAAATAGTAATTTATTTTTAAAATAATAATTTTAAAGAATTTTAATTAAAATATAAAGAGATAAATAAATAATATAACTTTTGAAAATTATAATTTATTAATTAAACTGTATAAATGACTTTAAAAGAAAAAAATTCATTGAAAATTCTTCACTTTCCTATTTTGTAATAAAATATCAAAACATTGACACTACAATAATGAACATAGGTTTGTTAGCGAGGAGAGGGTAAGGAGAAACTTGTCGTTAGAGGTGGGCTTCATACTTCAAAAACATATCAGTCTCACATTGTTATTAACGTGTTTTAAAAAAAAAATTGGTCGGTTTATTATTTAACAGGCTGATATTTGCTCAAAAAGATTATAAATATAAATTAGACTGAAAATTAAGTCGATTTATGTTTATTTTAGTCGAACTGACTAATCCAATCTAAGTTTTAAATCATTCTTTAATTCACTAATCGCTCTTTAAGTCACTAATCGCCTGTCTGAACTTTAAAATATCTTAATTACTAGTCAATTTTCAAAGGCAAAGTAACTAATCAGCTAGCTAGCTAGAAAAGAACAAACATTATAATGCTTAGTTTGTAATTGAAATTATATTTTATTGAAACCCAACGTATAGGGGGATTGAGTGGGATGTTCGTTTCGCGTTGAAAATGTCACGGCGTCACTAGGAAAATGACAGCCAAACTTTCACACACTCCGCTGAAAGATTTGAAATTGAGAAGTATACGAAAATAGAGGGTTAACTATCCAAACAACTAGTTCTAGTTATTTGGACAATAGTTGACTCAAGCCTAATTTTTATTAATGAGCTCTACACTTTGCCCATATTAAAAATTCAATATGGTATCAGAGCAGGTTTGGTCTGGATTATTAATTTTCTGGTTATCCGTCTGGATGTTCAGTCCCAATGGCCCGGTCCGATTACCACTGCGTATATTTCAAGTGACAACTGAATGTCCAGTCCCAGTTGCACTTAAGGTGGAGTGTTAGAGTATCTCATATTGACTAAACATGAAAATGTTAAAGGGTTTATAAGTGGTAAGGGTTAACTATCCAAATAACTAGTTCCAGTTATTTGGACAATAGTTGACCCAAGCTCAATTCTTGATAATGGACTATACACTCTGCCCATACTTAAAAATTCAACATGGTATCAGAGCAGATTTGATCCGGATTATTAATTTTTCAGTTGTCCATCTGAATGCTCAATCCCAATGGCCCGGTCTGGTTACCACTGCGTATATTTCAAGTGACAACTGGATGTCCAGTCCCAGTTGCACTTGAGAGGGAGTGTTAAAGTATCCCATATTGAATAAACATGAAAATATTAAAGGGTTTATAAGTGTTAAGGGTCAACTATCCAAACAACTATTTCTAGTTATTTGAACAATAGTTGACCCAAACTCAATTCTTGTTAACGAGCTCTACACTTTGCCCATATTAAAAATTAAACACAGGTGGGTTTTGTGGTGCTGGTGGTTCAGGTTGTGAAGTTTCAGCAGATAAAGATGGAACATCTTCGAAAGGTGGTCTTGTCACGGATTCCAATGGTAGTTGTTGATGAGGTGGAGCAGGTAAGATGTGTTGAAATGGCTGAGAAGGGATAGGTAGGCTGGAGATAGAATGGTACGAAAATTGGTCGTCTACAAACCTAACATGCCTGGCGGTGTGTATTTTGTTAGTTCGTCGATCAAGACACAGACATACAAACTGGGTAAAGGAGTAACCAATAAATATACATGGTAGAGATCTGGGTTGAAGTTTGTAGTCGGTGTATGGACGTAACCAGGGAAAGCAGAGACACCCAAAGGTGTGCAGGTGATGATAGGTGGGAGTTTGTTGGTGTAAGACCTCATAAGGTGCTTTCATGGAAAGGACGGGGGTGGGCATCCTATTAATTAGATATACTGTTGTGAGAACAGCAAAGGACCAAAAGTTAGGGGGAAGGTTGCTAAAATGTAGTAGCGACCTAGCGGTTTCAACAATATGACGATGTCGGCGCTCAGCAGTACCATTGAGTTCAGGAGTATAGGAGAGGGGAGAGTGGTAAAATGGGTAATGCCCTGTTGAATTAAAAATGGATGAAGCTTGATAAACTCGCCACCGTTGTTTGAGTACAGTGACTTAATTTGCAATGACTTAATTTGCAAGGAAAAGAACTTTTCGACAACAGTTTTGAATTGTTGAAAGACAATAAAGACGTCAGATTTATTTCTAAGAGGGTAAAGCCAAATATATTTAGAAAAATGATCAACAAAAACTACATAAAACTTATAACCATCTAAAGAGTTAACTGGAGCAGGTCCCCAAACATCGGAGTAAACCAACTCCAGTGGCCTAGAGCTGGAAAGACGCTGACACGAAAACGGAAGCTTGTAGCTTTTAGCGCACTCACAAGATACACAAGTTGAAGTCTTTGTAGAGCTGGGCTTGGGTACTTGTAACACTTTATTCGACGGGTGACCAAGAACATGATGAAGAATATTAGGACGTGAAATATTTGGGATACAAATGGTGGGGTTGGTGGGAAGGTGGATGTTGTATAGATCACCGTGACAAGTGCCTGAGAGAAGAACCACCGTCGTCCTCAAATCCTTCACCTAAAAAGAATCGGAAAAGAATTCCCTCGAAACTTGATTGTGAGTACAGAATTTTTTATGGAGATAAGGTTGCATTTTATATGTGGAACAAGAAGAATATCATTAAAAAATAAAGGTTTGTGATTTGTAGGGACACGAAGACTACCCGTATGAGTTATCGAAAGAGGATATCCATCACTCACTTAAAGTTGCTCATTTCCCAAGTAAGGAGCACTAGCATTGAGGCTTTGCTTCTCGTATGTGACGTGTTGCGTGGTCCCCAAGTCTAGAATCCACGACTGATTTGTAGGAGGATTTTGAGTAGCTACTGATGCAAGCAGCGAACCATTTTGGCTGTTCCAGTTAGCTGCAGTAGGCGTTTCGTTCCAGTGAGTTGCAGCAGGAGGTTCGTGCCACTACATAGGTGCACCAGGCGTTGGAAGAAGGCCAGGAGCGGTTGCCTCATTCCAATAGCCAGCATATGGTGTAACAGGGGCAGCAAAGTGAGCAGCTGGTGGCCTCCAATGTCTAGGTGCAACAGCCAACTCCTATCCAGTGTGTCTTCTCTGGATGTGATGACACACCTTGGCTATGTGGCCAGGGTTTTTGCAGAATTGGCATACTACGCTCTGATACGAACCAGTAGGTGCCGCATATCCAGAAGAAACTGTATCATTTCCCGAAGCCTGCTTAGGAGATGGGTCATTGTTGTTTCGAATTGTTCCAGACACGAGTTGCTGCATTTGCAGCGATAACGCCAGGCAGCCCAGCAGCTTGGGAATGACGCAAAAGCACATTTTCTTGATCAACAAGTTTCTCAAATAAACCTGCAAAGGAGATGGGCTCATCACGAGCACGTAAAGCGGTGCAAATTTCCTTGTATTCTATCGGTACATTAAGAACATGGATAACAATGTCATAATCATCCACTATGCTACCGATTATTGCAAGCTCATCTGAAATAGATTTAATTCGGTGTAGATATGCTGTCATAGACAACCCTTGTTTGGAGAGTGAAATTAACTACTATTTGAGGCTCATTACACGAGACTTAGATTTGTTGGCATACATATGCATCAATAGCATCCAAGCATCACGTGAGGATTCTACCGAGCCTAGCATAGTGATAATTGATTCATGGACAGAATAGGTAATGGCATGTAAAACCATTTTGTCTTGACGTATCCAATGTCGATAATTTCCATCTGTTTTTGGTGGTGGTGTAGAGGTGCTATCAATAAAATGCATCAAATCATATCCATCGAGCAAAGATGTGATTTGGATTCGCTGTGCTGGATAGTTTGAACCTGTGAGTTTGAAACTAGATTGCATGTTTAGAGCAATAATCCTGGAATTTCCATCGGGTATAGTTGTTGCTGTGGTGTTGATGCTTGACGAATTGGAACCTGTCATTTGTGAGAAACAGAGAGGGAGATTATTGGAGACAGAGAGAAGCAGGTCTGACGGCAGCCAAGAAGGAAAGAAAAACCAGAACCGTTAGGTATATGGCTCTGATACCATAAAAGAGTTTAGACAAAAGTAGGTTCTCGTATTTGATTATATCATTTCATCTATACATACAGGGGAGTACATATAATATTAGAATACAAGTATCAGACCCTAACGTATCAGATCCTATAACTCAAGATTTATTTGGTTATAACAGTACAACAACTTTGGTTAGTCACTCTTATCCTTATTAAAGCTAATCCAAGTTGGAAAGTTACGGTACTTAAAGCTATCATTTTATGCAAGATCGAATTAGGTGAGGAGAAAATTGAAAAATCACACGACTATAAATTTTTTTGGTGAAGAACATTATACTTCAAAGGCAAATGGAAGGCCAGCTACATATAACGAGATAGTGGTCCATACATACAGCTTTTGCTCCAACATATGAATGCATATATGTACGAAATTGCGAATCTTGTTGCATAATTTGGAGGTGAATTACCTACCTTAGAAACAACAGAAAAACAAACGCATTCTTTTCATCATGCATATGCCAGACATCATTTTACCGCATCATACACTACAAGAAAATGCATTAAATAGGGACGGAATATCAAGGACAGAAGTAATTTCGTCTGTAATCACCGACAGAGGACATATTATGTCGGCAAAAAAAAGACGGGAAGGAACCGTTTTTCGACGGAGTATATTTCGTCGGTGAGAGTCGTCTAAAAGCGTTTAAAAACTAACGAAAACGACACCGTTTTGAATTTAACCAAAACGACGCAGTTTTGAATAACATTTTAAGCCCCCAAAACATGCGAGCCCTCCCATTCTCCCGCGCTTATCTCCTCTTCTCCTTTGTCCGTTTGCTGGAAGTCTGCCTAGTGCCACCGATTATCGCCATCGTCGTCGCCGCCTGTGGAAGCCATCGTCGTCGACGTGAAGGTCGCCGGCTCCCCCCGCTCCGGTGGTAACATCCGAAGGTACTTTGCACGTTATTTCCTCTCCTGTGTTGACAATCGGTGGAGTTGATTTGAGGTTAATTGGATGTTATTGTTTGATTAAAAATTAGTTTGGTGAGTGTTATTGAATGGGTATGCTGTTTGCTGTAGATTAAAGGGAAGAATGTGGGAAATTTTGTTGAATTAGGGATGATAAAATGTGTGCATACCATGTGTTTGACAAAATGTCTATAGGTGTTTTTGTTGAATTGTTGTTGAAGTTTAAGTAATATTGGTGTTGTTTTGCATGAAGTTTAGAATGTACTATTGTTGTTGTTGATTTTGATTAATTAGTTTCATATTTGTGTAAAAATATAGGACTTAAATTGATTTGTTATAGTTATATATGTATGCATAATCATTATGTATAAGATTAATAAAGTATAAGGAAATTAAATGTATAATCTATTGAATATTTGTGATATTGTTTTATTAAGTTAAATAATTTTAAATTGAGTATATATTTGTTTAATTGTTAACTCCTACTTCATTGTTAAAGTATATATTGTAAACATTTTTGCAATTGAATTAAAGTACAATTTTATAATTATGAAATTAAATGAGAAATATTAAACACATTAATATCTTAAATTAAAAAAACCGTAGATTATTTAAGAAAAATATAAATGTAATTAATTAAATTATCAATAATTTTAATGAATAAGTTATATATTTTGTGCTCAATTAAACAAAAATTCTTACTTTTAATTAAATGGTATAATTTGTTATATATATTGTTATTAATAAATGGATA
>JAOTAX010000005.1:23498064-23518374 GCA_025629825.1 Erythroxylum guanchezii | reverse complement strand
TGGACGGGAGGTCCGATGAAGTATGTATTGGTTTGGAATTATATAGAAGTGCGTTTTATCCATTTGCAGATTTTGGGTTGTATAAAATACAGTCGTTATGCTGCCTGATTTTTGATAAAATCGGGTTTAAGGCAAAAATAGAAATTAGAATAAAAATTAGAATAAGTTTTTAGTTAAAAGATGGAATTTTTGATATATTGCATGATTAAGAAGAATTATATGAATTGAGTGTTATATGAAGATGAATTTCCAAAAAGGGAAATAGCTTGGATTGGTTTTGATTTGAAGATGAAATGAATAAGAATGAAAAAAAATTATACCGGAATTTCGGATTGGTATTGTCGCAAGGATTCCAATGCGAGGAATTTTTATAAGATACACGATTTTGGATGTCGGATCCGCGTTTGATTTGTTCGATTTATTCCGCTTTCCGTTTTCCGTTCCGATTTTCCTTTGGCTTCCGCCCTACGTTTCTGATTTCGCTTTGATTTCTCGATCCGTTCATTTGTTTTCGCTTCGTTTTTCGGTTGGGGTCTAGTCACGAGATCGAGTCCCAACATCAGCTACGATTTCTTATTTTATGATTCATGTTTTATTATTCAAGCTATTCAATTATCGGGATTTGATTAGAAACTGTAAAAAAATTTTGTTTTTTGCTACACTTGTGATTCGATCACGATAGGTTTCCAGCACTAAATACAAAAACTTTTTCCTTTTTGAAAAATGATTAAGTACAAAAACTTGGTGTTTTGTCTTTAGATAGACTTTTACCAGGCATACATGTAGCCACTAACAACACTTTCTAATAGATAAAGCCTTCAAAAATTGACACCTTATCTTCTACCCATAAAGACGCTTACCTACTAAGATGAACATGGACCAAGTTATTGACAATAATAACAGAGATATCCTAGGACTAGGACAGACCATGTTGGAATTATTTCCAACAAGTTGGGTGTGTTTGTAGTTTGACGTGTCTTCAGGTTGTTATAATGATCGAATTTTCAGGTCTACAAAATAAAATATGAAAGAATTGTGTGGTAATATCACTCCAATTTTTAGATTTGATTTCATGTCTCTGTAAAGGTGTTCTCTGGTGAGAGAAAGAACCCTTATTGTGATGGTCCTTTATTTTTATACTAGGGATAAAATGTATGAAATCAGCACACTGTGAATACGTGAAAAGGGGGTAGGGTGTGATAAATGATAACTGTACGTACTAACTCCTTCACAGCATGGGAAAGTGTCTTTTCTATAAATGACTATATAGTTTCTAGAATTGCTCAGTGAGCTTGGGATCACGAATGTAGTTAAGATGTCAAAGGACAAAATGGCTCACATAATTAGGCCACTATGTATCATTTTACCTTGCAGAAATTAAGGGTGAGTCTTGGAATAACTAGTAAATTTGCTCATTTATAACCATAAAATTACATGTTTAAATTATGAAAACAGCCTCTTTATAAAAATATAAAGGGAAGACTGCGTACATTGTAACCCTCCCTAAATTCTCGCAAAATTGAAAGTCTTATGCATTGGGTACATTGACTTAGACCTTGAGCTAGTTTCAAGACTATGTTAAGGTCTTCATGTGAAGTTGATGGAGAAAAATTTCCGTGTAATCACATGTGGCAGGAAAATCTTTGGAAAAATTATTAAGGAACTGCAAAGGCCTTGTGATCATCCCTTTATCTTACTTCGATAAGAATTGTTGGACACTACCATATAAACTCATTCATTGAACTTTCAAGAACCTTTACTTTACATTAGTGATTTCATGAGGCCAATGGGCAACTTGAAACCTGAAAACTACAACATGTAGCCATTTAATATTGTTTTCTTCCAAAGATTTGGATCAAAGTTATGTCTGGCTCTGGTAGTGATGGCTCAAGTAGTGAGTCCAGTACCAACTAATTAGCATCTTCGCCTAGGAATAGATGTGGCGTATGGCACGAGAGATCGACAGGCTGACAGCATAAGTAAAAGGACATGACTTGATCTTAGCCCTGGAGCCAATTCTAAAGAGCATCAACAAATATGCTAGAAGAATGAGACTTATAGATTGACGAGAGTTGTTGATTATATTCAACATCCCTTCGTCCATCTAAGGGCAACAGGCCTTGGCCTTCAAGAGGGTTTATTTTAGGCCTTTAGAAATTCATGCATACTTCGACGCCTTTAAATATGGCATACGTCTGTCATTTCATAATGTGGTCCAAAGCATCATTGATACTACAAGCTTATTTATGAACCAATTTCACCGTCATTCATGAGGCATAATTTCTTCCTTCATTTTAGCCATTTGTTTGAGGGACATTGAGCCATTGTATTTGACATTTTCTACTCACGCCCTAAACATGATGATTACTTTTTAAAGAAATAAAATAGTGGAGTCATCTCCATAATTTATTAAGGAAAGATAGAGAAAAGCCTTAAAAAATAAAAGAATGAAAGTTTGGCAATAGATTACTGTTGTTATTTGATTTTGAAATTTGGTGGATCCGAATGGCAACCTGATCCGATAAGCTCGCAGTGTGACCTGAATTGGAGAAAAACATAAATCTGTGTTAGAAGCGAAGGGCTTGGGACACACAATAAAACCTCAATGTATTGGATTCCATTGTATCGTTTTCTTCATAGTGAAATTCTCTCTGCTTTTGCTCGAGGACGTAGGCATCATTGGCTGAATCTCGTTAAATCTTCATGTCTTTTATTCTTTATTTTCGGTGCTTTGAGCTTGTGATTGTGCGCGTGATTATTATTGTGATTCTTCTAACAATTGGTATCAGAGCCTAGGGTTCTATGTGCATAATCTAGGGTTAAGATGGCGTTTTCATCTTCTGTAAAGGACGAAGTAGAGAAGTTTGATGGCAGATTAGTTTCAGTCTTTGGAAGATTAGGATGAGATCGTCCCTGATTTTATAAGGATTATGGAAGCCGATTGATGAGGACTTTCCCGAACATATGAGGGAGTTGGATAAGTCAGATTTGAAGGAGAGGGCATTAAGTGTGATTTTCATGAGTGTTACCGACAGCGTTCTTCGCGAGATCGTTGCTGAAGATTCTATAGGGAAGGCGTGGAAGAAGATGGAGGAGTTGTATTCCACGAAATCGCTGACAAACCGCCTCTACCTGAAAAATAGGTTGTATAATCTCCTAATGAATGAAGGTACACCTATTAAATCTCATCTTTATGAGTTCAATTCGATAATTATGGACCTTAAGAATATAGATATTGTAATTGATAATGAGGATCAAGCCTGATTGTGTTATGCTCATTACCACCATCCTATGAGACGTTTGTTGATACACTATTGTATGGGAAAGATAGTATTTCACTGGATGACATCAGTAATGCTCTGAAGTCTAAAGAGTTGAAAAAGAGCTTTCCAGAAAACAGAACAAAACCTGAGAGTTTGGTGAGTAGGAGAAGAACACAGACAAAAGATTCTTCTAGGAAGAAGTCTAAGGCTAGATCGAAGTCTAGAGCAAAGAAGCAAAGCTGTTTCGAGTGCGGAGAGCAGGATCACTTTAGGAGAGACTGTCCTAAGTTGAAAGAGAAGAAAGGGAGGTAGAAGGAGGAGAATTCTGCGAATATTGTTGATTCTCGTGGTTCTGATGACAGTGACGGTGCAAGAGAGGTGCTATCTATGAGTTCAAGTCATGGGCAAAATTTCTGGGTACTTGATTCTGGTGCAATTTTTCATATATGTCCTCACAAGCAATGGTTTGCTACATACAAACAGATGAGTGGGACTGTCTATTTGGGTAATAATAATCCATTACCAGTAGAGGGGATTGGCTACATCAGATTAAGAATGTTTGATGGATTGTGTGTGAGCATTGTGTGTTTGGCAAACAGACTAGGTTGAAGTTCAGCAAGAAGGTAGTGCACAAGACCAAGGATAAGCTGGATTACATGCATTCAAATTTGTGGGGTCTGAACAGAATTCCTTCAAAGAGTGGTGGCAAGTACTTTATGACTTTGATTGATGATTACTCTAGAATGGTGTGGGTGTATTTCCTGAAAAGCAAAGATAAGGCATTTCCAACATTTGTTAAGTGGAGGACGATGGTTGAAAGGTAGAAAGAAAAGTGAAATGTCCTCGGACTGACCATGGGTTGGAATTTTGCAATTTCGAGTTCAATGACTTTTGCGACAAGGATGGCATAATGAGACACCACACTTGTGTAGGCACACCACAATAGAATGGTGTTGCAGAACGGATGAATGCTTTGTGACCGAGCACAAAGCATGCTCTCACATTCAGGTGTGAGCAAAGATTTATGGGCTGAAGCAATCAATATAGCTTGCTATTTGGTCAATAGATCTCCATCTACAGCTATTGAGTTTAAAACGCCTTTTGAGGTATGGTCAGGTTCACCTACTGATTACTCTAATTTGAGAGTATTTGGTTGTCCTGTATATGTTCATGTGAGAGATGGTCAGCTTGAACCGAGGGTAAAGAAATGCATATTATGCATCTGGAGTGAATGGTTACAGGTTATGGTGCACAAATCAGAATTCTCCAGGTTTTATTATCAGCAAAGATGTGACATTCAATGAGTCTGTCCCACTGGATAGTCAAAAGGAGAAGACAATAGCAGGATCAGATCACGGTGTTAGAGATTGAATGGAGCTTGAGGTTGAAACTCCACTAGCTCAGTCCAATAATTTTAGAGTGGAGGAGGTGTAAGATCTTGATGTTCATGATGCACCTAAGCAACAGCAACCGCATAGCATTGCAACAGACAGAGAGAGGAGACAGATCAGACCACCATAGAGTTATGCACATGTAGCTGATGGAAATCTTATTGGATATGCAAACCTTGTGGCTTTTGCTTTGTCAGTTGCAGAGACAGTTGATGTGTAGGAGCCTAATAGCTATAAAGAAGTTATTTCAGGTTCAGATGCAGATCAATGGATTGGTTCTATAGGTGAAGAAATTGAGTCTCTCATAAGAATCAGACTTAGAAGCTTGTTCCATTGCCAAAGGGACAGAAGGTAGTAGGCTGCAAATGGGTTTTCAAAAGGAAAGAGAGCAATCAAGGGGTTGAAGTAACTAGATATAAGGCACGAGTAGTGGCTAAGGGTTTTACTAAGAGGGAGGGGATAGATTATAATGAAGTGTTCTCTCCAGTTGTGAAACACAGTTCTATTAGGGTCTTGTTAGCTATGGTAGCTCTTCACGACTTAGAGCTTGAGCAGTTAGATGTGAAAACTACATTCCTGCATGGTGAGTTAGAGGAGCAAATTTATATGAGTCAGCCTGAAGGTTTTGTTGCTCCAGGTATGGAAAATTATGTTTGTTTGCTTCAAAAATCCCTATACGGTCCGAAACAGTCCCCTAGGTAGTGGTATAAGAGGTTTCATACTTTCATGATTCATAATGGCTTTACACGGAGTGCATATGATAGTTGTGTGTATCATAAGAAGCTTGCAAATGATTCTTTTGTGTATTTGTTGTTGTATGTGGATGACATGCTTATTACTGCTAAAAGCATGTCACATATTGTTTTGTTGAAGAAGCAGCTAGGTGAGGAGTTTGAGATGAAGGATTTGGGTACAACAAAGAAGATTTTAGGGATGGAAATAACACGGGATAGAATTGTTGGGAAACGTATGTTATCTCAACATTCCTATGTTGAGAAAGTCCTTCAGAGGTTTCATATGACAGGTGCTAAGCCTATATTTGTCCCGCTTGCTTCCCATTTTAGATTGTCTGCAAACTTGTCGCCGAAGATAGATAAGGAGATGGAGCAGATGTCGAGTGCTCCATATTCAAGTGTTGTGGGTAGTATTATGTATGATATAGTTTGCACTCATCCTGATATTTCACATACGGTCAGTGTTGTGAGTAGATACATGGCGTTTCCTGGAAAAGAGCATTGGCAGGCTGTGAAATGGATTCGGAGATATCTAAAGGGTACTGCAGATATTGGTTTGACTTTTGACAAGGCCAAGTCATACGATTCAGTTGTTGGTTATGTTGATTCAAACTATTTAGGGGACTTAGATAAGAAGAGATCGCTGACAGGTTATGTTTTTTACTCTTTCTAGAAGTGCCATTAGGTGGAAGGCGACTTTGCAAGCTATTGTCGCACTGTCTACCACAGAAGCTGAATATATGACTTTTACAGAAGTAATGAAGGAAGTTATTTGGTTACAGGGTCTGGTAAGTGATCTTGGTTTGGTTCAGGATAAGACTTTATTGTTTTGTGATAGCCAGAGTGCCATTCATCTTACCAAAAACCAGATGTACCATGAGCGTACAAAGCATATTAATGTCAGGCATCATTTCATTCAAGACATTGTATCACAAGGTGTGGTTGATGTGAAGAAAGTGTCTACATAGGATAATCTAACTGATATGATGACCAAGGCAATCCCAGTTAACAAGTTTAAGCATTGCCTGGACTTGATTGGTGCGTGTGCAGTACTGAGTAGTGCCCTTGCGAGGGCTATGTACAAGACAAAGTGATGATTTTCTTGTTGAAGAAGAGAATTCAAGCCAAAGGGAAGATTTGTTGTTATTTTGTCTTAAAATTTGGTGGATCTAAATGGCGACTTGACCTGATAAGCTCACGGTGCGACCCGAATTAGAGAAAAACGGAAATCTATGTTGGAAGCAAAGGGCTTGGGTTGCCAAGTTTGGTTTGGTTTAGGACACATAATAAAACCTCGAAGTATTGGATTCCATTGTATCGTTTTCTTTATTGTGAAATTCTCTCTGCTCTTGCTCGAGGATGTAGGCATCATTGGTCGAACCTCGTTAAATCTTTATGTCATTTATTATTTATTTTCCATGCTTTGAGTGCGTGATTGTAAGCGTGATTATTATTGTTATTCTTCTAACAATTACATAATGAGGAAGGTGTTAGGCAGCACAACCTTCCTATCTAAATAATTGTCTAAATATCTTAAAAATGTTCTAAATTCGGAGAGCTTAAATTTAAAAAAAAAATTGAGTGTGAGTTTAAGAAATATGTTAAAGAAGATAACATATTGTTAAATGTCTAGGAGTCTATGATTTCACTTACAAATTAAAAAATGAAACAAATGTCTAAAATAGATCTTAGGGCAGGAAATGGAGAAAATGTTTAAAGGTGAGTGTCAAGGCTTGAAATTAAGATAAAATACTTAGAATTAGTATTAAGACTTACAAAGAAAATAAAATACCTAAAATGAGTCTTAGGGCTTAAAAAATAAAATGTCTTGAATGAGTTTTGGGATTTGAAATGAAGAAAAAAAATGTCTTAAATTAGTCTTAACGTTTTAAAAAGAACACAATCTAAGAATAAGTCATAAGGCTTAAAATGAAAATAGATGACCTAAATTTAGTCTTAGACCTTAAAATGAATATAAATTTAATTTAAAATAAGCAATTTTCACAATTTTATGATTTGAAAGGATCTTAAGTTTTTCATTGACTTACACTGAAATTTAGATTGGCATTTTTGAAAAAAAGGGTGGATTTACAAAAGGGTGGATTTTCTTTTTTTGTTGTTTTTTGGGTTTCTTTTAGTTCTTCATATTTTATTAATTACGAATGTCTGTCTTATTCTTTCTTTTCTCCACATGCTCTTTTTATTGGATTACACCATTAGATATCAATATAGAAAATTTAACAATCGAGCAAGAATAAGAAACAAAAATTTCTTTTTCAGTTGATTTTAAGGCTTGGATCGATATATCAGAGTAATCATATCAAAGGCCCAAATCTAATTTAATTTTGATAATTACTACTTGAGATTGGGATTATCTTAATCGAATCTTAAGTGAGTTTTTCCTGATTCATGCAGTCTTAATATAAGATGACCTTAGGCTCTGTTTGGTTGAGGGGTTAATAATGACATGGGATGGAACGTAACACTTCCATCGTTTAGTTGAGGGTTTCATAATAGAATGAAACGGAATGGGATGGAAGCGAAGGGTTTCATGTTACGTTCCATTTCATCCTAAATAGTGAAAATAAGAAGTCTTCGATTTGGGAGTTTAGGATGGAATGTAAACTAATAAATACATAGTACCTAACATACCCTTAATAATTTTTCCTTAATACCAATTATTTCTTCTAACCCTAACCCCCTTTTCTCCAAACTCATTTATTACAGTCCACAAAAATTGTATATAATTAATAATATTTTTATATTATTTCTCCTTACCTTAATAATAATATTTTTATATTATTAATAATAAATTGTATATAATTAATAATAAAAATTTTATTAAGAAAAATAGAAAATATATAAAAATTATTCTTTAATTGTTTGTATATATTTCTATATAAATAAAATAAAATAAAATATTTTTAAATATAAATAAGATATAATAGAATAAAATAAAATTTATTATATAATTAATAATAATGTTTTTATAATTAATAATAAATATTAAAACTTTTATTATTTTAAAATAGAAAATATATAAAAAAATTATTTGTCACAGTTGTGACTTGAACCGTGACTTTTTAATTGAATATGATTTTTATTTTAAAATCATAGCGTTAAACCTCCTACAACAGTCATTTTAATATCAAGGGTATAATAGTCATTTATTATACATTACATTTTATTTCATCCATCTTCTAAACAACATTTTACTACATTACATTATGAACCCTTTCATCCCTCCTAAAGAACTTTTCACTATATTACATTCCATTCCACTATAAATCGTTCTGTTCTGTTCCATTCCATTCTATTAATTAATATCCAACCAAATAGGCCCTTAATTAACTAGAACTTAAAATTAAAAAATTAAAAAGACAAATAAAAACAAACATATATTTCACTCTATAATAGGGAGAAGATAGCTAACGGCGCAAGCTCAAAGTTCTAATGACTACTTTAAATCACTTTTGTTTCACCAATCCTTTCCTTGCTTCAATGATGTTCAAATTCTTTTTTTAATTTTTTAAACATCAAATTATTAACTCTCACTGCAAAGACATAGAAAAATATTAATAATTGATACAGATATAAACATAATCAAAATGGAATGATGAGTTTAACGTTTATGGATAACAAAAGAGGGGGCATATCTGGAAGTACCATTATAGCCTATATGCCAACATTCCTTGTCCATTATTTATGAAAGCACTAATTTGGATCCTTCCTTTCTTTTCAATTTAAATACGTAGAGACTAAGATATTGGAAAAAAAATCAAGGTCTGCATATCAATTTTTATACTCACTTAATCTATTATTTCTTAAATTCATATCAATCGCCACCATAAGAACTGTATTTCTCACCGAGGACAACCAATTGAAGCTTGTCATGTCCAACTAGCATTTAGACAATCCTTTGCTTCAATTGATCAGTTGATTGATGTTTGGTAAGAATATCTCTAAGGCAATGGATTTGATGCTACATGTGAAAAAGAACTTCAGGCAATGACATATTTGTAATAGTTTAAAAACGTGTTGCTAAAAATTAATATAACACAATAGTTTTTAAATTATTGCTTTTAATAATATGAAGAAGTAAAAAAATATAATTTTTTGCTACAAATAAGAAAAGACAACAAAACTAAAATACAGTTGTGATAAAGTCTTATATGTTTAATTTGGAATTGTTGCTATATATCAAATCCATCCTATAAAGATCAGTAGGAGGCGCTATTAGATCAACTAATTGTGATAATCGAAGTTCAATTCATAAAGTGGAAATTAGGGATTTGGTTTAATCTAAGGGATCGGGCATTAGGGCAAATAAGAATTGAGATGTAGTAATTGGGCGTTAGGGATTGATGATACTAAGAGGGGAAACGACAAGGCTATGTATGGAACCAGACGGACTCAACACATGTGGAAAGAACCCACTCATATCAGCAATCCACTATTGTATTAGGTGGCATTGTTTCCTCTTCATTCTTGTGTTTTTCTCTAGTTTTGAGAGGCGCTATTATTCTCATCATTACTTTATTTACGATATCTAAAGAAAGAGTCATTTTCTTTATCCTTAAGAATACGATTTTAAAAAATCTTATTCCACTCAATTATTGATGTACCGAAACTGTTGCTTGAAAGAATTACCCTTGTTGTTTACTACAGGGGAGAAGATAGAAGGCAACAAAGGAGAATCAACTGAGGATTGTCATTCTTATTCCTTTTTCTTTGCTTCGGGGGATAACACTAATTGGGAATTGTTCCATAGGCTTTTAATAGGACCATGCCTCCCGAGTAAGAGATTAAGTCAAGAATTAGAATTGGAAAGAGATTTTTCTTCGTAAATGATATGCTTAGATATCCATTCTCCTATTTCATCGCTATGGCTAGGTCAACGTAGCCTTCGTCCCTCCCTTTATTCCATAGCCTATTCCATAAAGGGAGATTTGTAAGAGTACTTTGAGCCCTAAGGCTATTCAATTCTATTAATCAAAATGGATTGATTACAGTGGGATTTTGTAAAGCTTTGCTAAAATGAGCAGACCCCCTTTCTCTATAGAAATTGAAGAACAACCATCCTACACGTTTTCCATTTCAAACCCAAAATGAAAAGGCCCGACTATATTATATAACATAAAAGAATGCCACCCCTTCTTAGTAACATATCTCCCTACACCTCCAGTTCAAATGGCTTTCTCGGAGAAATTCTTTCTATTTAAGTAGATTGTAGGCCGACTTAGTGAGCAATATTGGGAAAGTGATACCATCTTGAATAAAAGGAGCCTCTCTCGAAGAGGTTCCATGTCTAAAACTCAAGATCTCTCTAAATTCATTAGTTAATGCCACTGAGGCAGATAGAAGAAAGAAGAGGAAATGCCCTGTCACTAAACGTCCTTCTTTAAGTTCTCCTCCATAAAATTTCATGATTCACTTATTGGTTAGTGATTCTTATCAGGCATTTTTATTCTCTTCATTAATTTATTTATTTATTTATGATATCTAATTGACTTTATTAGGTAGATTTAGATGATCGAGCTTGTCTTTTATGTTTAACCATTATTTGTATGCTAACCATGTTAAGAATGAAGCTTTTGGGTTCATTTGATGGTTCCATATCAATTTAGACTAGTTAACCTTAGTCTTTGCATCGCTCAATAAATTTTTGCATAAAGAGTAAAAGTATAGTCTACCAAAGTTAGGTAGCTATATGTAAGTATTAGTTATGTCCTCACTCGAGTTGTAGCTTAGTATCACTTAGGATAATTCAGTAGGTAGTTACCTCATTGGTTGCTAGTAACCTATTCCTTAACCTTAGTAGGCTCCAGATTTGAAATATAAAATCTAAAAGTGAACTGAATAAAAGGGCCTACATTACTCCATTTATCATAAAGTAGGGAAGCTCTACGACCATTCCCAATCTTGTAGTGAATTGATCCAGTTAGATTGTCCCTAAGATATAGCAATTGATGAATGAAGTGTGAGGAGTCAATTTTCAATTGTATCTCATATATACTCCTGCCTCTTAGGAAATATAAATGAAACCATCTGATCCAGAGGGTGTTTTTGTTTTTTATAATGCTCTACAACCTTTTAGCTATTAGAAGTTTGTCAGATAACCCAATTAGAGTAATACCTTATCCTCCTTCATTAATAGGCTTGGTGATCTCATTCCAGCTCACTTGAATAACACTAAGTCTGGTAATCCATGTCATCCCAATGAGGAAATTGGTCATGATAGTGATGTCAATCTTAGCTAAGAAGTAGAGCATATAATAATGGAAAAGTGTGTGGAGGAGGGAACACTTACACCACACCTGTCTGCACAAAAGAGACTAAAATGGTGAATGAAACTATACTAAAAAAGGATAATTACATATCTACGTCTATAGCATTTAAGAAGGATTTTGAACTAGTCTCAAGAATAACATCTAATAATAGGAGAAAATCTTTGATTTCAGATGTTAAAGCATGAAGGTGATAGCTTGGAACATAAGGAGCCAATGCTCCTTTCAAAAAATTGTGTTAAAAGATCTCATTTTGGAACATAAACAAAACATATTTTTCATTTAGGAATCAAGAATAAAGATGGAGAAATGTGATCCCTTAAAGATGATTTCATCCAACTATAGGCAAATTACAAATCACTTTTATCATCTTAATCATATAATTCTTGTGCATTTTAATCACCAAGTTGTAAATGTCATAAGCATTGATATGTTTGGTCAAGCTATAGATGTTGATGTAGTATATAACACTACAAAGAAGACTTGTGTAATTTCATTCATATATGCACATAACAATCCTTTTCATAGAAATCAAACTTCATTCATATATGCATATAACAATCCTTTTCATAGAAATCAACTTTGGAATCAACTCATAAGGGTAACAAATGACAATCAAAAACCTTGGTTCTTAACTGGGGACTTTAACACCATTTTGAATTATGAAGAAGTTAAAGGTCTATGTGCTTCCAAACAGCCTTGCTTAGAGTTTAAGCAATGCATCACAGATATTCAAATATTTGACATTCCATATAGTGGAATTTTTTTTACATGGAATAATAATCAACATGGTACAGTTTCATTAGGAAAAAAAGTTGGATAAGAGTATGGATAATTTGGAGTGGCTACAATAGTTTCCAAACTCAACCTCGGTGTTCACTGTGACTAGTCTATCAAATCACTCCCTCTACATCACTCAAACTCAACTATAAATGTCAATACATCTTTAAGATTCAATAATTTTTTAATCTCCTTGGAAGGATTTGATGAAATCATTTGGAAGGCTATTATTATTTAAATTTAGGGCACCAAGCAATTTATATACTTAACAAGAATGAGACTCATTATAACTTCTCTAATGCAGATGTATAAAGAGAATATTGGTAACACTCATAACTTGTTAAAAACTACTTAATAGGCTTTAAGGTCTATTCAAGATGTCTGTATAAAAATCTTAGGTCCTTTGACCTCTAATATAATGAAAAGATTGTAATGCATAATCTCTCAAGAGCATTGTTTTATGATTATTCTGTGATGAAGTAGAGATCTAGAGTCTACTGGCTTAAATAAGGGCATCGAAACTTAACTTTCTTTCATAGAACTGTGTTAACAAGCAAGAACATCAACATAATTGTTAGTCTGGTTAAAGGCAATCAAATCATATTTGACCAAAGAGCACTACTTAATGAGGCTGTTAATTATTTTTTAACAATTATGAATGAACCAGTAAATGCTCATTTTATAATCTATACTTAAAGAAATCATGTTGGAGACTATATCCCCTGAGGAAGTTGATCTCTTATCTAGGCCTATCACTAGTAAGGAGATTGATGATACTTTAAAGTTAATCAATCAACATAAAGCCCTAGGTCCAAGATGGCTTCAATATTCTTTTCTTCATCAAAACTTAGCCTTTGACTAGAACTATGGTTTATGATGTTTGTCTTAGAGTCTTTGCTTGTACAAGATTACTTGGGTAAATTAATAGAAACTTCATCACCTTGATACCTAAAGGAGTGGAAATGCAACATCCCACTACCATAGACTATATACACAAACATCCAAGGACATTCAAGTACATATCCTATAATAATGGTATGTTAGAGCAAAAACAAATCCAATTTACACATGGCATCAACTATCTCAATTAAAAGTCATCAAATTTCAAAACCATTCAGTACATTCATTCACGAAAGCTTACACTGTATTTTACAAACTTTATACAAGTTTTAGATAAAAACTACAAAATACAAAAGTACAAAACTTCTGACGTCAGTTGACAGACCTCTGAGCCATAACTAAGTTCAAAATGTTCCTCTAGTCCAATTAAGGAACTATGTCTCATGTCTCGTACCTGAAAATTCATGTTGCAATTTTTATGAGTTTTGCAAACTCAATGAACAAACCATCATCGATGATTTCACCCAAGTCAAATACACAAATCACATACGTCGCAAATATTAATTCAAATCATGTATAATCCAAATACTCACATTATCATGGCATATCAAGTTTTCATCACAAATTCAGAACATATTCGTAATTACAGAGATTTATACAAATGCAGATGCATATAAGACTCCGGATTCGTTATTATTGTTGTGACCGAGTGTCTATCACATACTTATACAAATACTGGCCCGTTGGACTCAGTCAGCACAGAATCACGGAGCATAACTCTATATGTTGAAATAGAAATCACGAAGCAAAGATCTACGTGAAAGCGCTTTCAAACTGCCTACACTGATCACAATGCCTTTATTTGAGCATGCATTTTATGAAATGCATCAAATACAGAATATTCCATGTACAACAATCACATATGATGCACAGTCAGAATTTCATAGTCATCGAACCTAAGTCCGACATTCAACTTTTGTTGAGAATACAAATATCATTTAGAATTTCACAACAATCATAACACTTCCAATACATTCCCAAATATTAACTCCTTAGACTTTAAGTCTGGAATTCATAAACAAATCACAAAATACAATTATCATTCAGAATTTCACAACAATCAGAACACTTCCAATACATTCCCAAATATTAACTCCTCGAATTTTAAGTCTGGAATTCATAAACAAATCATAGAATACAATTATCATTCAGAATTTCACAACAATCAGAACACTTCTAGTACATTCCCAAATATTAACTCCTCAGGCTTTAAGTCCGGAATTCATAAACAAATCACAAATAGTTAAAAATTAGAATTCAAACAAATTCAATCAATCCTAGGGTAAATCATCTAGGTTGAATCACAGTATGCTCCAATTTGCTATTGCCTGGATGGTCCAATAATGTCTGACTGGTGTCCAATGTGCTCCTCTATATCATACAAAACACATTTACAAATATCACACTTTTTGCACAAATGTATAAGCATGCCTTTATACACATCTATGTATATAAAAAATGCACAATGCATGTTCAATGACAATCCTGGGTATCTTATCAAATTCTTATTACCATATCATTCATATATCAAAACCCTCATTCATAATTTGTACTTAGGGTTTGGCCCATAATAAAATAATGTGAAACTAATTTCATAATCCAATTGATCAATTCTGATTTTTCTAACAATATACTTTCAGGTTAACTTTGTATGTTCATTATCATCAGGAAAATAAAATAATTTTGCAACACTTACTATGGAAAATTCTTCATCCATGTCTTAAGTTTCTAATGACTCCAAGATCATCTAATTTGATTCATTACTCTATGAGTTATGCCCACAATACCACAGACTGTGTATATTTGAACTTTTGGCTAGTATATGATCATACCCTTCAATTGTACAACTTATATCTTTCAGCTCAGATATCCAAAAATTACAAACTTAGTACCAATTGAAAGCTAAGAGAATAAACTACAACTTTGGTGAAGACACCATTGTCTGATTCAGCCTACATCAATTTAGTTTCTTTGATAAACTCAGGACATGATTTCTACCCTTGGTAGTACTACTGCCTAAGCTAAGACTCAATTTCAAGTGAAATTTCAAGACCCTTAAGGACATAATTAAAATTCAATATCTCTTAAAATTTGTAGCCAAATGTCTCTTGTTAAGTTAAATTAAGAATCATTTCATTTGGAAATCTATAGATCAAAATAGAGCCAAAATACCGAAGCATGTTTAGTAAAAACATTCCAGTTATCAAATTCCAGCACACCTCAGCATTTTCATCATAACACCCCGTTTCGGGATAACTTTGCATGATCATTATGATAAGGAAAATGGTGTATTTCAGTAACGCTTTCTTCTAGACAATTATTCCACTATGTTTCCAGTTTCTAATAACACCAAAATCGTACAATTTGATTCAATATACTGAAAGTTATACTAAAAACAGCTCAATCTATTTTTAAACTGTAACAGAACTCCTAACTCTACTTCCAGCAAAATTTTGAAATGCTTAGAGATAGAATTAACATTCGACTTCTTCAAGAAAGTTGCAAACATATGTCTCTAGTTTAATCTAAATTAAGATTCAACTCATTTAGAATTATACAGATCAAGTTGTAATCAGAATATTGAGACATGTTTAGTGAAAGTTTTCTAGTTCATAATATTCCAGCACACTTCCACATCAACATCTTATACAATCTTCCCTAATTCAATCATCATAAATTCTCTATTTAGTTCAAATCCCAGCTCAAAAGTCACTCTAAATCAGTACTCGAAACATGCAGAATCATCACACATTCAAGGTGGAAACTTGAAAGATTTCAGCTAGGACAAGGCAACTATATTTTGATTCTCTACTTAATTTTGTGAGGGTGAAGCACGAATTATTGGTGCAACAATCAAACATGAACATAAACAAACATAAGGAGGTGCAAGGAAGAGTGTTCCAGTGGTGTGTGAGAGGAAGGAAGAAGAGAAATGACCATAGCTGGAGTAGCTCCTGCTAAAACTTACACCTAAGGTGTTAGGTGTCATCCAACGGAATGGCCATATGTCTTATGGCATGTCAGCACTTATCAAGTATAAGTGCTGCTAAATGTCTCCAACTAACTAGGTCACTTGTCCATTAATCAACTATGCCATTTGTCATCAACGTACCAGCCCATTTGTCACACAATGATTGATCCATTTATCATTTAATTACTAGTCCATTTGTCATCAATTTAACTATGCCAAATGTCACTCAATTTTAGGCTAGATCATTCAAATTTTTCATGCATCAATTTATCCTACCACTTAGCATTTGTCCTAGTCCAAATGTACCCCAAAATTTTGGAATTTCCTAAAATTCACCAAAATTTCTGAAACAACAAGTAGCAACACCAAATCAATTTTTAACACATTTAAACCACAATTCTCAATATAATCACATTTATAAATGAATTATACCCAGAAAATATCAATGAATACATGTACAATCATATTCATGTGCAATAATCAAAATTCTCATGTATGTGCAAAAATATGCAAAGCATGATATGTATTTTCTAATTTCTCATAATAAAGGCAATGGTCCTTCCTAAAAGTTTTATAGAGTGGATATATTAGTGCTTTGTAACACCATCTTTCAGTGTAATTATAAATGGAGAGGCTTTAAGAAGTTTTAAAAGAAGCAAAGGCATTAGGCAATGAGATCATGCCTTTTCTTACCTATTCTCTCTTGTTTAGTGGAACACTTAAGTGAGTAGTGGAGAGAATTAAGGAGTTCAAATTTCACTCTAAATGCAAAAGGCTAGACATAACAAATTTGGTGTTTGCTAATGACCTATTACTATTATCCATAATTGACAAAGTTTCTATATCTGCTTTAACGACTGTAATCAAGATGTTTTCTAGGATGTTTGGAATTGAGGTGAACTTAAACAAAAGACCATCTACATATCCAATAAAGAAACAGAACAAGAAGCAATGATACTATCTATTATAGGTTACATAGGAATAAATTGCCAATCACATATCTTAGAATCCTAATTTTTTCCTCTAAGTTTAATTATGGAGATTATTAAACTCTTTTTTACAAGATTTGGGTGACAATTTCAGGTTGGATTATGAAAGATTTGTCCTTGGCTGGTAGCCCTAATTTCCACTATTCTTAGTGTTATTAGTTTACATTGACCAGTTCATATGACTCTTCCTAGGAAAGTCATCAAAACAATTGACAGTAGTCTCAAAAGTTTCTATGGTCTAGGAATAGGATAGGAAGACAATCCACTTCTATTAAAATGGTTGATGTATGTGCCTTGAAGATACATGGTGGCATGAATGTGGTTCCTCTTAAAGTATGTATCTGGTCATACTTACTAATAGGTTGTGGATGATCATTGAGGATAACAAATCTTAATGAGTTAAATGGATAAATTAGTACAACATTAAAGGGAGGAGCTTATGGAAGATTACCATACATGGAAATGCATCTACTACAACCAAAACAATCTTCGAAATAAGAAGTATAGTCAAGCCACATGCCACAAAGTGTTAGGAAATGGTGTCAATACATTCTTTTACTACGATACTTGGTTAGTTACTGGATTAAGTGAAGATATTGATAAGCTTAATTCAATTAGAGACATTATCAGGGAAGACCAATCAATTGCTAATACTCTTGCACATATAGCAGAAATTTTGTCAAGAGTTAAGGACTCTAACTTGCATAATCAAATCAACAATACTGAGCTTAAAGAAAACAAAGTGGATCTCAACTTTTAAACACTATTTAAAAATGGTAAATTCACTATTATATCTTCCAGAAGGATCTTCCAAGAGTAGGGAATCATGGTACAATCTAGTTTAGTGAAAGTATATGCTTCTTAGAACTTCAGTAACCTTATGGAGAGCTATCAAGAATAGATTGTCGAAAATTGACATATTGAAAAAATGTATGGTAATACCAAATAGATGTGCATTATGTGGATAGGAGAAAGAAAGTATAACTTACTTATTCCTTAAATTTTAGTTTACTCAATCATTTTGGAAAGGCATTATAAGGAGATGCTTGCTAGAAAACACACTAGAGGAATGGGATTAGATTATGATTTGGTGCTCGAAATTATGTATGCATTACAAAGCCAAACAATGGTGCTTCTTTATTGCTTAATCATATCTAGTATAAGCCTTTTGGGATGAAAGAAATATAAGAATATTTAAGGGTAATGAGAGGCAATATCTAAAGCTATTTAGAGAGCTACTTAATGCAATTAAGTTACACATTGTCACATTTGGTGACAAATTTCAAATAGATTCCAGCCATATCACAATGTGGAAATAATTATTACTTTTGTATTTATATAAGTTGGGTTAATTAAATTCACAATTTAAAAAAAAAAGAGGTATAGAAGTGGATAGAGCCAAAACATAGGTCACTGAGAAGCTTCCACTACCAAACAATGTCAAAAGCATGCACGAATTTTTGGGACATGTGGGATTCCACCATCGATTTTTTAAGTACTTCTCTCTTATTGCTGGACTTCCTACTGATTTATTTCTTAAAGATTTATTTTTTATTTTGATGATAAGTGTTTAATTGCTTTTAATAAGTTAAATAAGGAACTCATTTCAGCACCAATATTAACAACATTGGATTAGTCTTTACCATTCAAGGTTATATAGGATGCTAGTGATAAAGTAATAAGTTATGCGATAGGTAGGGGAGGAAAAAGACAAAAGGTTGCATGCTATCTACTATGTAAGCATAACTTTATGAGGAGCCCGATTGAATTATAAGAAGTTAGAGGGAAGAATGGATTAAATGGATAACAAAGAAATTATTGAAGTACTTTTGCAATGCGAAGCATCCAAATTCCATTTCTGACACCATCACCATCACAATCTCATAAGTTCTCTTACCTTTTTTTTTGCTACATTAGTTATTTATGTTTGTTTTTAGTTATATGTTGTTTTCCACATTAAGGACAGTGTGTTGTTCAAGTTGTTAAAGTAATGCTTTAAAGGCAATCACCTTTAGCACTTTTGTACAAACTTTATTTTGATTAATAAAGTGAAAGGCAATTTTCATTAATTTGATGTTCATTTATTTATAAATTGATGTCATTCTTAAATCGAATTAATGAAGTTCACAATACAAAACATAGCATGAAGGAAATCATGATGAGATCATGATAATGAGATTCCTATCTTGTGCAATTATGTTAGTATCTAAATTGTTGGGACCCGATCTTGGAAATCGGACCCCAACCGGAGAAACGGAATTCGAATACGAAAACGATGTGTGGAAACAAAACAAATCGAAAGCAAAAATGAATACTCGAAATCATGTATCTAAAAATCCGAAGCGGAACTACATAATACGAAAGAACGAACGGATCGAAAATCAAAGCGAAGCAAAAACAAATCGGAATCACAAGCGAAAACATAACGGAAACGAAACGAATACAACGGACACCAAAGCAACCAAATCGCTTAAACGAACCGAACACAAATCCGACATCCGAGACTATTATTTTATACCAACTAAACATTCAGCGATGGAAACCTTTGACTAAACTATCCAAAATCGGTATAATTTTTTTTTTCTTTTCTTTTCCATAAAGCCATTATTTTTTTATTCAAACTTATGCAAATCCATACAATTTTCCTTTCTCTTGGAAATTATCCTCAATCAATTTCTCAATTCATAATCATTTTCTTATTCACTCTTATATAAATCCCAAATGTCATTTTTTTAAACCCATTTTACCAAAATTTCGACAGCATAACAGCTGTTTTTGTAAAAACCCAAAACCTGCAATTGGTAAATAAACACTTCTAAGATTTCCAAACAATAACACAATCATCAAAATCTACCAGACCCTTCGTCCGGGATCTCAACATAAACAAACGCAAACCTATTTCTAAACCACTTCAAGTAATTATCCATACCCAAATCGTTTCATGCTCATATACAATCTCCATTTATCCAATTACATAACATACACCAAAACCATA
>JAOTAX010000005.1:23477838-23495172 GCA_025629825.1 Erythroxylum guanchezii | reverse complement strand
TATTTTATGAATTATATATGTAATTTTCATACTTATTTAATGAATTATTATTTTATATTTTCAATGGGCCTCAAGGATTTTTTTTAAATTATTATCTTATGCATTTAGCGAGGTTATTATTTTATCCCATTGGTCCAGGTCGGGACCGGAGAAAATTATTATTTAATTGAGGTTATTAATTTATCGAATATTCATTTATCGAGATTTTACTGTATTACATTAACGTTAAAATTTTAGGAGAATAAATAATTTAAAATTTGAGATAAATTGACAAATATTAAAAATTATTAGTTATTGGTATAATTTAATTATTTTGAAAATTGACCATATTAAATAAATATAATATTGAAGTTATAAATTTAGTGACTCTAGATATGCATAAATAAAACGTTATAGACTTGAATATATATTTTTCTATAAATATAGACTAGACATATATGGTATTCATTGTGTTTATATTACTATATGTATTTATACATAAATAGTTATAGAGCTAATTTGAGGAGGATTTGAGATATGACATATCTTAATGAAAATAGTTTCTAAGTTATACGTGTTTGAAATAAATATTTTTAAAAAATGGAGATACAACATAAAGAATTTTGACTAAAATAATTTATAAAATATAGATATAGTATAAAATTTCATTTTAGTAAGTGAATATCTTTTAGTAAATCAAAGATACAATATAAATTTTGTTCATTCTTTACTATACATTTTAAAATCTGTAACTCCACCTGACATTTATTTGGAGTAAATGCACATACAGAATATTAACACAATATTAATCAATAAAATTTTAAAAATACTATATTTTAAACCTAAAAGGCCTATTTTAAAATTTTTAACAAACTCATCATAGTAAATGAATTTACAAAATAATTATAAAAATCTTTGAATTATGTGAAATTAGTATTTGAGGTTTAAATATTAATCACTTATTAAACTCAAGGCCAAGTAGTTCACCTTTATTTTTATATAAAAATATAATATACGTGTTAAAAGTTTAACAAAATTTTATATTTTATTTTAAAATTTAAATGTATTTAAGTAAAACACCAGAAAAAAATAAATATTTAATTTATAATTTGCCTTTGTTTTAGAAATATATACACATTTTATTGAAATTATAAACTATAATTTTTACTAACCCTTTGATTTCTTTCCATACGCCTATAAATACTATTCGCATCTCTACAAATGAAAAAGAAAGTATATGAAATGTTTAGATTGTTGTTATAATAATTTTTCTTATTAGATGATTATTAGTAATTTTATAGTTTTATTAATTTCATATTTGGAAAAAGAAATTGATTTTGACTCCATTGCTCATGATTTTTTAAGAAGAATACTAAATGTTATTAAAGATGTGAAAATCTAATAGCTTTTAGATTGAAATTTATTGTTTTTAGTTAGAACTTTATAATAAATAAAAAATTATTATTAAAATAATTTATATTCATAATATATAAAAATTGTTTTAAACTTAAGTTTCAACTTTCTTCAAAAAAAAATATGATTTTTAATATAGAAATACTTTATTTTCATATGTTATAAAATTATTTAAAAAATAAATAAGTATTTAATTTTCAATTTAAAAAAGATAGATAATATTTAAATAAAAATGCTGTAGAGTACCGACTATGCCAAATATTTAGACTAATTGAGTTACACTAATTTCACGTATATAGTTAATTCGATTTTTAATATAGAAACACTTTATTTTCATATGTTATAAAATTATTTAAAAAATAAATAAGTATTTAATTTTCAATTTAAAAAAGATAGATAATATTTAAATAAAAATGCTGTAGAGTACCGACTATGCCAAATATTTAGACTAATTGAGTTACACTAATTTCACGTATATAGTTAATTCGTTGAAGAGCACACTCGACTCACCAAAGAGACTTGAATATAGATGGAATTTTGTTTTCCCTTTCCTTGTTTATTGCTATAATTTTGATACAAGGAGAGGTTGGTAAGCACCAATCATCTTGCACAACTTCGTCGTCTCATGATCATCGGCATAAGATTCTTTAATTACGGCCTACTAGGTTGCAATTTAATAAAGCTTTATCAAGTGTAAAGTTTAATAAGCACGAGAACATATACTAAAGCCCTTAAGCTTTATATGTTTTCTTTTATGGTTGTGGTTATTATTACAATCAATATATTTAAGGTATGAATCATAGTTTTTGAATTGGTGTGAGCAGAGGCGAAAGTAGAGATTTTAGTGAGTCGTAATCGTTTGTATGGTTAGTGTTTTTGTTTAATAAAATAAATCCTGTTGATGAGAGTAAAATAAAAAATAAAAACAACTTTGTTTTGGGTTCACAATAAATGTAAACATATATGTATATATTTTAATCTCAACAATTTATATCGTTTGGCATATCAATGTGTTATTCGAAGTTTATTCCAAAGTGGAGATCAGATTAAGCATCCTGTCTTCAACAGTCATTAAACAATATTCATCGAGACCCATGATCGGATGGGATGATTCGTTGATGTTGTTGATTTGAAGGTGAACGAATATAAAATACAACATTATAAAATATTCTTGATTAGAATACAAATAGATAATAAGGATCTATGAGGCTATGACTTTGTCTCTTCTGTTGCCAATTTTTCATTAGCATACTTCCCTTAGATGACCCCTATAATTTTTTTATTTAAAACCACTTAGCTTCCGAATTCGCAAGGACTTGGTACTTTAATGTGATAAGATTGTACAGCTCAGTGGATGTTTGGTAATCATAATTGCATTTTAATAAGAAGTTAACTAAGGCTAATAATTAGAATCTACGAACTCAAATCCAAAGCTTACTGCTCACTGTTTCAGTCAAGGCATTAATTGACAAGCTAAATCATCCTTTCTTGAGTGAAACAGAACAGAATCGATTTAACTAGTGGAATATGCACCTTTTTTCTTTTCTTCTGTTGATCGTAAGAGATATGTTTCAATCGACGAATTTAACGACAGGAAAAATATCCATTCAAGATCCAAGTATAGAACGGTTAGAATGTAAAAGATACGAAAGAACCGACGACACATCTTTCCATAACAATTACTTTAGCTGAATCATGAAGAATCACATTTTGTCTCCTTTGTAGGAGTTCATTTGCTTAAGACAATTAGCGAAGGCCCATGTCTGTCTAGTGTCCATTCATGACCAGACCTTTGCCACGTTATAACTGAGACATGATAAGTGTCATTTCCATTCTCATCTTTCTGTCACTTAGCTACTTTCATCTATGCCCTCAGCCAAACATACATGTCTAGAACCATTTTTCTATCGCATGAAGAATTGGATGGTTTCAAATCATAAGTTCTGTTAACCATTTTTATGATCTTTGACCTTACATAGTACGAATACCCCTAACATTTCATCATTGAGGTAGAAGATATTGTCAGATCTCATTTTGTTCAAACAAACCATTTTATGTTCCAAGAAGAGCTTAACCTACTCCCAGTCTCCTATTATGTATTATGTTAGGAGGATTGATCAGGCCGTCCATTGAAGTTCTAAAATTGCTAATCCAATCAATAGCTCTAGTCAGCTACACAGTTTACAAGCATGGGTGTCATGTTTTGATTAATGGTCTCAAAGTAGACAAATCGTAAGCAATTACTTCTAGGCTTTAATTATAATGCAATACCGCAGTTGTTATTGACGCAGATATCACTTCAGACCTGTACCATTTACCTTTATTCCTCAGCACGTGTCTACAACAATCACAGAAATAATCCTTAATAAACTTTAGCTTTAAAGCCAACATTTGTGGGTGGTTAGCCAATGTAAAAGAAGTACCCTTGCAATTATACTTGTGTTTATTTGTTTACTATAATTGAAATAAATAATGGTGATAGATGGATTATTGAAAAGCAATTAATTGAACATGTAGGAGTGAATAAGTGGATGCATACCATTATTCTAGAAGGAACAACTTTTGGAGTGTTCAACCAACCTACAATAGTTCTTGGAACTGGCGCAAATTTTATTTGTGAGGGATAAGATGAAGAACCAATTCAGATTTAAGATTGGCGATGGTATATCTACTCTTCTATGGCAGGACCCTTGACACCTGAGAGGTATCTTGCAGACCTTTTCTTCTCCGAGGGGGATAAATGGTTCAGAACTTCCAATGACATCCCAAGTTTCTAATATTATTAATCATGATGAGTGGAGCTGGCAAGCAGTTTCCGTACAGCTCATCAGGAACCTTGAAGTTCTCTGTTATCATCCAAATAGTTCTTACCCTGATAGTCTGGAATGGCTAGCTGGTCCCACAAGATAGTACACAACTACCTCTGCCTATAACTTTTTGCAACCTCCTATCCAGGTAGTTCCATGGTATAAGCTAGTGTGGGATAAAGGAAGTAGTCCTAGGTGTTCCTTTATCCTTTGGCTTGCTTTCCTTCAAAAACTACAAACCAGAGACAAACTCTCCTACCTCTATACACCTAACCATTGTTCATTGTGCCTTTCGTCCAATGAAACCTTAAACCACTTATTTTTTGAGTGCTCATTTTCTAAATCAGTTTGGGACCTAAGCCTCACTCATTTCTAATTACAATGCCCAAATCAGCCTTCCCTCCCGTCCCTCTTTACTTGGTTTCAAAGAGCTTCAAATACCCACACTTTAAACCTTTTCCCAATCCTACTCTCTACAACCGTTTACCACATTTGGTCTGAATGAAATGCTAGAGCCTTTAAAGATGCAGCTAAGGATATTGGGAATGTGTACCTCGGAGTAATCTCCCAAGTTCAGGAACATCAAGCCCAAACACAGAGAGGAGGTAATTAAATGAGTGCCTTTTTTACTAATCTTTCTTTGCAAGTTTGCCAGTATAAAGAACACAATAAGTTCGGTCGCGGGGGTCTACAATTGGTAGCGGACAGGGGACAATCTCCTACACTCTAAATTCTTCAAATCTCACTACACCAAAAGAACAGAGGCAGTAAACATCATGTTCTATTCTGCATAAGTCATGATGGTATGTTTGTATTGATCTTGTGTGGCTTGAGTCTATGCCTTGTTGTGGTTAAATAGTATGCTGGATTGTAGTTATGCTTTGCTGAGGTGAAATGAGTTTATTTTGCGGCAAGTGTGGGAGTGCTTTCGTCCCCCACCTTGTAGGTAAGCGCTAGATTAGTCTTGGAGTTACTTGCACTCCATCGTTGTACATAACTCTTATTTTTTGTATAAAATCTAATGAATTACCAAAAAAAAACGACCTCTTATTAGTGTTGTCCGATACAGCTTGATTCTCAAGAAAATTATCCCTAACTTCAGGTCAAAAGATGTGTTTTTCAATTTCTATGGGTCAGACAAATAATCTAATCATGATTATGGTCACAGTTAGATAAATGATTCTTTATGCTCAATTATATATACGTGAAGTTGCATAAAGTAAAGCATCAATTTCGTCATATTTCGATAATTCTTATGCATTCTAGAGGAGGACTAATGATCATAATCAGTAATCTCTATCATTTAGTGGATGCTACCAGTTATTGTATATGCATCTCCTCCGCATTGTAGATACTGTTGTTGTATTGCATAAAATAGAAATTAAATATGAAGAAATAGAGAGTAGAGAAAGAATGAAGAAATGATTTATGTATATCTGTGCATCCTTTCATATATACAACAAGGGTGCTTATACAAGTTGAGTAGTTTTAAGTAGTGAAGGTGGAGGGTCCACGGCTGGGAAAGAAATAATGGATCAGATGTCAATCGTATTGAAATGTTAAAACTATAAGATAGACCTGTAGGAGAACAAAAAACGAAGATGTGATGGGATCAGAAAAAAAAATGTTGCAAGGGTTCATTGATCGGAAATTTTGAGTGTAGAAAACATTTTATGTTCTCAAAAGGTTATATGGTGAGAGATATGAAGTCTTGGAGATAGGGGAATCCCAACATCTATATCCTTTGTGTTTTATGTCATACTCAAGAAAACAATATAAGTGTGCTCTTGATTTTAGTTTGGTGTACTCATAAGATTGTAAAAGAACAAAACATACAAAACTGAAAACTTTAAGAGACTAATAATTAAGAGCATGGTTAAATAAGGGTTTATAAGAAGAGATGTTACCTACGACAAGAGAAGAAATACGATTGATAGTATAGACAGTAGTAACAATGACTTCATCTCAAAAGGTTTTGAGACACAAAAGGAAAAATAAATAAATAAGGAGTGCTTAAACAATACTAAAAATATGTATATGTTTGCATTTGATCTAACCATTTTCTTGAGATGTATTTGGGCAAGATTTTTGAATGATAGTCCTTTATTGAGCAAGGAAGTAGGTGAAGTTTGTATCTTTGTATTTCATGGAATTTCCTGTGCAAAATATTTTTATTTTGCAAGAGAATTAAGTTTAAATCGTATTAGCAAAGTGATAATAAATAGAGAATAGTTCAAATTTATGAAGCATTAGATAAATTCGTATATAGTGAGAAAAATCATCAACAAAGATCACATAGTTTCTCAAACCACCCATAGTTTCTCAAACCACCCATAGTTTCATCAGTGAATTAGATCAAAAGATGGTAAAGAAGTAGATTCATTAATAGAAAAGGGTAAAGCACGACATTTAGAAAGTTAACAAGAGACATAATCAAAATTTTCAATATTAATGAAGTCTAAAAAACCATTGGAGATCCTAACCTAGCAGTAGAGAGATGACATAGACAAGAGTGACCAGAATGAGAAGTAATAGCACCAATAACAAACTTGGATGGAAGATTTAGAGAATTAAATTACCATCCAACCTTACACTTTTTTCAGATTTTACCCATATATGGATTTTGCACAATGCAACTACGACTTGAAAAAGATAAGTCGACACCAAATTCACATAATTGTACAATAGAAATGATATTCAATGAGAGTTTGGGAATAAGAAAAGTTTAAGGTTAAAGTAATTTGGATGCGTAAATAGTACCTATATATTGAACATGTATAGTAAAGTTATTAATTATATGAATAAAGATAGGATAGAGGAAGATATAAAATTAAAGTTTGGTTAGAGTTGGTCGGAGAAGAGCATAAAGATCTTTTAAGGAGAATTTAGGATAGGTGCTTTCTTATAAGCCCTCAGTGATAGTAGTAGTAGAAGCAGGCTAAAAGGACTTAGAAGAATTACCTTGTCCTTAGTTCTATTTGAGTCATTTCCTATATTGAAAGATATTATGCATAGACTTTTTACAGTAACTGCAAGATCCTTTATAAAACTTCTTACCGGAGTTATGAGAAGTTTAAGGAGAGGAATTATGAGTTGCAAGAACAACATCAGTATATGGGATGGACTTTTCCATATAAAGTGTGATGAGGCAACTTTTCTCTATAATGTGCTCTTTAATTACAATTTCGAGATTAGGCAGACACCTTGATAAAGAAAAGAGCTGCAAATGAGTTCGAACTCATCTTTGAGCCATTAGTAAATGCTAAATATGTTGACGATTATGAAAATGTGCATAGATATTTGTAGCATTAGGATTAGGCCAGATAGAATTGCTAAGTACTATTTGATTTTAAAGTTCTTGTAATTCAGACACGTAACTATGGATTCTCTATCTGCATTTGATGAAGTCTTCTATATAACTGAAATCGACTGATACAGAGCAACAATTTTTTGAAAGATTATATGCCTATTACATTGTGTTAAAGCATCGAAAATTGAGTTTGATTACTTTATCACATGTATTCTAAAACCATATTAAGATTTGATAATTCATTCCATCCAAGGTGTCAACCATTCTATGAATATATCAACGTCTTCATCTTTCTTTTAGGTTGGTTTGGGTATTTTTTTTAGTAACAATACGTCACAAGAGTTACCCTTTAAGAAAATTGCACATTTTCTCAGCCCATAGATCATAGTTAAAACTATCAAAGATGGTATTGATAGGGTTGAGAATGTATTAAGGAAGTTTATAGGTATCTATAGTTAAAGAAAACAATAAAAGGGAGAAAACCTATCTATAGAGTTGGAATTTGATTATTCTAACTTCATCATTGGATTCAAATTGTTGAAAAACTTTAGAAACCAATTTGGTTTACAAGGGAACCAGAACAAAAGGGGTCAAACAAGGTGGTTAAAGTGTTGTTTAAGCCTTTTTTAATCGAATCAAACCGATGCATTTGAACTGAATGTTAACGCTTGGACAAAAAGACATTCACGCATGATGACTGACAAAATAATTACATGACGATAACTAGCGTTGACGTACTACTTAGGATGATAATGTGACACTAATTGTGATGCTTTTAATTACATGTTAGTGATGTGTTTGAGGAGTGGCTTTCATTTCGCTATAAGTGACATCATTTTGCTAGAAGCTAAATGATGTTATTTAAACTATCTTCTTCCTCCTAATGATTTTAGTAAGTTTTTTTTAGTGTAGCGACTTCCAGTGGTGCATAAGAGCATGTGAGGCAATTTTTGGTGGTGTTCTATGCATGATTTAGATCTACTTGAACAAAAGAATAATTTGGTATATGGAAAATTATTGTTGGAGAAAATTAAAGAACCCAAAATGCTAGGATTGAAAGGAAGCCCAATAATTATTGAGTGTTTTTTTTACAAAAGAAGCTCTAATACTATATAGAAACAGAGAGCAAAGAAAGAATACGAAAAGTAATTCTACATGTCCTTTCATGTACACCACAAGAGTATATGTACAAATTGAGTGTAGTCTATTTAAGGTGAGGTAATCAAATGTTTGAGATTTTGTACTTTAAAGTAGTTATAGTCCATTTTCTAATATATGAAAGATGTTAAGCCTTTGGATTAGCATAATCTTGATAGATGAGTTGTGGGTGCTAAGGAGATCTTATTATAAATTAAGGGTGTGAAATCCTTCTAAGTATGTATAATTCACTTCCAAATACTCACAAGTTTATTATAAAAATAGCAATTACTATCCTCTTGATAATATTTAATACAAAATCAACATTGAAAGAATTCACTAAATAATAAATGAATATAAGTACATTCTATTAAAGTTTAAGCTAATATAATGTGCGAAAGTTGCCATATTTAATTATAGTTGTCAAAATTAACAAGTATGATATTACAATTAAAAAAAATTAGGCAAATAAGCTTTGGGTTTGTTTGTTTCCATTTTAATTTTTGGTTTTCAGTTTTTGTTTTCAAATTTAGTAAAAAATTATTTGTTTGAGTTTTTGATTTTGTTTTTTGGTTTTAGTTTCTTCTAATTTTTAAAAATTATGGAAACCATAAAAATGATTTTTTGTTTTTTGTTTATGTTTTTTCATAACATGATTTACTATCAACTAAATATATATTATAATTAATTTAATAATAATTATGAATAGTTTCATTTAATATTATATAATTAATTAATTATTATTAGTAATTATGAATAATTTAATTTATTCAATTTTGTAATAAAATAAAATAAAATAAATATTAATAAATAAAATTAAATTTAAAATATCTTCAAAATATATAAATTTCAAATAAAATTTGATTTACTAATTAAAATATATTTAAAATAAATATTAATTTAAAAATAATTTATCTGTAACTTTTACCTAATATGTAATTATTATGATAACAATATATTTATATTTATATTAACAACTAAATAAGTTTTTGTTTTTATTTGAAAAAAGAAATTGAAAACATAAAAAAAATTAAAAATCAAATTAAGAAAACAGGAGTGAAACCATTGTCCCTAAATGTATACAAAGTAAGTAGCGAAGGTCCTCGCATTTTCCATGTTTAGATTACCCGTATTTCTAAACATTCGGCTATAAAAATGAAATTGCTTTTTCTCTTTTTTTTTTTTGAAATTTCATATGTTTTCGACTTCCACTGTACAGCTGGTGCTGTAATATATTTTTCCTGTTAAGGCCTCAACCATCTGTTTTTTATGTGAAACGCAATCACTCCACAATTTAATGCTGAATTACAAGCCAACATTTCCCTCTCAGAGTAGCAGTCTGCTGTTTAAATTAATGTCAGTATCTAGTGATAAGATCAGAGTGTCTCTGACCTATGTTGGCTTTCGAATCTGATTATAGATTTGTATCTAAGATGCGTGGAAAGTAACTGATAGTAATCCAAAGCCAAGGTCATCATTTCCGCCCAAAAAGAAATAGACGAAAGAAGGGGTCAGCATTAAAAGGGCACGTGTTTATCTACCATGGTTAAAGTGTCCATTAATCAGTTAAGTACACTGCATGCAAGAAGTGTTTGAAATCTGTCAGCAAGTTTCAGAACTTTGGCACAAGCCAACCAAAGTAAGCAATCACATGCATTCTGGTCTTCATAATCCAAATATGAAAGTTCCCTTTCATACGTATTAACCTTCCAAATATAGCAGTGTTTGGTACAATTCCACCAAATTAAAAGAACTGGAAATAGTATTATAAGCTGCAGAGCGCATGAAGAAATTTTATCAAGGCTGGAAAGTGAAGTCTCCCTAGGAAAAAAGCACAGCCTTAATAAAATAAGGGTTTAAGATTAGTCCTTGGCTAATTACAAAAAAAAAAAAAAAAGATTGTTCCTTCGCTTAGATTGCATTTCTTTCCGCCAAGTACTATATTAGTCCACATGGTAAATCTACATAAAGTATATTTCGTTAAAGGAAAGCCCATGGCACCAAGAATTAGGCCAAGACTCGATCATAACCTGCACGTTCTAGTTAGGAATTGAGCACCATCAGACATATATGGTCACATACACACTACGCGAACATAGGTAGTGAAATAGACATGTTATTGTACAAGAACTCCAGAAACGTAGAGTGAAGTAGATTTGTAATTGTTAGGACCCAGCAAGAGGAGCTTTAGAGCAAGCTGCACATGTTATACCTTTCTATTCCTGTGAATAATCTATTGAGTAGTGATAGATCAGAAAACTACCTTTATAATTTTTGCAGAATAGAGTACCGGACCCTTTTTTTTTTTTTTTTCCGAAGCGGCTGTACTACATGAAACAGTGATCAGTGGTTGCTGCAAATTCAACGCGCTGTAGCTCTTCGAAGTGGTCCTGTAATTCTCAGTTTTGCCATGATACTCGTGGATCCTGTGTACGGCATACCCCTTCAGTTTTACTTGCCTATATATGTTTATTTCACGTTTTCTCAAACCAAACTAATACTCGTATAGTATCACGTATATTTCTTGTATTCTATAATGTTTCATTAGAGCTTGTCAGCTTCACCGTCAAGTTTTTGGAACGCAGATGGACAAGCTCATCAAAGTATATAATCATTATGATAGTGAGATATATGGATTTGCTTGGCTTTCGTGAAAAGTAATCATTTACCTACGTACAACCATTGAATAACTCTGTTACTTATCGTGCCCCATATATGGTCCCGAACACGTTTTTGGAAGAATTTATGTATCAAGTTTACGGAATTTCAAGTTGTTGACAATGTAAAATCAATGGTGTGCACGAACACGCGAACTGGTGGGTGAGAGTTACGGGTTAAAGCATTTAAGAGTTAAATAAAGTCTCTACAACACGATTTGAAGTCAGCATTACTAACAAAAATTTGAGAGCAAGCTTAACCAATATAAAATAACTAATTTAAGTAGGGTTAATTTATAAAACAGGTGAATCGTCTTTTAGTAAGTTTATTTTCAACATAACTTAAAGATGTTCTTGGTAAAGTAGATAGAGAGAAAAAAAAAAAAAAACTGAACTCACTCCATTGTTTTAAAGAAACTTATTTCAATGGCAGATGATAAAGCATATTATCATGAATGAGAGTTTACAATTAGATAAGGTATTATGATTCAGGAACTAAAACCGCGTTTTATTATTATTGATGTTTTGTCAAAACATGATAAAACACAATGATTAACATACCAAGTGATGTAAAGTTTTTCTTTGAGGGTTTTGTGTGAAGGAGTCTGTGGTCTAAATGCGCCACTTGATATCTGGATTTGTGGTACGTGCTTTTGGTGTCTATGTCTGTATTGTGGACTCTCGGTAACTTCTTCCAGCGCTACAAAATCAAATGTAGGAGTTTTGTCCAGTGTTTTACTTTTGACAATCAAGTTAACAATAGATAGAAAGAAAAAATTTATTATATTTTTAATACAGACTGAAAAGTGACATAATACTTAAAAAGCATGAATATTTATATAATGATTTAGAAAGGTACGAAATTGAGCCTCTGCCACTGTCTTCTACGTTCAGTGGTGTAGAATTTTCTTTCGTTCCAAGCCCAAAATAAATATTTACTGTGCATCATTAGCCCCTACATTTTTTTTAAGATAAAAGAATTAATGGAAAAGCAGCATAATTTAGATTTATAAGGCTGAGTTAGCAAATATAAGAAAAAAGATGAGTAAAATTGCACCCTATATCATCTATACAGCTGCTAGAAGTGAAAATAGCTAGTTTACTCTAGGCTCCATCTTTTGCCGAGAGAATAGCTGAAGCCTTCGTTGGCTTGGTAGTATTTCTTTATTCCAGCAACATGCTCTATTTGCGATTGTATGCTTTTGAAATGTATTCTTAAAGATTCTCGGGATATGGAATAAAAAGAAAGGCTTAGGCATTTCTTATCTTTCCCTATTCTTTTGTATTGATTTTCAGCCCATACTAGGATGCTTTCCTAATTATTAGCTATTGGACAAACCAGGTTCACATTGTGCTACATTCTGGCCCATATTGTTGCTCGGAAGTTGCATTGGAAGAAAAGATCTTTTGAAATTGACTACGTTATTCAATGTTTAAAGTTTGGGATTTATGTATGAACTATTTTAGGCAGGCAAGCTAGCTTGTTTAAGTATGGATTCGTTGCTAGGATCTTGATTACAATGGCCGTGTTTGACAATCAACTGATTACATTAGTTGTTAGCTGATTCTATCAGCTGTTAGCTAATAGTTGATTCTATCAGCTGATTTGATCAGCGGATTGTATTAGCTGTTTGTTAGAGATGTTTGGTAAAATTAGTTGTTTAGTATTAACTGTTTATGTGTAAAATGACTTATGAGAACATGAGTACAATTTATCATAGATCATTATTACATTATATAATTATTTATTTATAATTAATAAATATTATTTTACTATACTTTATTAATAATTAATAATATATTATTAGTTTTATATAATAATAAATTAAGTATTTCGTTAACTTTTTTATTTATTATATAACAATATTAACAAATAATATGTTTATTTTTTATATTTTGTTTATAATTCATATTTTGTAATAATAAACCTAAACGTAGAATCCTTGTCCTTCCTGTTCCTCTCCAAATGCTTTCTAATTGCCACAACCTTTTTTATTAGATGGTACAAATCCTCAGGGATTTCAGGTGCAAGACTATTGGCTTTAAGGATGCGCAGGATCTTGCTTTCAGTGACGCTTTTAAGAAGAGATCTTAAGCCAACTTGGCAAAGTCCTCTTGTAAGGAAGAGCTGAAGCTGAAATACCCTTCCCGCGACTGTGCATACGACCCATGATTCCGACGACGACGACTACGGGGAGAAGACAAAGAGCAGGTTTGTAATCTGCTTAGCTTCCTCTGCTCCCGCGAGCCCCAAATCCCTTCTCTTCCCCTATTTCAACGGTCAAACATCGAAGCCAAGACCAATCACTAGAAATCCTCGAAACCTTGAACAAGAACAAGAAAAGCCCAGACCCACTGTGATTTTAATCGTGGGGATACAAAGAGCTTGCGTTAATTTACGGCTTTGATCAGCTACCAGACTCTGTCGTCCTTCTCATCTTCAACTCTCTCCATGGCTTCTTCTTGCTTGACCAGAAGCCTCCTCGTGTTCTCGCCCAAATGAATAGATGAAACAAATATAGAAGCAAAATAAATCAAAGTGCCAATACAAGGATGAAGAGTAGTGTAGGCAATGATTCTTGTGTCAGTTGAACTATTATGAGTGCAACAATTGTTCAAATCAATGTAGAGATGCAAAGATAGGTACCAAAACAAGAAATAAACTAGGAAACAAAGAAAGACACACAAAAATATGACAAAACTCATTGAACCCAAGACCAATTTTTTTATTTTAATATCCTAATCTGCCTAAGATTCCAAGAATGAATAAAAGATTCAAAGAAAACGTTTCTTGATAGGTTCTTGAACGAAAGAAGGACAATCTAAATGAATCTTGAATGATAAGAACACATCTTGAATGAAAGATCAAACAAAGATTCAAAGAATCACAATATTGGATGTTTCTTGATAGGTTCTTGAATAAAAGAAAGACAATCTAGATGAATCTTGAATGATAAGAACAAATCTTGAATGAAAGATCAAACAAAGATTCAAAGACTTATAATCTTGGATGTTTCTTGATCAATCTTGAAATTTCTTTTCTTTTCTTTCTATTGTTCACGTTTTTTTTCTACTGTTCACTTTTTCTTTTCATTCTATTATTCACATTTTTTTGCTTTTTTGCTTTTTCTATTTTTTTAATTGTTGATCAAAAAAACAAAGAATCAATTAAGGAAACAAGAACATAAAGAACCAATAATGGCAGATTCGTTCCAAGCAATTAAACCTTTTTTTTTACTTTTCTAAGGAATCAACAAAGAAAACAATGAAAGATAAATATGAGTTCAATAGAATTAAGCCAAAGCTCTGATACCAACTGATACGAAAACTCCAAGAAAACAAGGTTCTTGAAACCCCCTAATCCTATTGAATCAATATCCCAATCTTTCTATTCTAAGAACATGCTAGTTCAAACCCCAATTATACGAAATTAGGACCCAAACTCAAAGAAAACAGAAGAATTGAACACGCCACAAGCGATTATCTTGATAAGTGATGCAATCCTTGAAGTAATAACAAGAAGAACACACCTTTCTTGAAGATAATATCTCTCAATTTCGTTAATCAATAAATCTAATGTTTACAAGGATAAAATAAGGTATTTATAGCCTTGCCCACGTCCTAAACCTAAAAGGAATAGGTTACAAGACCATTTAATGCTAAAACAAGCCTAATCCTAACTAGTTTAGGAGTTTATAGCTCAATAATGCAATTTGATCCTAATCCACTTAGGATTGGGCTAAACTAACTTAAATAAGACCAAAATAACTTAAATGAACCTAAGGGGGTGGATGGGCCTAATGGATCACTCTACTTAGACCCACACACTTGGTTGTCCAAAACTAGCTTTAAATAAACTAAGGTAAGTACTAATAAATACCCAACCCATAACAAGTCTCTTTAGGCTTAATAAACAAAGGATAAATAACTAGCCCAATGTATTAAAATAAGTCCATAAGAATAATTGAACTTGTCTTGAAATTTGGCTAAGTATTAGCCCCTCCATATGTCCTCTCTAGAAGAATCACAAGCTTGACTACTCCACTTGAATTCTCCATCGATGGTTTGGACTTGTCATCAAAGTGATATGTAATGTGACTTTGAACAAACCCTTGAAGTGCTTGTTTAAGCCTTGTTGCACGCTGCCTTGTAATAGGTCTACTTGGCAAAGTAAGCTTGTCTTGGCGTGTTGCATCTTGATCTCCATTGCCATGGCTTCTCGTATCAGCATTCTTCAAGAGAGAATTTGGATTCTTGCTTGTTTTACCTTAAGGATTGATTCACTTTATCAAGTAAGTTGTAACTTGTGGCGTTAATTCAATTCCTACAATCTTTACACTCTTTGTTACCAATTCCTTGCTGTTTTGGGGGTGAAGAGTCTTGTTAGATTGATTGAATTAAGGTTTGAGAATAATCATTGAAACGGAGGTGATCTAGACATTGATTCTAGGTTGTTGCCGTATCAGAGACGCCAATATAAAGAGCTTAAAGCTCAGAATGTGATAAGAGCCTCTGGCTCAATTGTGAATGTACCTGATGGGAGACCCAATAGAGACTTGTCCTAGAGAACCTTCAACAAGATGGAACTATGGCCGAGAATGGCCAGAATCAAGCAGACACACGAAATCACAAGAAACAAAATTGAAAAGATAGAAACAGAACACAAAGAGAAAATAAGAGGTTAGAAGAATGTTGGTCGATGGAAAGAACCCTAAGAAAACCTATCTCTTAGAACCCTAACAAGAATGTTGGTCAATGGAAAGAAACCTAAGAGAACTTATCTCTTAGAACTCTAACCTTGGGACGCCACAAAGGAATACCACTCCTTTGATAAGTCAAGTATTCTTAAAGAATACAAAGAAAGAAAAAAAGCTCTCAATATATTTCTAAATGAAAGATCCCCTTTAAAAGTATATAAAGGGTACCTATTTATAGGAAAAACTTCCTAACTTAATGTCCTAAAGAAGAAACTAAATAAAAAGAAACAAATTAATCCCTAAAAGGAAACAAAATAAACTTAGAAAGGTGTTGACTAGGTGACCTTATTTCAAGGAAAACAAAAAGGAAACTAATTAAAACATGATCTAAACATGTTGGACCTTATAGGTCACGTCCTTCCCCTTATTTTTAAGTGGCACATGCTTGTCACATGGTATTTTAAGTGAATTCTCCCAATTAGACTCCATGTGGGCCTTTGGATACTTTATGTTGGGCTTCAAGGAGTAAGACAATACCTCTTAGACCTTTATGAGATGAAATCTGACTCAACAATATGGGCTATATCTTTGGAAGGTATTGGATTAGACAATTCAATGCTTGCTTCATTGCTTTGGACCTAGCTCTTGTCATTGGGCCTCCAACATCTTGTAATGGATCTTTAGGAACATTAGATTTGAATATTGGGCCTTTGATATGGGAATTTCGTTCATCCCCTTGCCTTGAACATTGAGACTTCAAATCTAATCCAATTTTAGCTCCTAAGCCTCCTTTTGCAAGCTCATGTCCATGCAAGTCACGTCCTAGGCTTCCTTAAGGTGGATCACACCATGGATGCTTCTCTTCTTGTCTTTCACATGCTTATGGTTCTCCATCAGTACCCGATATCCACTAAGGCTTTGTTTGGTTTGAAGGTTAATAATGGGATGGAATGGAACATAACACACTTCCATCATTTGTTTGAAGGTTTCATAATGGACTGGGATAGAAGCGGAGGGTTTCATGTTACATTCTATTCCATCTTAAACAGTGAAAATAAGAAACCTCCGATTCGGGGGGTTTAGGATGGAACGTAAATTAATAAATACATACTACCTAATATACCCTCAATAATTCTTCTTAATATCAACTCTGACCAAATCATAATATTGATATATCAAATAGAACATAGTAATATTTAATATAATAAATTTTATTAAATAATTAATAATAATATTTTTATATTAATAATAATAAATTATATATATTTAATAATAAAATATAAAATTTTATATTTAAAATTTATTTATTTATTTTATTTATATAGAAATATATA
>JAOTAX010000005.1:23458925-23477738 GCA_025629825.1 Erythroxylum guanchezii | reverse complement strand
TTTTTATAGTTTTCTCCTTTTTATGTACAGTTATTGATCTTTACTCAATGTAGTATTAATAACTTCTTAGTCTTCACTGAGCAGAAGCAATGGTCATCATTGTTCGCCAATATCGTGTCAAAAGTGACAAAACTTGGGGAACTTTCAACAGGAATTGCTGGGACCTACGATGGCATGCTACTAGTGGTATGTTTTAGCATGAACTTTGATTGTTCCCTTATTCTAATTTCATCTCTATGAACTGAAGCATTCAAATTGAGATAGAATGTAATCGTGTAACATGTTTAGTAGTTCGTAATTTCTCAATGACCAACTGCTAGGTGGAGATTGCATGACAAAACAAATTTCAGAAAATGCTAGTTGCTTATATCTCAAAGTTTGGCTCATTAATCATATAATGCTTTCAGTATAAGTGTAATGGTATATTATTATATCTTTTAACGTTTTGTCCGTGACAGTATAAACATGATTACACATATTTGTCGTTTATAGAATATGAATAATAATTTGAATACAGGAGTTCCAGAAGATGAACATTTAAGATGATTTTATTTTTTACTTTTACATTCATATGATCAGATGCATATTTTTATAATATAAGACCGCCCTTAATTTCTCCCAATTCTAATGATGTTTCAGATGAGGGCAGAATTTCATATGCCTACTCCACTTGTACCGATCCGAGAATGTCAATTTGCAAGGTACTGTAAAAAGGTTGGCTTGAAAGCATGGGGAATCGTTGACGTATCCTTGGATAACTTATTTCAGTATCCGGTGATAAGATTCCGGAGAATGCCTTCTGGTTGTTTAATCCAAGAATTGCCTAATGGACACTCTAAAGTAATCCACCATATATAGCACACATCTAGATTAATATAAAACTGATTCCTCGAGTAATGTAGTTGAAGGCCAACTTTGTTTGCATGATCTTTCTTTCCAGGTTACATGGGTTGAGCATGCAGAGGTGGATAATTCCTTAGTCCATAGGCTTTTCCGGCCACTGGTTTACTCTGGTTTCGCATTTGGCGCAAAGCGTTGGCTCGGGACTCTGATTCGACAATGCAAACGGATTGGAGCTTTTATTCCTGGAACTGTTCACAGAGCAAATGGATGTAAAGAGATATCACTGTTTTCTAATTGGCTAGGAACTTGTCACATTCAATTGAAGAAACTGCGGTGTTATTCCGATATATGGGATAGAAATATCTTTATTGACCTCAATTCTCTAGGAGCTCTTATAAGGAACACTAAATTCAGTTAAGGCTTTTCTTTGGTATTTGTTGCAGTCCAACTAGAACAAATTGGAAAAGAAGGGTTGTTAAGGCTTGCTGAAAGAATGACAAGAAGCTTTGTTTCCAATGTTAGTGCTTCCACCGAGAATCAGTACTGGAAGTTGTCTGGTATTGATGGTGTTGAAGATTGCAGGCTTATGAACAAGATAGTTCCTTTGTGCCCTGGAGGTTCAATGAGCACAATAGCTTTTTCAAGTTCCCTCTGGATTTCAGTTTCACCAAAGAAGGTGTTTGATTTTGTGATTGATATGGATTGTCGAAACAAGGTATTCCTCCGTTGTCTTGAAAGAATGATTTGCTTAGTACTTTCGATAATATGGATCTCTATTGATCTTATGCTTGCATTGCATGTGATCTTCCTTAAAACCCAACATACTGTTAATCTCGTAACATACTCGTATATTTCAGTTTGTGTTTTGACACTTGCATATTCCGGCTTTAGTGGTCTTCTTTTCCTATTTAGTACTGTTGTTCATTGCATACATATCAAGAATACCTATCATGTTCCTCTGATCCTTCACGCAGTGGGATATTCTAAATCGAGAATATGTAACTCAAGAATACGTGCACATCATGACCGGAGACAATCCTGAACACAGGGTTTCCATCATTGGAGTAAATGTAAGTTTTGCTTAACACAAAATCTTCCATTGCCAGACAGAATTTACATACACAGCCCATAAACAAGAACCTACCTCGACATTGCAGTCTGCACAAAAAACTGAAATTATGTACTTGCAAGAGTGCTACAGCGACGAGATGGGATATTACTTTGTTTATGCTCCGATGGATCTACCGGCCGTGAGCATTGTGGCTAGTGGTGGCAATCCAGACTCTATGAACATTTTGCCGTCAGGGTTTGTGATACACCCAGATAAGCCTCCAGTGGATGGGCAGCAACCTAATGGATGTATTCTGACAATGGCATTTCACATTGCCAGTGATTTATGTGACGGAAAATGGCTTAAACCATCTGAAGTTTCTGAGGTCGCTTACGGGATCCTTAAACAAACTGGTTCCAGCATCACTCGAGCAGTTCTAAGTAGCGATGTTTAATACAGCTATTGGTAAGCTTACTCACTTCTTCGCTCTCCTCTTGTTGATACCGTTACTATTCCAAGCCTTCAATTGTTTGTATGATCTTCTGTTGGAATCTAGGAATGTGTGAGCCCTATGGTTTGCTTTCCGAAGCAGTTAATATATGTCTAGAATTTGTGATATGCTTTTCTACAACCTCGTATACTGCCTCAAGAATAGGAATTGAAATACATTAGTCTATCGTCAAGAGACAGTATAGTAAGTTGGGAACAATAAATATCATACAAATATATAGCAATTATCAAATAGGAATTGTAGTTTAATCAAAGTCAAAAGAATTTAGCGACTTAAGCTAAATGTAATGCAAATGTTTAGTGTCACACGTGATTGACCATTATATGCTTTAAATTTTTCTACAAAATCGGACTAACACATTAATTTCCTTTTCTTATTGCAATGCCAAAGTGGAGTGGAAAGCCAAGTACCGGAGAAGATGGTAGAAGAAATGAGGAGCCGAAGCAAATTAACATAAATAGACGCATATGAGGTGTAAATTACACAACTAGAAAATAGAGATAAACCGCATAAGACCATAAGCTAAGTACTTTCTCTAGTCCTTGTGCCTCTTAAAACTTAAATGTTGTGACAAATATATTTGAGTAATCTTCTTGTTTTCCTTAACTATTTTATACAAGATGAAGAAAGCATAAATAATTGTGAGAGGGTGAATACTATAGGCTCTTCGCCTCTTCCCCCTTACTTCTCACACTTTTCTCCGTCCCACTAAAGATATATCGGCGATACCGTTTTATTTTCTTAGAATTGTTTTATTTGATTAGGATTTGTGAAATTAGTAATTCCATACAAACTACATAACAATTCCTTCCACTCAAACTGCTACTAGTTAGTTTTCAAATATTATAAAACTTTAATCTGTCTATTTTCACATTCAATCATTTTGAAGGTAAAATATTGGATAGTTTACTATGAGAACCGGTGAAAATTTAAGTTTATTACCATTTGGACATAAGAGTTGATTGTGTGACTAATAATGCAAAACGATAAGAACTCTTTCGATAATAAAAAATAATAGTTAAAAATCAAAGAAGGACCTAATCCTAGGCGTAGTGAAATAATAACAATTTTTTTTTTGTTTTGATTTTTTGAAGTCAAGGTCACCTAAATTTCATAAAATGAATGGCACATGAATTATAATAATGAATGAATTTTAATTTGTACCTTATTTTGAAGCTTGATCATTTTCTTATCGTTTCTTTTGAACCATTTTTGAAATTAGCTTACCTCAATTACCGTAGTCGCATAAATGTCTGATCTTTAACGATATTCACAGTACGTGTTGATAGGATTCCACAACTATTATAGAAAGAGTTAAGGAAGAAGTGGCAGCTCCTTTAGAGCTTAAACCTATTTATAAGGTTTTGAATATTTTAGTAATTTAATTAAAATTAAATTTTTTAATTAAACTTTATTTAGAATTACAATTAAATTTAATTAATTACTAATTGGGTCCAAATATGATCCAGTATCTCATATTTAATAATAAATTTCTTAAACTTTTTTATCAATTCCAACATGATTAAAATATCTTTTCTCTCTTCAATTCGTCCTTCATATATGGCTCATTAGGTTCTTAAATATATTTGTAATGGATATAAGTTGTAACTCCATATTTTATTTAGGATTAATTCTCTAATTAAATAATTTATGTCTATAGATCAAGATTGACATCTAGTAATTCGTCATGACTACCTAAATATTTATGAATATCAAAGTGGTTTTGACTAACCTTTATGTATATGATTTTTTTTGTATAATTTAATCTCTTTATCATACATTGTTTCAATTATATATAGAACATAAAATTAACATCTACTCAATTTGAGTCCAATCATGTTAGTTCTCCACCATTAGTAATTGATTCTTTCAATGATATTTGTAATCTATTTTACAAAGTGTTGTTCCAACTTGGCCAAGATTTTCTTAAATCAATAATAATCTAGAACAAGGAAATATTCCCCCGAATCACTTTAGGATGATAAATAATATATTAATCACTCAATTACCACATATAGTTCATGTTATATCCAACAACTATTGACTAAGCTACCATTGACTATAATAGGTCATAAATAATATCAAAATATAACAATTCCTATATGACATTCTTTAGAGATCTCAAGTTAAAGGATTACTTATACAATCTTGACAATGAGAATTTCCATAGACATAAGGTAATATTTCAAATGGATTTCTCATATGGGGTTAGTTCAATGAACTTGTTCTCCTACTTATTTCATAAGGAAAAACATAACGTTTGTTAGCTTTTTACATTCTATTGATGTCTAAATATCTTAATAGAACAATAATTGTGAACAATTTAGGGATAATACATAAATGCAATATGAATCTTATAATTATGATCTCATCATAATTTCATTTGCGATGTATATTTATCCCATAGAATTTATCATATACATCTAAACATGTATAAGATAAAGAATGTCCTTAAATAATTATGTCACTAAACTATAACTAACTGATTGGTTATAGAGTATAAACTAACAGGGCTAAACAAGAAAAAGACACCTCATCAACTAGCACTTTGTCGTCCAAATCATTTTATAAAAACACCACTTTAAAGTGTTCAACTAAAAGCATTATTGATACATTTTTCTCATCTCACCAAGTTTCTTTGATGTGTATTCACAACTGTTAATAAATCTAAATAGTGTATGTGTAGCCTAGTTTAGTTTATTCTCTTTCATTTGAGTAATTCTTGCCTTGAATATCACCATTAATTTTGTACAATCATGGAGATTGACCCCTTTCCAAAGTCACCCTCTCAATAATCATTTGTAGTTCTATTTCTAATTTATTTTGTGCTCCTATTGCCTCTCTTATGTCAAATATCCTTCCGTTTATATGTTAATAATCTTCCACCATGTAATCCTTTAGCGCAACTTTCATTCCTCTTCTTCTTTCTTTGATATACTCATTTTGTGGTAATGTTCTTTATCCCTCATATGTGAGATATCTATTATTGGCTGGTTTGATCTTCTCAAGAAGAAACATTAACAACCATTTACATCTTTTTGCACTCCTAGTCAAAAATGATGATTTTTAACTAATTATAAAGGTTATGTGTATAGTAAATTAAATTAAATCAAATACATTATCATATCATCGCTTCCATGTTAGTAAGGTACTTTCATAGCTTCCATTCAAAACTCAAATTAAAGGGCACGGAGAGACTATAAAAATCTTTATTTGGGACAATCCAAAAGAGCATACTCGAGCATTTCCTTTTTTACTATTACAAAAACGGGAATAATATAAAGAAAATAAAAATAAAAATACAAGAATTTATGTAGTTTGACTAATCTATATGACCTACATTTATAGGTATGGAAGTATAATTCATTGGTTTAAGAAAGATGATGCAAGGAGAAATATAACAATCTCCCACTTACAAAGCCCTTAAGAGCTATTTATAATGTAAGATTATAGGTAAGAAGTCTAAGTATAGGAAAACTTTATTTCTACACAAGTCTAAGGATACTAAAACTTTATTTCTATGTGTCCTTGAGAAATGCGCCATGTGTCAATTGCCAATCCAATTTTCACATTAGTTCCAATTTACTAGTAGATTATTTATGCATGCATGAAAACACTGGTAAGTCTGACGTTGATCATAGGTATCACTCTAGTGTTTATTTGCTTCTACTTCTTAAACTTACCTTTCCATTATAAGATTTATTCCAATCTTATACCTTTGTCTTATAACTATTCACCTTGACTTGAATTCCCTAACATCTAACCAAGAAATACTCTATGTCATACAAGCCCCTAAAGGTTTCAAGTTAAGTGAGCATTGATCAAGTCTAATCCATGCTAGAACTTCTCTGTAAGTAAAGACTTTGTTAACATATATGATAGGTTCTTAACTGTACTTATCTTTTATATAGATATCACTTTATTCTTAATGACATCTCAAAAAAATTCAATCTGATATCAAAATGCTTTGATCTCTTATAATAGATAAGATTTTTAGCCAAGCTTAGTGCACTCTAACTATCATAGTAAATAATAGAGTCTTGCACATCCACGCCCAAACTATTAATAAGACCATGCAACCATATACCTTCTTTAACTATACAAGATCAAATTGTCGATGTTGCCAACTTACTGACTTTAGTAATGAGCTTGCAACTCAGTTTTTAGGTTATCGCTTCTGTTTGTGTTGGATTGAATTAAGCTCAAACAGTTTTGCTCTTTTTTGTTATGTCTAATATTATGTCATTAATTGGAGGTCTATTGTTAACTTAACATTATGCAGTGGAATAGGAATCCTATTGTTTGAGTTGAACTCTGACTTTTACTAGCTAGTGGTTAAAGTGGATGTGCGTGTTTGTAATCATTGTTCATTTATGTTGCATATTTGCATAGTTGAATTATCCAAGTTGTTACTGCTGCTAATAAATATCATTGGACCGATTGTATATACTACCTTACAGTAATTTTAGGGTAAATCTATAATGACCATATTATTGATTTATTTCTTTTATTTAATGTAACTGTTTAGATTGATATATTGTGATTTAATTACGTGCTTAATATATGTTTTAGTAAATTCATAATATTAGTCCATAATCTGATTTCATAACATAGAGATTGAAAAATCCTATGTATGAATAGATTTACCATAATTGGAAGGATTTGATTGCAACCTTAGAGATAGGATGACATAAATTCTCTGGTTTAAGGTCAAACATAATAGTAGAATTTATCAATCGATAAAGCAATCTTAGTATCTTTAACTTGAATAATATCGATTGATAACTCTAATATTTCTTATTTTAGTGGTCTCAAGTGATTTATTAGCATACCATACAAATTTTCACGATCCAATAGTCAACAAAAACAATTGCATAATAAAAGATTAATTAATTAAGGGTTTTTAGGGGGATTCATGACTTAGCACTAATTGTTGATATCAATAGTTCTTGAGAGATTTCTTATTTTTTTGTTCAGTATTGTTGCCTATTTTATTTTAATTTTTAAGTTTTATTTGTGTTTATTGAAAATAAAAATTAAATTTGTAGACTAGATAATAAGATATCGCCAATTACTAATAATCAACGTCTTCATGAGATCAACCTGTACTTACAAGTATTAGCTACAGTGTCACCGTGCACTTACAGATAATTCATAATTGACACTTAATCTAAATCAATCAGAAAACACCCATTCTAGAGTTGAAAATCAATAGGGAATAAGAAAAGAGAGTGGTGGAGACAATTGGAAAGAGAATGAGAGCCATGGGATGGAAAATTTTAGATATAAGAAGCATAAGTCCTAGTGTGATGATAAATAGGAACTTAACATTCAAACAAGGAGTTGGCTAAAAATTTAAGCTGAAATGGTCACGCTAGTGACTTTAAAACTAGCATGTTATGTTTTAGGTAGTTTTTTATTTTTATGTTGTTTTAGAGAGTTGAATTTATGGATATTCATGGCATGAAGTGTGTCTAAGTTCCTTCTTCGAAGCCATCACCACCAAAATCACCAAAAGTATTCTTGCCTTTATTTTTATTCCTTTTTTTTGCTAATTATATTTATTATGTGTGTTTTTTTATTTGCGTGTTATTTTTCACATTGAGTACAATATGTTTTTCAAGTTTAGGAACATGTATGTAACTGCATATCATTTATGTGTGACTTTGCATTTACATTATGTTAGTTTTTGAATATGTTAGCAGTGTGTAAAATTTATGTTGCATGATGTTCCATTGTGTATACGTGCAATTGTTTCAATGACATGAAATTGAAAGGAATTAGATTGTCTATGAATATGATCATTTAATCTACGAAGATATCTGCGAAGATACATTAGCTTGTGAAGTTATGTTTAAAGTTTTTTAACATGAATATACATGTTGATTAGAATATTATACCTATTCTTTTGTTTATGACACTTGTTTAGATGCACTTATAATTAAATTAAGTTAAATTGGTAAGCATCACTAGTAGCCTTTCATAGGAGTGATTGATTAGGAAGAATTGATGTATGTTAAAAAAAAGTGGAATAATTGTGTTAAATCAATTTCATATTCCACTAACCCTTTTTGAAAAAATTGGGTTAAGAACAGAGGTAGTAGCTAGTTGTGAGTTATGATATAGCTGAGTAACAAGGGACATTCACAAAAGATGTTTACCTTCGTGTCAAAAGACTAGAATCACACTCTAAGCAAGCTTGATAAAATGTAACTTAGTTGATTAATTAGGAGATATTCATCATATGGTGTTTGCTTTCGCGTTAAAAGACTAGGTGACCATTAAATAGAATCTAAAAATATAATGTTGTCAATAAAAGTGGACATGTTGATATTCTTATTAAATGTTAAAAAAAATCCATGAATAGGTATTTACTGATGACCTACCTCTTTAATTTGTAAATAAGAATGACAATATGCTTACAAGTGCTACAGATTTATGAATAGGGTTTCAATATTTTGCTTAATATGTATATTTAAATCAAAGCACTTAAACATAAATGAAAGAAGCTAGTGTGTTGGAACTTTTTGAGTGATTGATGTTTATGGGTAAGTTAATAACATAAGATTTGATGTTATTATACCATTATTGCATTACTGCATAATTATATGATTATATGTGTATTGTGTATTGCGTTTTGCATTTTGTGTTTTGTTTATTTTGTTGTTTTACTTTTTCTTGGGGACAAGAAAAGATTTAAGTGTGGGGAAGTTGATAGGTATAAATTATAGTATGTTTTCTAGGCATTAGAGTGTGTTTTAAGTGTTTTCTTATCTAATAATCATGTGTTTAGGACTTAGATTTATGTTCTTGTTAGTGTTTTCGTAAGTTATATTTGATTGTTATTGATTAGCGAAAGAATGAGATCTTAAATGTATTATTTAAGTGATGATTAATGTGTTTAATGATGAGTGGAGATAGGAAATTTGAATAAAATAGGAAGGAGCTAGAGAATAAGATCTTTCATGATCATGTATGATGCATGATCTTGCAGGAAGGCAGTAGGAAGCTTGGTGAAGTCTTTTTCATAAGCGTACGTCCCATGGATGATCAAGACAAAAAGGTAGTGCAGGAGGATGCATGATTGTGCAATATGCACGATCATGCAAATTTTAGGTTTTCCAGGTCACGAGATTTTTACATGTTTTCAATATTTTTGGGTTTTTTTGGAACAAAAACAAGTGCGAAAACCATAGAAAGAACTCTAAAAAGATCAGGAAGTATTTAAGGCATAGAAAAGCACAAAAGAGGTAGCTAAACAAAATAAAAGAAGAGATCAAAGATCAACATCCTAAAGATCACAAGTTATAGAATTCCAGCTTAAGGAAAAGAAAAGAAGACATCCATAATTAATTATCTACTCACTTCTTTTATGTCCTTGTTATTATTGAATTTTAATGATGACTTAATTGGGATATATAGTTGTTAAGTAGTGCTTTAAAGGCAATCGCTTTTAGCACTTTTGTGCAAACTTTATTTTGATTAATAAAGTGAAAGGCAATTTTCATTAATTTGATATTTATATTTATGAATTGACGTCGATCTTAAATAGAGTTAATGAAGTCCATGATACAAAACATAGCACGAAAGAAATCATGATGATGAGATTCCTGTCATGTGCAATTATGTTAGTATCTAAATTATCCCTAGTCATAGGATTAATGACACAAGACTTTGTTAATCCGGATAGACTAACACATGTTATACTCCTTGATTCGATCAAGCAGTGGATCTTATAAACTGTAAGCATGAGATGTTTAGAATTAACATGTGGATGCTTACTAAGAGTAGTAAGTACATCGGATGACCTGCTATGACATTATTATATGGATGATCTATTAAATGTCAGTGATTAATCTCATCATAGCAATGTGCAAATATCCTTAGACTTGAGGTACTCAAGGATATCTTAGATACTGATCGTGTGCTTTGACACCATTCCTTGTTACCACCCTATGAGGTCACTCATAGGGTGGTGATTGGGTACAGGTATTGGTAGATGATATCCACAGCCTCTTGTCGGGGTCATTACGCAGGAATCTCTAGCCAGAGTAGATGTGTTACAAAGAGAGTCTTTAACGACATAAAGAGTAATAAGATCCGCAGGATGAGAACTAATATCACTTGTACTATATGGGATGTAATCAGTATAGTGGGAGTTAACACGTGGCCTATACTCCGAACCAAGTAAGGTATAGAATGGTGAAAGGACAAATTGCAAGGTAATTGCCTATAGAAAGGCTTGTAAGTCAAATAATTGACTATCAAAGAATTCGTATGTCAATCCACTTACTTTCCGGTAAATTGGTGTCATGAAACCATTCATGAATTGCTTAAATTAAAAGATAATTCAAGTGGCCAAAAATCGGGAACCTAAAGGGTCACACTTTTAGGAGATTGAGGGAATGTTTTGGGTTAATATCGCGATATGACCATGGTAAAAAATGTTGAAAAGGAGTCACGATTGTGACCAGCTAAGTCACGATCTTGACCACTAATTCCAGCAACATAATAAGTGATTTCTCATCACTTAAACAGTGAAATCAATAGCTAGGGAGTCTAGAAATGTTCTAGACATTTAGAGGGAGTTAGAGGGAGAATTTCTTTGCATGTCAAGCAAAGGTTGCTTGATGTTTATTGTATGTGATATAATTCTCTTCTAGCCTTCCTGTTGACCATCCTAATTATGTTTCCATCTTGTTTAGTTCTCAAACCTTCCCTACACACCATATTTCTTCATCTCTACGTGTTCTGCACTGGCTATTGAAGGTCTTTGGTGTTTGCTACAGCCTAAACAAGAAGAAGATTCAAGAAAGGAGGAGCATTTGCAAGGTACTTATGATGTAATTTCATGTTCTTACAATCTGTTTATACATGCACATAGATTCTGGGTTTATGGGGATATCCTGGGAGTTGGAATTTTGATTCTGACACTTCCACTACCTTTCCATACATGTGATGCATGATCCTGGGCCTCTCCAATAGTGTCCTTAAGGTACACAATTTTAATTACATGTTCTTTTAATTTTGTCTATTATATACATAAGATTCTGAATTTTTTGGGGATGTCATAAGGTTGAAATTTTGATTCCAATGCTTCTGTTGCATAGCTATGCATGAGATGCATGGACCCATGGCTCCCTAACAGTGGTATCAAAATCACTTATGCATGTGTTAAATGATCTATTGAACATGTGCAAACTATTTTCTAGGTTGTGACTAACATGCATGTTGATTTGGAAAAATTCGTATAAATTTTATAAAATTGTTTTCTAATTTTCTTTCAAAAAAATATTTATAAGATGTTATATTATGTTTCTATCAAAGGAAATTAAAATTTAATGTCATTTACTATTTTATTGCGAATTAATTTCCAGTCTATTCATATGTTGATTTTTGGGATTTTTGGAAAACCGAATGCATGTGTTGATTTTGAAAATTTCGCAATAATTATAGAAAAATGTTTTCTAATTTTTTCATATAAATGTTTATAAGGTGTTATATTATTTTTCTGTCAAAGAAAATTGCAATTGAATGTCATTTGCTATTTTGAATTTCAGCTTGATGCATGTATAAAGTTCTGGAAAATTATGGAAAACTGATGAACATACATGCTTGTAAATTCCAAAATAATTTTATAACAATTTTTTTATGAATTTCCTTTATGAACATGCACATATGATGATGCCATGTGTATGAGATGCATGACACCTATTTTTGAAGTGGTTAATATTTTATTCTCTATTTTACATGCATGCTAATGAATATGACAAATGTTAGTAGACACATGTAATGCTGCCTAATTCCGCTTAGTTCATAAACAATTCCTTGGAATTAGTTTCTGGAATTTTTTATTAGGTAGAATGTGTATAAGACTCTGGAATTTTTCTAGAATTAATTGAACTTGATTCAATTAATAGATTAAGTTAAAGTCAACACTGGTCAGCCTTTTGAAAGCTGATGGGGTTGACTTGCTTGATGTCTTATGTGTATGAGTTTTGATTATAAGACCTTGAAACATTTTTATGAGATAAGAAATGTATTATTTTGATGTTAGTAGTATGCTAAGTGCATGTGCTTGAAATTAGGGCTCCGGAAAATTTCCAGACATCGAATCGATCTCTTTAGTGTCTAGTAGTTAACTCATTTATCTTGATAATTTTAGCCGTCAAGATATTTTTGGCTTATGTCAAAATTGTCTTGATAAATTTGAGATGACCTAGGGATGTTTTAGATGACTAATTGATGTTCGAGAATTTTGAAAACGCTAGGGATTAATTTAGAATTAATACAAGTAAAGCATTGCATTTCTAGTGTGACTAGAAAAGGCATATGTACTAGAATAGAAATGTTTAATTTGGAAATTAAAATAATTGAATTTTAGGGTCCCTAATCAAATCATATTCATGATTCGAATTAGCCGAGACTAACACTAGCACCCAGATTCAAGAGTTGAATTGAATCGAACTTTTGATGCATAGTCAAATCACATCCTAAATTAAACCTCCTTTGTGTGTTACATGCATTAGATTTTTTTAAGGGTTAATTAAAAGGGCATGATAGGACGGTTATGGACATAGGCTCAATTTCATTGAGGCATCCATAATCATGCCATATAGTTATAGTAACTATCTGAATATATATGTGAGATATATATAAGTCCATCTAAGTATTGATGAGACCTAAGAACAAATCCGTCAACCAAAATATTAGGACTTACACATTCCATTGATATGGTAAGAACCAGAGTTCTTTGAGAGTTGGGTTGTTAGGCAAATCCAAGCCTGCTCCACATAAATATGTTCAAACCATGAAAATTGGATTTTCGGATTAATTGGGTAATCATAATTGGAAGCGTAAATTTTTTGGGCAAACCCAAGGTTAACGTGGATAGAGGCAAAGTTTGGTAGTATACATGGGATCTATATGTATCAAGAGTTAACAACCAATGAGTGTGTTAAAAAAACAGTTGATGGCACAAGTCAATCGTTACATAATTGAATGTAATTGGTTTGAGTGATACCTACCGATTGACCTAAAGTGGCTTGTTTGGCAAACACTAGGTCATTCTTAGTGATGATAGATATCGACCCAATAGGAAAACTATAAGTTTTTTCGAATTCGTAGTGAGGGCTATGGATTTGAATAAAATAGTGGGACCCATAATGCATGTGATTAAAGTCTTTATTGATATGCATTTATATACATTCTAACGCTCTTTCTCATTATTCTAGGTTATTAAATTACTACAATGTCTTCGTCCAGTATGAACTTACGCTCTTTACTAGACTCCAACAAACTCACAGGACCAAACTTCTTAGATTGGCTACAGAATTTTAGATTTGTTCTCAAATCCGAGAAACTATGATATGTCCTAGATGAGCCACTTCTCGATCACCCTACTGTCGATGCCTCTGATGAGGATCAGAAAGCTTACAAGAAGCTACTGGATGATAGTGAACTAGCTAGCTGTATTATGTTGGCCTCTACCATAGTCTATGCAAAAGCAACATGAGACTATAAATGCTCATACCATAGTCTATCATTTAAGGGAACTGTTTTATGAGCAAGTTCAGTCCAAAAGGTTCAAGATCGAGGTTGCTCTTTCGCTTTAAGACGGCTAAGGGATCGTCTCCATTGTAGTATGCACTGAAGATGAATGGATACATTGAGAGGTTAGCTAGTTTGGGTTTCATAATGGATTATGAATTAAGTATAGACTTAATTCTGATTGGTTTGATCGATAGTTATTCACAGTTTGCACTTAACTATCGAATGAACCAAATATCCACCTCGATACCTGAGCTGATTAATCTCCCCAAAACATCTGAGCAAACTGTCAGGAAGGATAGTAAGGCTATGATGTTGATGGACTCTGCTTATGGTTCTCACAAGAGGAACCAAAAGAAGAAGAAGAAGAAGTCCAAGAAGCCAGTAAGAGGTGTAGCCAAGAAGAAGGCAAAGGAGAATACACCGAAGGGAATATGCTTCCATTGCAATAAGGAATGGCATTGGAAGAGGATCTGTAAAGTCTACCTGGAGTTGTTGAAGCAGAGGAAGGCATTAGATGCTTCACTGTCTACTTTAGGTATGTTATTTGTCATTGAGGTTAATACTATTTCTGATCATATATTAGATACTGGATGTGGGTCACACATATGTGTTGATATGCAGGGCCTTAGGGATAGTAGACCGCTCAAGAAGGGAGAGATGGACCTAAGTGTGGGAAATGGAGCAAAAGTTGCTGCATTAGCCATAGAAACCTATGTTTTGTATCTTCCTAGTAGGTTAGAGTTAATTTTGGATAATTGTTATTATGTACCCATTGTGACAAAGAACATTATATCTATTTCATGTCTTAATAAAAAGGGTTTTCGTTTAACTTTTTTGAGCAACATTTGTTCAATTATGTTGAATGAAATGTTGTATGGTACTGCTACATTGTGCAATGGTATTTACATGTTAGATATGTGCAATCTAATTTTAAATATCAATGAAAATAAAAGACAAAAATAGGATAACTTAAAATCATCTAACTTATGGCATAGTCGACATGGCCATATAAGTGAGAGATGTGTGTCTAAGCTACACAAGAGTGCTAGCTTAGGGTTATTTGATTATGAATCATATGACACATGTGAATCTTTCTTATTAGGCAAGATGACTAAATTACCTTTTAAAAGAAAGGGTGTACGAGCGAATAAGTTATTAGACCTAATACATTCTAATGTATATGGTCCGATGTCCATTCATGCCAAAGGTGGTTTTATGTACTTCATTATCTTTATTGAAGATTATTCACGATATGGGTATGTGTATCTAATGAGATACAAGTCTAAAGCATTTAAAATGTGCAAATAATTCAGACATGAAGTAGAGAAACAGCTCGATAAAAGTGTCAAGACACTTTTATCAAATCGAAGTGCTGAATACTTGAATGAGGAGTTCCTAAGTTATCTCAGGGATAATGGGATTGTATCCCAGTAGACTCTACCTTAAACACGGCAACATAATGGTGTGGCAGAAAGGAAAAATTGAACCTTGTTGGATATGGTAAGGTCAATGTTGGGCTTAGCAAACCTACCAAAATCCTTTTGGGATTATGCACTCAAGACTGTTGTTTATGTGATAAATAGAGTCCCTTCAAAAATAGTTGATTTTACTCTATATGAGATTTGGACTAACAAAAACTCTATCTTTCTCATATGAAAGTTTGGGATTGTCTGACTTACGTGAAGCGAATTCAATCAGACAAGCTTGAATCCAAAATCTGATAAATGTTTGTTTGTAGGATATCCTAAGGAAATAATTGGATATCAGTTATAAAATACTTTAAAGCAAAAGGTGTTTATCTCAAAGCATGTTGTCTTTTTAGAAAAATAGTTTCTTCTAAGAGAAGACAGTGGGAGCAAAGTTGAAATTGATGAAGTTCATGATGCTCAAACAGACGTAAATCAACTACCTGAACCCGAGATTGTTGTTTATGGAGATGAGACAACAGTTGAACCTTCTGACACATAAAATGTTCGTAGGTCAAGTAAGATACGTAATGTTCTAAAGAGATATGGATTTCTTATAAGTGAACATAATGATGTATTGCTTATAGAGGACGATGAGCCTACAATCTATGAAGAGGGTCTGAAGAGTTTAGAATCTGACAAATGGCTTCAAGCCATGAAGCCCGAAATAGATTCCATGTTTGAAAACCAAGTATAGATTTTTGTTGACCCACCCAAAGGGCTAAAACCAATAGGGTGCAAGTAGATTTTCAAAAAGAAAATCGATATAGATGGTAATGTGATTATCTATAAAGCGAAGCTAGTCGCTAAAGGTTATCGTCAAAGACAAGGAGTTGATTATGACAAGACATTTATCCCTATAGCCATGCTTAAATCCATTAGAATACTCTTAGTCATTGCTGCCCATTATGATTATGAGATATGGCAAATGGATATGAAAATGACTTTCCTTAATAGAAACCTAGCCGAGGATGTCTATATGATACAACCTAAGGGCTTTATATCTAAAGATAGTGAAAAGGTATGCAAGCTTCAAAAATCTATTTATAGATTGAAGCAAACATCTAGGAGTTGAAACATCCGATTTGATGTGACAATAAAAGAGTTTGCTTTCTTACAAAATCTGGATGAACCTTGTGTGTACAAGAAGGTTAATGGGAGTGCTATCATATTCCTTTTGTTATATATAGATGACATATTACTAAAAAGAAATAATGTCTCAAGTTTGCAATTTGTAAAATTTTGGTTGTCCCGAAATTTCTCCTTGAAAGACCTTGGAGAAACAACTTATATATTGGGAATAATCTATAGAGATAGATCAAGGAAGTTGCTAGGCCTTTCACAATCTACATATATAGATAAAGTGCTAAACATGTTTAGCATGGAGCAGTCCAAGAGAGGGTTTCTTCCCATGACTTGTAAGATAAAACTCTTCAAATCTATGTGTCATAAGACAAAAGATGAGAAGACTCGCATAAGTTTGATCCCTTATGCTTTGGCAAAAGAATCAATCATGCATGTTATGTTATGTACAAGACCCGATATATTGTATGCTCTAAGTGTTACAAGCAGAAATCAATTAGATCTTAGTGAGTGTCATTGGGTGGCTGTCAAGAATATCCAAAAGTAGTTAAGAAGGACTAAGGATGTATTCATGGTATATGGAGATGAAGATCTTGTTGTGAGCGAGCATACAGATGCCATTTTTCAATATGACCAGGATGACTCCAATTCCCAGTCAAGTTATGTTTTCACACTGAATAGTGGAGTAGTCAGTTGGAAGAGTTCCAAATAAGAGATGACTACAGATTTAACGACCAAATCAAAGTACATTACAGCTGCAAAAGCGGCAAAAGAAGCTATTTGGATCAAGAAGCTTGTTATGGAACTTGGGGTGGTTCCGAGTATTGTAAACTCGATACTATTGTATTGTGATAATAATGGGGCTATTGCTCAAGCTATGGAATCAAGGTCTCATCGGAGCTCCAAGCACATATTTAGGAGATATCACCTGATCAGGGAGATCATTGATAGAGGTGATGTGAAGATAGAGAGAGTGCCCACAAATCAGAACATCGTTGATCCTTTAACTAAGCCACTTCCTTAAATGAGATTTGATTCAAATGTACTCACCTATGGTATTAGATACAAAGGCGATTGTCTTTAGAGCAAGTGGGAGATTATTAGAGTAGTGCTCTAAAGGCAAGCTTTTAGCACTTTTATACAAACTTTGATTAATAAAGTGAAAGGCAATTTTTATTAATTTGATGTTCTTATTTATGAATTGATGTCGATATTAAATCGAGTTAATGAAGTCCATAATACAAAACATAGCATAAAGGAAATCATGATAAGATCATGATAATGAGATTCCTATCATGTGCAATTATGTTAGTACCTAATTTATCCCTAGTCATAGGATTAATGAGATAGGACATTGTTAATCCAAATAGACTAGCACATGTTATACTCCTTGATTTGATCAAGTAGTGGATCTCATAACCTCTAAGCATGAGATGTTTAGAGTTAACATGTGGATGCTTACTAAGAGTAGTAAGTATATCGGATGACTCGCTATGAGATTATCATATGGATGATCTATCAAATGTCAGTGATTAATCTCATCATAGCAATAGTGCAAATATCTTTAGACTTGAGGTACTTAAGGATATCTTGGATACTGATCCTGTGCTTTGACACCATTCTTTGTTATCTCAACATGAGGTCGCTTATAGGGTGGTGACTGGGTACAACTATTGGTATTCGAAGCTAATTAGGTAGCCAACAAAGGATTCACCACTCCTAATAAAAGGAGATGATACCCATAACCTCTTGTCGGGATCATTACTCAATAATTTTTGGCCAGAGTAGATGTGTCATAAAGAGAGTCTTCCACTACATAAAGAGTAATGAGATCCTCAGGATGAGAACTAATATCACTTGGACTAGATGTGACGTAGTCAGTCTAGTAGGAGTTGACACGTGACCCATACTCCAAACCAAATGAGGTATAGAATGGTAAAAGGACGAATTACATGGTAATTGCCTATGGAAAGGTCTGTAAGTCAGATAATTGACTATCAAAGAGTTCGTATATCAATCCACTAACTTTATGATAAACTTGCGTCAAGAAATCATTACGAAATTGCTCAAATTAAAACATAATTCAAGTGGCCAAAAATCGGGAACCTAAAGGGTCACATGTTGGGACCCGATCTTGTAACCGGATCCCAACCGAAAACACAACGAAAAACAAAGAAAACAGAATTGAAAGCAGAAATCGAAAGAACGGATTCTTATCAAATTCACAGTGGAACGAAACGGAAGCAAATCGAAACAAACGTTTCGAAACGAACGGAAACAAATTGCCGACATCCGAAAGCGAAGAT
>JAOTAX010000005.1:23434653-23450261 GCA_025629825.1 Erythroxylum guanchezii | reverse complement strand
GGGTGCTGTATATGGTGTGTATGTGATGGCTTTGATGATAGATAGGGTAATTGATGAGAATTTATGGTTTTGATGGATCAAATGGATCAAGAATTGAGAAATGGATGAGATAAATTTGATGTTTGAATTGTTATGAAGTGATTTTGCATGATAAGAAGTGAAATTAGGAAGATCATAAATGTATATGATGTTAGGATGGTTGTAGGAAGCTTGAAAGAAGGTTTGGAGGAGTTTTGGGAAGCCCCATGTCCGTTTAACGAACTTAGAGTTCGTTTAACGGACCTTCTCGGGTCAAAAAGGACCTCTTTCATCGCTCATGTCCGTTAAACGGACATGGAAGTCCATTTAACGGACCTTCTTGGATGAAATGGTGCAGTTTGGTCGATTCATGTCCGTTAAACGGACATGCACTGGAAAGATTGCAATAATTGACACTGTTAGAGGCAGAATCAAGTTTTGTGGTCTTCATGAAAGTTTTAGCTCTTGAAGTCTACTTTCTAATGGTTAAAGAATGAAAGCAACCTGACTTATATATTGAAAGTTATGGCAATCGCGCCAAGAGAGGTTCAAACCAATTTAAGTTATGAACATGTGAGATTCTTTTGATCATAACTCCCTCATCCGACTTCTAAATGAAGTGATTCTTGAAGCAATGGATTCCTAAGACATGTATCTATCTTTTCATAAAAATTTGCATCATTTGGAGTTGATTTGAGAAAGTTTGCATGAAAGTAAGTGAGAGGTCGGTTAGGAGAGCATGATTAGGGTTTGAGCAGACTTGGGCTTTTTAAGCATATCTTGAGTTATAGAACTCCGATTAAGGTGATTCTTTCTTCAAAATAAACTAGAGACATATAGCTATGATTTCTTTGAAGAGATCAAATTGAAATTTGGATTTTAAGATCTCCAAATTTTGTTCACCATTAGGAGAAATGAGTTCAAGCATGGTGACTGTTTTGTATGGGCATGCCATTGAACAATTTGTGAGTGAGTTTTTGGGATGTTATGAGGAAAAAAAATATGATGGCCAATGAGGGTTTAATGAAAGAACCCTTCAAGTTAATATGCACGTTCCCATTTCATGATTATCAGAGCAAGCGTTGGACTCTGGATTCAAGCGGGGTCCAACAGACGAGTGAGTAAGCAAGAGAGTTGGGTTCCGGAAACAAGATCCAACACAACTAATCAAAAGGGTATAAGTTGTTTGATATGGAAAGTGGCACGTTCCTTGTCAGTCGGGACGTTACATTCCATGAAAATATTTTCCCTTTCTTTAATCAATCTCAACAACATCCCCACCTGATTCACAAACGGTCTTACCAAATCTGGCTCTCGACATACCAGATCCTGCTCCATCAATGATGCCTGCCATATCAGAAAATTCAGAAATTCCAAATTCCCTTCCTTCATCCACGCCAGAAACCTCAATCTCAAACATACCTGTAACGCTAGCATCTTCTCAACCTCCAGCAGCGCCCACACCTTCTATCCACCGCTCCGATCGTACCCTACAAGCCCCCACCTGGCATCAAGATTACGTGATGGGATCCCAGGTCAATCTTTCCAACTCTAGTCAACGGCTGTCGAATGCCACCAGGTATCCCCTTCAACATTTTCTCTCTTATTCTCGTTTCACTCCTATACATCGTATATTTCTGGCTAACATCACAGGTACTAAAGAACCCACCACATATGCTCAAGCTATCCTTGATCCAAAATGGAAACAGGCCATGGACGAGGAGCTAACGACCTTACAACTTAACAAAACGTGGACAATAACGCCACTCCCAGCAGGTCACAATCCCATTGGTTGCAAATGGGTCTATAAAATCAAATACCGGTTCGATGGCACAATTGAACGATATAAAGAGCGCCTCGTCGCCAAAGGATACCCCCAACTTGAAGGGATTGATTATCGCGAGACCTTCTCACCTACAACAAAACTTACAACTCTCAGATGTCTCCTCACTATAGCAGCCGCCAGAAACTGGTTTATTCATCAATTGGACGTGCACAATGCCTTCTTACATGGCAGTTTGCACGAGGTCATCGACATGGACTTACCACCCGGACATCGTCGACAGGGGGAGAACGTTGTATGTCGACTCAACAAGTCATTATATGGCTTCCACATTTACTGACGTGATTCGAACAGCAGGGTATCAACAGTCCACAACAGACTATTCTTTATTCACAAATCATCAAGGGTCCTCATTCACTACCATCCTAATCTATGTAGATGACATCCTTCTAACCGGGAATGACCTAAAAGAAATGTAGTGCCTCAAAGAATGCTTATTTCGACGTTTTCACATTAAGGACCTTGGAGACTTAAAATATTTCTTAGGGATTGAGTTTTTTCGTTCTAAAATCGGGATTTATATGTCCCAAAGAAAATATGCACTTGATATTTTGCAGGATACAGGCCTCACAGGTGCTCGTCTAGATAAATTTCCAATGGAGCAGCACTTAAAGTTAACTCCAGATGATGGAGAATTGTTGAAAGATCCATCCAAGTACAGACGGCTCGTGGGAAGATTGATATACCTCACAGTCACAAGACCTGACATAGTCTTTTCAGTTCGGACGTTGAGTCAGTTCATGCAAACTCCACGATGGCCACACTGGGACGCGGTGATTCGTATCCTGAAGTATGTTAAAGGATCACCAGGTCAAGGGTTGCTATTACCATCCATAAATAATCTCACATTAAAAGCATACTGTGATTCTTATTGGGGAGGATGTCAGACCACTCGGAGATCGGTTTCAGGATATTGCATCTTCCTTGGTTCTTCTCTTATCTCGTGGAAGTCAAAAAAGCAGACTAACGTATCAAGACCTTCGACAGAAGCAGAATATCGTGCAATGGCCAATACATGTTTGGAGCTAGTATGGCTACGTTATATATTGCGAGATTTGAAAGTCTCGTGTGATGTCCCTACACCACTATTCTGTGACAATCAGGCGGCACTATACATTGTAGCGAACCCCATATTTCATGAGCGCACAAAGCACATCGAAATAGATTGCCATATTGTGCGAGAGAAGTTGCAGGCCAGAATAATTAGTCCTTCATACGTACCAACACGTTGCCAGCTCGCGGACATTTTTACAAAGGCGTTGGGGAAGGATCAGTTCTTAACGCTGCAACACAAGTTGGGAGTTCACGATATTCACTCACCAACTTGAGGGAGAGTATTAAGGAATGTATATATTTATCTTTAATGTACATAATTAGCCAGATATGGATTGAATCCCACTTTAGGTGGATCACCATGTTTATGCCTTGTATCATGGAGAAAATTACTCCAGAAACTTGTATATACTTTGCACATGTATACTGTGAAGAGTGCAGTAAGAGAAACAGATTTACTCAATTCATCTTCTCCATAATCTTTTCTTTGTTCGTAGTTTCTTTTTATAGATATTCTTCATCGAAAATCCATTAGTGGTTATTGTATCTACATTGGCGGTAATTTGGTGTCTTGGTCCTCTAAGAAGCAGCAGGCTATTGCTCGATTAAGCATCGAGTCTAAATATCAATCAGCAGAAATTGCATGGTTTCTCTCCCTGTTGAAGGAAATGGGAATCAGCTCTTCACGCAAACCAGTTCTCTGGGTTGACAATATCAGTGTTGCCTCTCTTGCTGCTAATCCTATTTTACATTCTCGATCGAAACATATCAAAATTGACGTTCATTTTGTATTACCAAGCAGATATTGGAGGTACGCTATGTTCCTACATTGGATCAACTAGCTGACATTCTGACTAAAGTTTTCTCTTTTGCTTATCTCAAGACCAAGCTCACTGTGGTTCCACCCCAGCTTCGCTTGAGCGGGGAAAGTTAAAGGAAATTGTTAGCTACCCTTTTTTAGTTTGTTATCACCTCTGTGATTACCTCCAATTGTTTCATGACAAGTTGTTTGGTACACACTTCTAGAATTCCTTTCTCTGATTGCCACATGTACTAGTTTGTTACTTCATATCTGAATATAAATAAAAAGGTCCAGCTCTCTTACGAGCATGGTCATTCTTACAACACAAATATTTTGATTTCGCTCTCTTGCTATCTTTTAGTAAGTCTAAATACTGCAACAAATGTTCACTTCATGCTTCTACCATAACAATCAAAGATAACCAACAATTATCTTCTTTCTTCTTATAAATTTCAGTCGTTAAAACCAATCAAAACAAGCAGATTTAATTGAATCAAAATGCAAGTTAAAAGACGAATGCATAATCTTGCAGTTTAGCAGTTAAATATTGCAATTAATCCATTATGAATGTCTTTATCCCTTATCTTTGAACATCTCCTACCCACTAACAGTCCCCAATCTAAAACCTTTTTAGACTCCATTTATTTCTTTACGTGAAATTAGATCGATGGCTCACTGATGATGAATAATATCATGTTCTGATCCCCTTTCTACCAGCGATGTTTGTCTGAATCAATCTTCATATCTTTTTACCAATAATGCTTGGTTAGGCAATTTAAGATCTCAAAAGCCTTTGTATCTCATATTTGGAGGTCGGCGGCTGTAGCCTATTGGTTTAATTCCGATATCAAGAATACAACAATATAGCTATCAGCAACATCCATTACAGTTGCTCGCTCTTCTTCTCTCACTTGTTGGAAAGCCTTTGCTATGCCACCTTATCCGCAGGAACACAACTTTCCTATTTCGCATCACTTAAATCTACTGAATAGTGTATTCGTAGACGTCCTAGAATTAGAGCAGTTGTTCAGAAGATAACTATGTGTGTTAGTAAAATTCAAGACAAATTAGAAACACACAAACAACGGAAGAATTTGCATACTACAAATTATTCCACAATTATAAGCAACTAGTCGTGTTAAACTATCTTTGGTTCATTACTGTTAACTGTTTTCAACTGGGCTCAAATGCACTATTTGTATACCAAATTGTACAATATTAAACCTGGGGGTTTGTTGGCAGAAACAAAAAGAATTAGGTACTTCCTGCTGGAGCATTTAACACTTCACTTAATAGGACTCTTTTAAGATTCATCAATTCTCAAGCAAGGACCAACTCATAGGTCATAGTGCCCTTCGGCCTAATACATTCAAGAACAAACTATCATTTGCATGCAAAATGCCACCAGTTAGTTCACCTTTATAGTTTATTTCTACTATAGAATTACCAGGGTTGCAGAAGAATAACGTGGCAACTACATGAAATTGACGAGTTAGCTTAACAGGAAGGATAAAACAATAAAATGTTCAATCATGTCACATTAAATTTTTGTTACAAACAAGGAATCACTTACATATAAAATGAGGTTGAATTAATTTCTAGCTGGAATACCAATCAAACTAAAAGGATCGATACTTTTCTTTCCGAAGAGCAAGACGCCATTATCTCCTTGGGAGTACGTCTGAAAAGGTAAAATCATGGAAGGGTGGACCTGCAACAAAAAAAAATCACCGCATTAACCGATGGCATACAGCATTACCGTCGTTATTCTAGTGAAACATGTAGAAGCAAAAATTTGTAACAGTTTAAGCAAAGATGGATATACTTATGTTACGAAATAGTCACACCTTGTCAAGCAGCCAGAGAAAATTAAATAAATTATAGACAAGGAGTGACTAGAACTTTCAATTGTTGAATGTGAATGGATAAGAGAAACCGCATTAACCAACAAACAAGCATGCACTTGGTTCTCTTTTACTTATGCTTCACTCCCAAGCCAACTCTCTCTCTCTCTCCATTTGCACTCTCTCTTTTGCCTTAGGTAATTTACATACCTTGATCTTGTACCAACCTAAATAACTTGCATATCGAACTGTTATGTGCCCGTGCTTGGGTAGTCCAAGGACGATTCTCAGGAAAATTAATCTCTTTCCCCTTATTTACGTTGGTTCCCTTACTTGCAAAACCTATTTTTGGTGATGAAAAACTGGCAACACTTGTCAAAGACAAGGTCTGCTGATATTGGGCTAAATTACTCTACTCCTAATTAGCTAATTTTTATGATAACTTCTTCCTTACCTTATTGCATAATGTAATAGCCTTATATAGGCAAAGAAACACAAAAGTTCCACTTAAACTAGGACTCCTAGACTCCTACTCAAGCTGTTTTAGGACTCTTAGAAAGACTCCTATTCAAATTGTTTTTATTAACATAACTATAATAGAAACTAGTGCAGAGATAATAGGGAAATAATAGACTTCTACTAGAAATAAAACACTCCTCTAATAGACTCCTAATAAAACACTCATCCATATTAGGAACCCTAAATTATAGGGACTTTATGTTCGGTGAGGATCAGCAGTCTTTGCAAGTTTAAGATAGTTTCACTCTTCATTTTAGTTTCACTCTTCATTTCCTCTTTCTTTTTTCTAAAACAAACTTGTGTAAGATTTCTCACCTTCTTGCTCTCCTAGAATGTAAAATGGAATATGTGCAACCATCTTTGTGCCACCTTCATTCCAGTTAACAGCGCTAGGATTTTGATTGTGCCCATATGCAGGTCGAGAAGGCCCAAAGACTGATAAACAAATTGCAGGTTCGTTCATCAAGCCCAAAAAGTCACGGGCACGTCTCCACACCCTTGCATCCGAAATACGAGATCGAGCTACCTGGGATATAAATCTAGTTGCAATTTTCAATAATGAAAATCAGTGCCTAACACAAACTTAGGCAGATAAATCCTATTGAAGTTCTATTAGCACATGATATGAATTAAAAGAAATCAAAATCCCATAACAACATGCCTTGCCCAAGGATACACGGGCCCTTGGTAATAATTCTGGATGATATGTTGCAAGCTTTGCAATGGCAGTAACCACAAAGCAGAGAAGCCTTGATTGTGATGACCTTCGGATGTTTTCACTATCAGAGCTCAATGATGACTCCCTTAAGCCAAGCCGACTTCCGAAGGAAACAAAAGTAAACAAATTCATTACGGAAAAGCAGGCATGTTAAGATGAACGGAAAAAAGATAGTTGAGCAGCATGCCTAGATGACAGGTTTTCATATAAAAGTAGTTCCAAACTCTCAAAAAGTTCCCTAGCTGCATCCTTGTGAGATTCACCACCCCCACCATGCTCTCCTATGGCCCAGCATAGCTGTAGTGCCAATTCTGTCTATAGAAAAAAGCAGAAGAATGTGATGATCATCAAGTAAACTATGGTCTGTAGGTTATAAAAGAATATCCAGCTGGATGACCAAGATATGTTAACCTTTGCAGGGCTATCATATGCTTCTCCAAGCCTGTCAATTATAGGCTTCTGCAAAGATGTTCATAAGGAGTTCAGTGATTAGATATAAATGTGCTCTCTAATTAACAATTGAAAATATAACAACTCACAACACAAGCAATTTGCATCTTGTTGGATACAAAAGAGAGCATGCATCTTACTCTACAAAAAAATCTGTAGGAAAATGCTAATGTTAATTCCCCAAAATGCTGTAGGAGAAAGAAAATTCTGACTCTTTTTAAGTTTTCAACTGAAACATAAGACTACTGCATCTTCAACCATACCAAGAACACAAAATGATCTAGTATTTTTATTTATAAGAAACTCGAGCATCCATTTAGAAAGCCACTTTTGACGTTTTCCCTATTACCACAACAGCTTTTCAATTTCAGTCACGAGATACCTTTAAGAGAGCAATGAAATCTGCTGAACGCTGAAATGCAGCAAGCATAAACTCTAAGATCCTCTTCCGAATCTGCAAGCACTTAACACTTAGAAATCATGTAGCATAATAATTAGACATTAAATTTTAAAAATTCAATGAGTATAGATGCCAACAAGAATTTCCACACTAAGAAACCGGATGTAGTCAAATGCTTCTGCAGCCAATGTGGAACCTATGATAGATGTCTTGAATTTCAGATTAGGTTTTAGATTCCATTATTTACTTAAACATTAAAAAAGTAAAGTGAAAAAGATTAGAAATGACTTTCCTCAACATAAACGTTTCTAGCATTAAGGGTATTTTGTTTATGTTTCATTCCTACAAACAGTAAAATGTCTTCTCCAGTCTTGATCTTTCTGTCCACTTCCCGCATAATTATGGGCACTTCTTCCCTTACTTTCAAGTTAACCAATTTATGTTTCAGGGATTACCATATCATTCCTAATCACCAGAGCATAAGCTTAAGCACATCAGTTGACCTCCATAACAATGTTTTCTAACTAAAAAAAATCAGAATTTCAATCATTTCCTGAACAAGCTACCTCATAAGAAAAGATTTTCTCGGGAAACATTGTGTCACTTCTTGTCATAAGCAAAGGAATCAATGCACAGATTAAAGCTGCAAGGACAGGGAATAACAAAAAATCCAACTCAGAGGAGAAACCTAAAAGCATTTCTTGTTACAATAGACAAATAATTTCCAAACTATATAATTAATAAGACAGAGACATGAAAATTAAGAATGGATTCCATACAATCGTTGATATTGCACAAGGCTAAAGTGAAATACATATCAACAAATTGAGGTGTCATTTTGAGTATTTGTTTTAGCCTATCAGACTGTGGAGTATTGATTGCAGCCTGCAACGCTGCACCAATTGCAGGAGAAGTCCAATGTCGTTCCTGCAACACATAATCCAGCCAACAGCTAAGTTCAGCAGCTCCAAATGGCAAATAACTACTGCTTAATTAGGCAGTTCTGTAGATGTGAGGGAGTATAATAGCAAGTGACTACATGGATCCAATTTACCAACAAAAAGATGAAAGACATTTTCTGAATCCCTTGAGAGAAATAAGGCAATCAGGAATTGCATTAATCCTAGACAGAACTGCATTACCTAATACACATCTAAGTAAACAGTTTCCTAGACAACTTTTACCATTTGCACTATCTGATTTTTAGCTGAAGTTTTTATTAGAAGGGAAACATACAGCAAGACCATCATTTTCATCCTTCAACAGTTCTAAAAACAAAGGATCAGCTGCATCTATTGTGCTGCTATCCTCAGATTCAGAGTCTGCCCCACCATCTCCTATCGTTGAACCAGTATAAGCTTCATCCATGAGTGCAAGTAGCATCTGCATTCAGATTGGGAAAAAAAATCTTATCTACACATCACTGTACTTTTTGGCTAGATATTCAAACTAATACTCCCAAAAACAACCTCAGGAGCTGTACTCTTCTGGATTGTGGCAATGCTGCTTCCAATAAGTGATCCAGAGCTCCTCTCTACCTTTTCTAGTGCCACTACCAAGACTAATACAGACAACAAGGTGAATGTCAAAACTAAATAGAAAAATTATAGCAGATCATAACAAATGATATCTGGAAAAAATTAGCATGCTTCCCCCGAGAAAGAAAGACTCATTTCGCAATACTGATTGGAAAGCACATTCATTTTGGTCAAGAAATTTGGGAAAGGAAAATATCTAAGGAGGTGTGAGGCAAGGAACATGTGGCAGTCACCAATATAGTAATAAAGTAAAGCCATCTTAAAAGAACTTTGTCAAACCAAAATTAAACAACCTAACAGAAAATTTAATGAACAGCACAAACAAGGAACACTTGATGACCATGCTTGAGTTATAATGGATAAAAAGCTTAGATTGTAAAATAAGCTCATGGGATTAAGGATAAGGAACTATACAAGATATAAAATACTTGGATACATATACTTACTTGGCAAATCCACTATAGATGGAAAGAGAGGAAGAAATGACCCAGGTGACATCAATCCTGGGAAAACCTTCAAAAATGGTTTTTCTAATCTGCAAGCAAATAGAGATGGACACTTAGATGGGCTCCACCACCTCAGCTACCTAAATCACTTGACCAATTTATTTTAAAATTTTTCTGTGGTTATATGAAAATCTCAACTACTTTATAGAACAGGACTAAGTTTGCGGAAGACCACACAAAACAAAACATTTGTTGAAGCACTAATTTCAGCATTATATTTGTTTCATCTCTAGGAAAAATGGTTACCAAAAAATCAGTCAATCAACAAGAAAATGAAGGCAAAAACAACAGTTAAGAAAATTTGTAAACTTTCTTATCAATATCTAAGTTAACCTGTGTTATTCATTCTCCTCTTCCAAACCATTTCCCAGAGTCTGAACTCTGTAAAGACTTAATACAGCTGACTACCACATTAACAGGAAAGTTGCAACTTCCCATAATTCTACAAATTCCAACCAAAATAATAACAGATTTTTAATTCTAGTACCCACGTAAAGGTCATGCAAATACAGATTTAATAATTAAATGGTTTATGTTACTCTTGTGCTAATACAATACATGAGTTACCAAAAAACAAACATACCAGATAAATATAAAGTGAAAAAAATATTTTACCCAACAATGAGAAGATTATCAGTCATAGGGAAGAGCTAACCTTTCACCATTCCATGCAATCAGCTTTAACAACAATGGAAAGAACTGCACAGGTGTTATCAATATTAGTTAGCGATATATAATGAAAATGTCAATTGATTATGTTTCAGATGTTATCATTGACTCAAAATTCAAAACTCAACAGTTAACAGACTTTCAGCATGGAAAAGTACCAGAACTTTACCAATGCAGTTGACGAGTCTTTCGTGTTCATCATTCAAGAAAATTTAAAAATTAAAACTCAGGGATTCATGTTTTCCACTTGATGTTAACTTCTGCAAATTATAAGTATACCTGAGGCAGTAAGGTGGGGAAGGATGTTAAAATTTTTTTCTTGTTCACATTAAGAAAGTCAAGAGTTGCTTCTGCAACAACTGGATCTGCAAATTCACTGCAATTGACATTAGAATAAGATGTGCATATGTTGTCCATAATATTATTGTAACAATCAAATTTTGTAGACTGAAAGAACAAAAACAACACGGCACCAAATATCACCCACCAAATTAGCTTACTTGCACTCATAACATTCAACTGCTTTAAGTACATTCTGTACATACATGAACACTCATTAAGCATATAACAATGCTTCATCTCCGCATAGTTTATTCATCTAAGCAGAAGAGATGACTAAAACTTTGATTCTTAAACAACTGCTTGTCCCCACACTTTTATGGTATCAAATCAAATTCTAAATAAAATGGTTAACACTCAAAGATGTTCACGAACATGCATTAAAAGAATCATAAAAAGAAATATAAAGTAACAAATCCCATAGTTGGAAGCATAAGTTTACCGGCTCAAGCATGAACGGAAGAACACCTTTAGGCTGAGATCAGCATCATGTAGAACCACATCGCCAAAATCCAAGAAAAATTGCAGAATGGCCTAAGCAGCAAAAAAGTAACCAATACACCTTACGTCTTTTGCAGTCTAAGAAACAAATTTTCCTTTCATCGAAATGCAAACACGAGAAAATAGAAGGCTAATATCAATAGAAACAGAGTATATTAAATCTTAGGCTTTTGTACTCAAATTCCTAAGTTCTACCATTGCTAAAAGTACAAATATTTCAACTTAGGAGTAAGAAATAGATCATTTTAGGAACAAATTCCATTCTCTTTAATTTCTCTCCACATTTACCAAAACTCAAACTGGGAAATCATTGAATTCATAGCTCCAGAAACTCACTCTCCAAAATTTCTCACATTTTATTCGTGCCAAGTTTGCAAGATTCAGGAATTGAAATTTCTAACCATCACTTTCTACAACTTTCCATTTTTTTTCTCCTTCACAGTCATAACTAAAAATAAAAATTCTATAATAATCTCGAATTGCAAATTAAAATAACAAATCGTTCATAAAAAGAAAAAGCATTTACCAGTAAGAGGAGACCGTAAGAAGAATGGGATTGAGAAAGAGAGACAACAGAGCGCTGGAAGAGCTTGTTGAAATGTGGATAAACCCTAGCTATCAAATCCTGCCCCCGCTTTTTCTCTTCTTTACACAATTCATGTAGCCTCTTCACCTACTCAATTTATGTAAACCACTCCAATTAAAACTCAAAAGCCAAAAAGAAATTGAGATCATCAAACAGAGAATAATACATACAGAAGGAAGAAGAGAAGAATCGGAGGAGGGATCGTTGGGCAAGTTTGATAAGCTTCGCAAGTGCAAATCCCACTCTCTCTCTCCATCCCCCATTACTATCTGGTACCATAAAGCCAAGGTGATTCGGATTTGTATTCCAAAGGCTTTTGCCTACGTATTTATACTTTTATCTTAAAATATGTGGATATATAGTAAAAAATAGCTTTTAGCCTTTGTTTGGATCTTTAATTGCACGAAAAAACGTAAGGAAATATTGAGAAGAAAAGAGGAGAAAAGAATGAAAGAGAATTGTGATTTCCTTTCCCTTGTTTGTTTTCCTAATTTGTTAAAGGAGAGAATTGAAACTTGTTTTAGATAAAAAAAAATTTTAAAACCTTTATGCCCTCGATTATTAATTTGTTAGAAGTTTGTAAGTTGATCAAAACATAGATATAATGGTAATTTCCAAAAGATAAGGTTATCTTCTCCCCATTTCTCCTCCTTTCCCACCAATTTGATTGGAAATATGTTTGGAGCAAATTTCACTTCTATTTTTTTATATTATCTTTTTTTTTCTAATCTTAATTTTGTCCAAATAATAGAAAACAAGAGAATTGTATTTATCTTCCTTTTCTTTCTTTTGTTTCCCTCGATCCAAACAAAAGCTTATATTTTAACATCAATAACATATCTCACGACCTAAAGTTCAAACTTGGGAAGGGAAAAAAAGGTAAGACCACCCATCAAAGAACCATCTCGAAAACTCTCTGAGAGTTACATTTGTGTTTCTAGTCTCGTCACTGCTGTTCCAGAATCCACGACAGTACCACCTCTAAAACTCTCCCTAAAGAGGACAAGCAAATCTCAACTTCAAAAGTGAGCACACTAGGGCCTTGCATCACTTGTCTGAAGGGGAGCATACATTAAGAGAATCGGTTCTTTGGTGAATAGTGAGATGAAGGCTTGAAATTATGGAATCTAGGGACATGCTTATTCACATGATTTCGAATTGAAATCATGGATTCCTGTTCACATGATTTTGAATTGAGATTATTGATATAAAAAGCAACAAGCTCATTTTTAACTTCCAAGATTTATACTTTTTTTTTTGAGCTGTTTAACATATTTTAATAGATGTATATAATATTTTATTGTATAACTAGATTTTAAATTGTCACATCATATTCACATGATAGTGTAGAGTCCACTTTCTTAAAATAAAAATTAAAAATTTTATTAACATTTTTACATGTAAGACTTAACAAATTAACCTATTAAGTTAATAGATAAATTAAATTTTAACTTTTATTAACCTAACAAATTAAATTAACCAAATAACTTATTAACTTAATTAATTAAAATAAGTAACTAACAGAATTAAAATTAACAAAGCTCGAATCCTTAAAAGAGTACAAATTCTCAATTTTCACCATTCTTCTCCCTCCATCATCGTCTCCAATCACCCTACGGTAGTAGTTATTAGTTACCCCGAAGTCATCACCAATTATCCTACGAAATCCTCACTATTTTCAACTTGACAACATGTTGAGTTTAATGTGGTAAAGAATTTACAATGTCCTGAGTTTATTATATCTACTTTGTCTGTTAGATTATGTCATGTGTTTTGGCTACTTTTTTCTTTTGGGCTACACATGGGAGGTAGTCCCGTATAGGGACATATGTGTTTTAGCTTACCTCTCTTGTGATCCTGTGTTAATGTGTATGTTATTAGGCTTATGTATGTGACAAAATAACACTTTTAAGAATAAAGCCAAAATTTCTTTTGCTGCACATCTCTTTTTTCTTTATACACATTAACGTGCTCCAACGTCCTTTTGATGCTTTCTTTTTTTTGTTGAATGTACATGTAGGTGCAATAGTAGTACCAGATAGTGTGGAATGAATATAATATTATACAAAGACTAATTTAGTTCCTTTGTCCCTTACCTCACTTATAGCGGTGTGGAGTGAATATAATCTTCCACAAAGACTACTTTAGTTCGTTTATCCCTTACCTCACTTATAGCTTGGATTTGTCGAATTTAAAATTAAAAATTTTCTGAATCATAGGTGCAATCCACATAGTTATTAATTTATAGTACATCAAAAATCAATTGTATGTATTGTTCTTTGTTTAAAGAAACCTTAGAAGACTTTGTATTTGTATCATTTTCAACTTTTAACACTTCATGATAAGATTTTGTTTCTCAATCATAGGTGCAATCCACATAGTTATTAATTTATAGTACATCAAAAATCAATTGTATGTATTGTTCTTTGTTTAAAGAAACCTTAGAAGACTTTGTATTTGTATCATTTTCAACTTTTAACACTTCATGATAAGATTTTGGTTCATAAAAAATTAAACAACTAGTTTGATTTACATTCCTAATATTTGTCTATCTTTGTTTAAATTGAAAGTTGAAAAAAAAATGCTTCTTATAAAACATATTGTATGTCTTATGTAACACCTAGTATCTGATTTACCCGTTACATCGAAAAAAATTTGGTGTGAACTATAATTTTTGGTGCCATCAAATTAATGATGTATGACACTTTTTCGGTGGTCACAGGAAAATGTACGAGCGGATTTTAAAGAACCAGTCCAAGAGGGGCATTTTTGTAAATAATGAACAAAGTGGCTTATAAAAGAAGCTATCTATAAATAAGACAAAACCTTGTCTTCTTCCTCCTCCCGCACCTACAAAAATCACCATGGAAGCTCTCTTTCAAGGTTTTCAACCTTTGTAACAAGAATGTGAAGGAGAATCAAGCTAAGCAGTCGATGCAAAACGGTAAGCCTCGATTTCGACACTTGATTCTACCGATTGAAGTTTAGTTTCTCTCTCTTCTTTTTCATGGCTATGAAACCCATTTGATGGAATTTATGGGTTTGATGATCTTGATGATGAATTGTTATTCTTTGATGTCTAATGACAAATTAACATGAGGAAAATTTCATTTTTATGGTGATTTGGGGCTAAATCAAAACCTAGGGTTTTGGAGTTCAAGCTGTCAATAGAGACAGATTCGTAGGTCCTCCTTATACATTTTTTGAGCTGTTTAACGTGTGAATTTGTAGAAACTCAAAACTTAGAAGTTGTAGATAAAGATGTCCACTATATCCTTGAATTTTTTTTCACGAATTTAGGGTGAGCCAAACAAACGAGGTAGGTCCCGAATTGAAACTGGTTCAAAATACCAGCGGGATTGAAACACGAAATGAAAGTTAATTGTTTGAGGACTTTAGAGTTAGAATTGGATGATGAGTTATTATTATGAAATGCTCAAAAATGTGTCATCTGAGTGCTGTGTAAAGGGAATTTTAATTGGATGAGTATCTTGTGAGATATGGCTAAATAAGTGACGGGTGTTACTAACTTCAGTGACACAGAAGAGAACAGAAACATGACAGCCTTATAAAAATCACAATAAATACAAATTTCATCATTTTTGAGTCGTCTTTGGATATATGATATCCATATGAGCCTATTGAAAATGGAGATTTGAATCACCTTAATTGGATGAGAAATGATTAAGTTATAAGGATTGGAGACAGGAAGGGTCCAACTCATGACTGAATATTAAGGCTGACTTGTAAATGGGATATTTGGATTCCTTAATGACCTAATTAGAAAATGGTCATAAAAGAAAAAATGTGAATTTATGTGTT
>JAOTAX010000005.1:23413866-23424943 GCA_025629825.1 Erythroxylum guanchezii | reverse complement strand
GGCAAAGGGAATTGAGATTAGAATGGATGATTTTTCAAATGAAAAATTTGATCGCTTTGTATAAGATTGAATAAAGAATGAATCAGTAAGAAGAAAAAAAATTTAGACTGGATTTCGGATTGGTTTAGTCTTAGGATTTTCAACGCGACGTTTTTCTAAAATTCTCGTCGCTACAGATGTCGGAATTTGTTTTAGTTCGTTTCGAACCGTTTGTTTCGTTTTGCATTCGATTCGGTTTCGCTTCTTTCGCTTTGCTTCGCTTTTGAATCCGATTTGTGTTTCTCCTTTGTTTGTCCCACTTTCGATTCACTTTGGTCATAAGATTTGTTTGATTCGTTCCACCACTTTGTTTTCGATTAGCGTTTACCGTTTTTCCGGTTGGGGTCCGGTTCCGAGATCAGGTCCCAACAGAAATTATCAAAAAATTTAGTTACTTTAGTTGTAATTTTTTAGCAAGCTAACCTTTGTTCAACATTGGCTCTTCCTCTAAAGGGAAGAACTCCAACAAGGGAAGAAAGGTGGATTTCTCTCTTAATCGTCTAGTGATGAGATCATACAGTAGGGCCATTACTAATGGATGATGCCACATCCACTCGAAGAAGAGTTGGTTATGCCCATCTTTTTATTAACTCTAACATGCAATAAGATTACCAAAGGAAATTCCTCTACTTAAATTGGGAGAGAATGACTCCCTTATGAACGATACAATAATGAACTCCCATCAATGCAGACCTTCACTACTACAGCAAGGGAAAGCCTAAAGATCAACCGAGAGAAATTTTGCTAGAAGGATTTCATAGAATTGATGGGTTTAGAGGAACATATTAACGCAACCCCTCATTCCCCAAAGACAATGAACTAGTTGGTGGATTCCCCTAATAAATCAATTAAAAAGAAAGATAAGAAAAATATAGAGGCTAGCCATTCTTTGTGTTCAAGGACTCTTATAACAACTAATGTAGATAATATGATTCCCTTGAATGAGGCTAGAAGGGCTAGTGAAGACTGCTTTCACAATCTCTTAGTCCAGGATCCATCAGGAGTCGATGAGAGCCCCAATAAAGAAAATGAGTAAAGTTATAAAGTTGATGATGATCTATGTAAAACTCAAAATGGTTTTAAAATTGTGGAGAGAAGAAGGTCAAGGCATAAGGTCAAGGGCAAAGCCCCTATCTCCTCTAGATAATGTCCATTTTTATGTTGGAACATAAGGGGGTTTAGCAACCCCAAGAAGTAGATGGTTGTTACAGATTATGTCAAGTATCAAAGGCCTTTTCTTTTTAAACTATTAAAAACTAAGTTAAAGGATAATATACATGGTAATATTTGGTTCCTCAAGATTAATTGGAAGTTAATCACATCTTATAGCCATCACTATTTAGGAAGAATTTCTATTGCCTGTGACCCTGAACTTTTAAAGTTGATAAGCTCTTCAATCTCTCTTCAATGTAGTCACCTTCTTATTAAACGCTTGGGTATTGAGAAAGTCTAGATATCTTTTATTTATACTTTGAATTTTACATTCCAAAGAAAGAGACTAGCTCACTATAAAGAAAGCTCAATAAAGCTTTAGTAAACTTTGAATGGTAAGAAAATTCCAATACATTAGTGCATATTTCAGCAATTCCCTAAGCTCAGACCATTCTCCTGTGGGGATAAAGGGCATATCACTATATTATACAGAAGGAATTCACCTTTTAGGTTTTTCAATCACTTAAGAAAAAATAAGGGTTACAGGATGCTTTGGTGAATGGTTTGAATAGGAACATTCAAGACTATGATTCATTCAAATTCTATTATAGGTAAGGGGCTAAAGGAACTATAAAAACTCAATAAAAACTCTTCTATGTATTCAGATATCATCAGGATGGAGAATCCCTTCTAAAGATACAATAAGAACTTTGCGACAATCCTCTAGATGATTCTAAAAAGATTCAACAGGGATTGGCTCTTAAGAAGTATATAAGTGCCCTTAAGGATCATAACTCCCTCATTAAGCAAAAGCCAAAGGTGTTTTGGCTTAATGATGGTGATTCTAACTCCAATTTCTTTTATCGTGCTCTCCTAGCTAAAAGGAATAAGAATATAACTTTCTCACAGGTGAATGAAGAAGGAGCAATTATCACTAAGCAAAAGGAATTGTTAAACCATGTTAAGGATTGCTACCAAATCTAGGTAACTCTAGAGGAGGCCTCTCCTTTGATGTAGCTATCAACACAATCGTCCTAACTTTGATCTTTATATAATAGAAGGAGTTTTTATTGAAACCAGTTACCTGGAATGAGATTAAGAAGGTGGTATTCAGCTTTAATAAAGCACTAGGTCTAGATGGATTCAATGTATTCTTCTACTAAAAATCTTAGAACCACCTCAAATGACATATTTGTGATGCAGTCATGGAGTTTTTTTCCAACTCCAAGATGCTTAGAGTTTGGAATAACACCACTTGTACCTAATTCCGAAGTCTTCCAACTCCTCTACCTTAAAAGAATATGGGCTCATTTCTTGTTGCAATATCTTCTATAAAATCATCTTCAAAATCCTTACTAATAGATTTAAATTGGTTTTTCCGGGGATTGTAAATTATACACAAATTGCTTTTATTAAAGGTAGGAGCATTAGAGATAATTTCATGCTTACCTAAGACTTAATGAAGAACTATCACGTCAAAGGCTTAGGCAAAATATGTGTTTTGAAAATTGACATTCGTAAGACATTTGACACTCTAGAATGGAGCTTTATCACATACTAAAAGCATTTGGATTTCCTAAACTATTTATAATATGGATTAACTGGTGCATCTACACTACCTCTTTTAATGTTATTGTGAATGGGTATGTTTCCAAGTTATTCAGGGGTGCTAGAAGGTTAAGGCAAACAAACATTTGTCCCCTTACCTTTTCACTCAGTGTATGAAGGTTATATCTAGAATTATGCAAATTAACATTACAACAAGAGAAATTTCAAGTATCACAAAGTGTGATCCATTAAAGGTCTCTCACTTAGCTTTTACAGATAACCTTCTCATCTTCTATGATGCAAATATAGCTTATATGTCATGTCTTATAAGATCACTTGAGGAATTCGGTAGGCTATTTGATCTTGGAATCAACAAGGAAAAGAGTTTCATGATGATCTCTAAAGATAGTTCCTACTTGGCTCATGAAATCAGGGATCTTTCGAGTTTAACAATTAAATCCCCTCCTTTCATCTAATTAAATTTCCCTATATCCACAAAGAGCTTACCTATGCATCTTATAAACAAGACTTTTTTTTGTCAAAAGGTTGTGGAGAATTGTTAGTAAGGAGAACTCTCTATAGGTGAAATGGGATGAATAATATGTGAGGGGCAAAATTTTCTAGACAATCAAGCCAAGGCAAGATTACTCCTAGAGTATGGTGCAAATATTGAAAATGAGGGATATCCTTCAATCCTCAATCAAGATCACCATTGGTAATGGGGCTCATACATGGCTTTGGAGTAACAATTGGAGCCCCCTTGGCCCTTGGTCCCCAATTTTTCCAATTTAATGAGTTAGTTTTTCCTCTAATGCTAAGGGTTAGTGCCTTAATAGAGGCAAGGAGCTAAAGGTGCACAAGAAAGAGGTGTAATTTCCTTCAAAATTATTTGTCCACTTACCTTCCTAACCTCTCGAAAGAAGATAGAGTTGTTTGGTTTATACGCTGCTCAAGCCTATTCACAAATAGGCCTTGAGGAGACTTAGAAATCTAACCCCGAAGGTTTAATTGGCACAAGCGGGTATGGAATAGATATCTAGCTCTTAAGATGTCTGTCTTATGGCTTGCTATGAGAAATTGTTTGACCACTTTAGGCAAGATTAAGCAAAAAACTCATATTAACACTACTTGCAGGTTTTGCAACTTTGCTTCTAAATCTACACTTCACCTATTTTTTGAATGTACTTGAGGCAACTCTTGCATAATGTATTAAACAAAAGTGGAGCTAATTATGGAGCAATGGACTGGCATAGTTTAGGTCAGTGGGCACTGACCTTCGGCCCCAAAAAAAAAAGGATGATGTCAATTTCTTTTAAATGGCATTTGGTTGCTCAATGTATTCCTTTGGCATGAAAAAAAAAAGGATATTCAAAAGCTCAAGTTAGGATATTAATTTGGTAATGCTAAGTAACACAAAGATGATAAGGGAAATGGTTTTGTCATGTCACGTAGAGCTTAATCCCTTCACCAATTTTGGCCTCTGACTAGAATCTCGGGAAGTTAAATTCACTCATTATTCCTTCACATCTCCTCAGGGCTGGATAGTCTGATTCCTTTTGTTGATTAGTTCTTGATGTGAGAATTGCCGGTTTGGAATTTACCTTTAGCCTGATTTTATAGTCATAAGGATAGGCTTTCCTTTTAATTAGTCTTGGTTTTGTATTTGTATCCGAGACCAACACTACTGCTTCTACGGCTTTAAGCCCCCTTATAATATTTGGCTATGCATTAATCTAATATATTCTTTAATTTTTTAAAAAAATCTTAGATTCTCCGAGGACAATAATATGTTCAGATTGAAAACTTGACTCCTTTACCTCTCCAAGACAATCTCCTGAAATGTTGCAACTCTCCACCCAAATAGCAATTATTTCTTAATCACTATACTCACCTATTGATCTAATATCCAAAACAAACTTTTACTGGTAAGCACTTTCCATGTAAAATTAGCGGAGGCAACTTGCAACTATACCTTCCAAGTACAGCACAAATCTCAAGCATCTCAAACATGCTGCCCTAGTTTGTCTTCAAATGTTCTATTAAGCAACTGCAGGTATAGATAGCGATGAGGTATAGATAGCGATGAGAAAGACAGGACAAGAAGAAATCTTTCCCAAGAGTGGAGGACTTTGCAATGAAGACATTAGCAAAATTACAGAAGAAACAAATTCTACCAACTTAACCTCAATCCACTATCGAAAAGTGTGTATAAAAACAACATCCTATTGCAGTCAAATACCAGGGACTATTATCCATGAAACTTTAATGGAAACAATTAAGATGCCAAAAATCTTAGCAGTTCAATGCATCATAATCATCTAACTTCTCATTGTACTCCAGAACCTTTCTCTTTATCTTGGATGTATCCACCCAAGTCACGAAGTCTTCCATATTCCTTGTTACCAAGAATGCTGGGTCTGTCACCGAGTCTGGACCTACTCGAATGTGCCCCTGCTCAATGTATGTGACAGCTTCTTTTAAATGCTCCGCAAACTTCAACCGCACTAAAACAGTTGAAAGCCTACGTCTACAGACAAAAGAATGAGCTGAATAAGATGTTAATGAGACAGTGTAAGGAGAAGATAAAGGGTAAAAATGCAGAGAGAAAAATCTCATTGGAGTTAATGTCATGACATGATTATATTGCTATCAACAAAGATTTGAAATTAAAAAAAGGAGGCATATTCTGCTATACAAATTCCATTGCGATGGTGGACGAAAGAAACACACCTGCAGAATGATGATACAGATAAACGATCACATAATGCCAAACTTTTCCTGCTTGGTATCACACCCATGTTGTATCTGTCATTTAACAAAGAAACATCAAAATGTTGATAAATGGACCTTATTAACTGGACAAAACTTAAGTCATGATAGTTTCCACGACAAAAACAATTCGAATTAGTGTCACTTGGATCCTACAAAACTAAAAGCAATAAGCACCAAAAGTTCCTCCAGTTGAACTAAATGCCAAACCTTTTCTTACTTTCTTTGTACCAAATAATCTCAAATTTCAAGAAGACGATGAAACTCAGTATGATTACTTGTTGATATGAAGAGTTGGGAAGTATTCAACTGATGCAGGAGCAGTTAGTTTAGTTTTCTTAGTTAATATTGGATTTCTTACTATTTAGTAATTCTTAAGTTATTGAGATTCCTAGTTATCATAGGATTAGCAAATTACTTTTTAATTAGTATTTCCTTTCCTATTAGGAGTTGGATTAGGTCCTATATTAGTATAAATAGGCTGCCTATGCTTGATTTTTAGATATGTCTTTTATCAATCAAATAATTTTATGCTTTTAGAGGTTTTTCTACAAACCCTAAGCCCTATTTTCAAGTTCCAACTACAATCTACTTCAATTAAAGCCTATTCTATTCTACTTATCTTTGTTTTTCCTTCCCACACTACATCAAATTGGTATCAAAGCAAGTTAGATCCTTAGATTTTGATTGCTTAGCTATGGTTGGACGCGGTAGAACACGTGGACGTGGAAATCAAGATAACCAAGGAGAGATCGCTGAGTTGAGACGTGTAATTGCAGACTTATCACGAGCTGTACAAGAATTGCAGCAGCGACGGGAACCAGTGGCAGCCCGAATGGAGATTCCGGAAGGCGACCATGACCCCTCGGATGTACCGGAAGCTAGTCTTGAGGTTGAAACTGAAGATTCAGTGGATAACAACCCCTCTCATGCAGCTGGAGCCGCAAACAATGCAGTAAGAGGTTGATAGTAAGAGAGGTTAGTGCATGCCCTTGAATTGAATGGTGGTGGCATTAGAATTGAAGTTGCTGATTTTCATGGAAAGAAGCATGTGGAGGACTATTTCGATTGGAAGGCGAGTTTAGAGACTTATTTTGAATGAAAACCTATGGCTAAAATTAGAAAAGTGTTGTTTGTTAAGCTTAAATTGAAAAGCACTGCACTTCAATGGTGGAAGCGAGTTGAGGAGCAGTGTGCACGACAAGGCAAGCCTAAAATTAGCACTTGGGAACACATGAAAGCGAAGTTGCGCAAGCAATTTTTACCAGCTGATTACTTAATGGAATTGTATGAAAAGTTCCATTCATTGAGACAAAGGAGCTCAAGTGTGGAGGAATACACGGCCGAGTTTAACAACCTCTCAATTCGAGTGGGGTTGAATGAAACTAATGAACAATTGACCTCTCGATATCTAGCAAGTTTGAATCAATCAATTAGGGATGAGATGGGAGTAGTTCGATTGTTTAGCCTTGAGGAAGCAAGGCAACATGCCTTAATGGCAGAAAAACGAGTTTGGAGGTATGATTCTAGAAGGCCTTTGTTTGGAAGAACTGATGGAGCTGTTCAGAGGAGTGTCGGAGCTATTCGTAATGAAAAATAGGTCAATCAGCCCTCAGAAACAGTCGCGAGACTGCCAACATGAACCGAACTAATGGAGGAAATATGAGTAGCATTGAAAAAGGGAAGTTTGGAGCAACAAACACTAATCCTAATAATTTTAAAGCTGGCAGCAGCTCACAGATTCAGTGCTTTACTTGTGGAGAAAAGGGTCATGCTTCTTATGCTTCTCCGGAGCGAAGGGTGAACCTCGCTGAATTAGAAGAAGAGGAGGAGGATGTGTCAAATCCTGTGTATGATGATGACGTGGAAGCAAGTGAGGATATAGATGTGTACCCAGCTCTAGGAGAATCTTTAGTGGTTCGACGAGTAATGACAACCACTAACAAGTGTGAAAGGGAAGATTGGAGACGTCGTAGCATATTTCGAACCCATGTTAATTGTGGAGGTAAGGTGTGCAATCTAGTTATTGATGGAGGTAGCATGGAGAATGTTATTTCAAAAGATGCAGTAGAAAAGCTTAAACTTACCACTGAAAGGCATCCTCATCCTTACAAGATTGGTTGGCTTAAGAAAGGTCATGAGATTCCAGTCACTTCTCAATGCTTAGTCAAATTTACTATGGGTTCAAATCTAGATGATGAAACTTTGTGTGATGTTGTGCCTATGGATGTTGGCCATATTCTTGTGGGCAGACCTTAGTTATATGACCATGACATGGAACACCTCACCAAACCAAGCAATACACTTTTCGTAAAGGCAACAAGACTTACACCTTACACCCTTTAAAGGAAGAAGCCAAAGAGACTTCTAAATCTTCAAAAGGTGGCAAGGTTAGTGGATATATAGCAGCTGAAAGGTTTGAATCAAAATTTGATTCAACAACCTCCTGAAATCCAGCAATTGTTGAAGGAATTCAAGGAGCTAGTCAGCAATGATTTGCCTCCAAGTTTACCGCCCATAAGAAGCATTCAACATGCTATTGATTTGGTGCCTAAAGCACCTCTACCTAATCTGCCTACATATAGAATGCCACCTATGCAACGTGCCGAGATGCAAAAACAGGTTGGTGAATTGCTTAGTAAGGGATTGGTGCGAGAAAGTAAAAGTCCTTGTGCTTGTCCAACTCTACTTGCTCCAAAAAAGGATGGTTCTTGGAGACTGTGTGTTGACAATCGTGCTATCAACAAAATAATTGTCAAGTACAGATTTCCTATTCCTCGTTTGGACGATATGCTTCATCAACTAGGTGGTTCTAAAGTGTTTTCAAAGATGGTCCATTTTATTCCATGTTTCAAGACTTCTGATGCTACACATATTGCTGATTTGTTTTTCAAGGAAGTGATGAGACTACATGGCGTACCAAGTGCAGTTAGTTTAGTCTTCCTAGTTAATATTGGATTTCTTACTATTTAGTAATTCTTAAGTTATTGAGATTCCTAGTTATCATAGGATTAGCATATTACTTTTTAATTAGTATTTCCTTTCCTATTAGGAGTTGGATTAGGTCCTATATTAGTATAAATAGGCTGCCTATGCTTGATTTTTAGATATGTCTTTTATCAATCAAATAATTTTATGCTTTTAGAGGTTTTTCTACAAACCCTAAGCCCTATTTTCAAGTTCCAGCTACAATCTACTTCAATTAAAGCCTATTCTATTCTACTTATCTTTGTTTTTCCTTTCCACACTACATCATCAACAAAAGAACAAACAAGTTCAAATATATATTAATCAAGCTCTTCTAAAACTAATTTGCCCAGATTTACACCCCCCTCCAATCTGATCAATAATACACAATTTACTGCCAACACAAACAAAATAAATTTCAAAAAGAAATAAACTCACAGCTTCTCCAAAAGCATATCAGTCATTTCAATCCGAAAGGGGTCTCTAGGATCCATCTGCTTCAGAATATTAACCAACTTCTGTGCCATTCTACACAAACTGGAATATCTGTTTTGAACATCCAATCACAATGATGAGAGAAAAAAAAAGAAGATAAGGTTTCAGAAAACAGAAAACAGAAAACAAAGTGAGACCAACACAAATCAAACCACTCTTAAGGCAGACAGGTTTAGAAAATGACTTGAAGAAGTACTGACTTCTTATAATCATCACGTTCAACAACATGGTAACGTTGCATGACATGGGATTCACGGTGGCTGCCTTCCCTCTTCCAGTCCAAGAAATTCACCTTTTTTAGTAGCTTTTTTTCATGAAACTTTAACTGCCTCATTCTTGCAATCCTTTAAACAATCAGCTCTAATAAAAGCCAACAAAAGTTACACCAAAAAATAAGAAAACTGTAGAAGAGTAGTGAAAATATATAAAGCAGACCATAGACAAAAGGAAAGGGATATTTTCTACTTCAGTTACTCTTCCTAGCAGCTGGCATCAATATATGGCAAGAAAAACAAGATCTTCGCATATGGACGTAAAACAAGCTATACTTTTTCGACTTGAAACTTAATTTGATACATCATCCGAGCCCTTCTCACTTTGCACAAGCAGAGATTTATGTTACTATGACCATATTCATGAAAGGTCACTCAACTTTTTAAAAAATGGAAAGTTCAACGTTTAACCAGATGTATTACAAAACAACCGAAACATGTGTACAACTATACCTTACTCGAACATTAACAATCAAAATTTGGGAACCAGTTTGGCGACTGGCAATGGTGACTGGAAACGGTGGAGGAGGGGCGACTGGCGATGCTTCCTGGAGGGTGACAGCTTCGACGCCGAGCAGACGACGACGGAGAACTGACGGCGGTGACTGGCCAAAAGCAACGGAGTCCCAGTGAGGTGAATGGCAACAGAGGACCAGGGACGACTGTGAAGGCTTCGTGGCAGAGACACTTCGACGCCGAACTCCTGGGTTGAGATTGGAGATTTGAGAGAGTGAGGAGTGGCGGGGACGAGAACCCTAACTCAGAACATAATGAGACGGGAGACCGTAGAACTGAAATATTTGATAGTGTTTTGCAAATTATATTATTACTTTCTTTAAAAAAATTAAATTAATTTGTTGAATTTAATTATAAAAATTTTAAATTAGTTAATTTTTAATTTTTATTAATAACTTATATTATTAAAAATAATTAATTAATTAATATTTTTTATAAACTAATCAATTTTTATAAATTAAAATAGACGAGTTAATTTTTATTTCGATGAATAAGTGTATTGTCTTTCTTTAATCATATTTTAATTTTTTAATTTTTGATGGTCTAATTGACTATATAAATCTTATTAGTTTAATTTTCAATTTAATTGTTAAAATATTTGATATAATACATATAAAATATATTCTATTAATAGTTATATATATGTATGTTATTTTATTAAATTAACATAAATCATAAGTGGTGAAGAAGGTAGGGGGATCTTAACAGAGGAGGATTACTATTCTAAATCTTACCTAATTGAATTTGGGTTATTAATAAAAATAATGTCATTGTGATATTTTAGCCAAATTATTGCAGATTAGTCAAGTTAAGACAGGTTGACCTTAATTTAAATTTGTATTTGTCAATTTACTATCCCTAAGGCCATCTCTAATCAGTGATCGGAATTTCGTACCGTACCGGTCGGTACCGGCCGGAATGTTCCGTTCCGGCTAGAATCCGGTACCGGTACGGGGACAAAGATACCGGAGCAAAAATTCGGCCAGTACCGGCCGTTTTCGATCGGTACCAGCCGGTACCACAGATACCGGAAAATATCTGGTAGTTTCGTAAAATTAAAAAAACTTAGGGACTAATTTGCAAATAACAAAAAAATCCTAAAAACTACACCCCCCCCCTCTTTCCGACCTTCGGCCCACATCTCTCTTCTCTATCGCCCTCCGTCCGTCTATCCCTCCGTCGTCTGAATCTCGCCAGTTGTTCCTCTCACGTCGCGTCGCCACCCTCCCTAGTCTGGATCTAGACTCTGGTGGTTAAGTGACGTAACTCCAACGGTGGCAATGGATAGTCGAGATTGAAAAAAGAGAGAGGAGAAGGAG
>JAOTAX010000005.1:23403703-23413766 GCA_025629825.1 Erythroxylum guanchezii | reverse complement strand
ATATGGACTATTTTGTAATTTTTAAAAAGTTTAGGGACTATTTTATAAATTTAAAAAATATCCCGAAACGGTACCCGATACCAACCGATACCGGTACAGTTTCGTTCCAGAGTCCAATCCGGTACCGAGCTCGGTACGGTATTCATAACATTGTCTCTAACCAAGACACCAAAACACCAAATGTAGTGTTTTTGTGTAATAAACCTACTATAAGGAAAACACCAAATCTTCAAACCAAAATGGTGCAACGTTCATTGCACCAAAAATATAAAATGACAACTTTGTCCGTTTACTTTTTAACATATTCCTTTTATGTCCTTTTCACAAATTGATTTATTTACATAATTTACTAAGTAAGTAATTAAATTTAAAAATATATATTACTTTACATAAAATATATCATTACAAAAATCTCATTGAGACATTTAAAACGAGACTAATATTGAATATAATATTAAATTTATTTTTAATATTTATTTATAATTCTTATTTATAAGTGTTATAAATTCATTAAAAAAATATGTTAAGAATAAAAAGTAAATTTGAAATAAAAAGTACATAAATTTAAATGACACCATTGATTTTAAAAATTAAAACTTAACAAAAATATTTGAAATTACAACCAGACTAACATAAATTACAACGGAAATCAGACTCGAGATTATAATCAAACTAAAATTATAACAATCAAATTAATAGGAAAACTAAAGCACTTGAAAATATTAGTTTAACATAAATAATTAATAGTTTGAAAGGTCATCCTCATTTCCTCCAAAATCAATATATTGGTTAAAGCCACTAGATGAGCCAGCTCCTTCTTTAGGTTCTCTTTTTTGAGCTCTTTTGGCATAGATTTTCATTTGTTCATTTCTGAAAGCCTCACGCATCACTGAATCTTTGATGGAATCCAAATCTTTGCATAAAATTTTATTGTCTTTCCGTCTTTGGCGTAGCTTTAATTTTTTGCCTCATTTTGCGCTCGTAACAACTGAAGTTCATAATTTTTTTCAAGAAGACTTGACTTTCATGAAACATTCCTTTTATTTCATTATTCATGGACATAGAAAGTTTTTTCATTTCCTCATTTTGTTCCTTTTTCATTTTTTTCTTTCTTCCTCCTAATAAGACGATCAGCTTCATCATTTCTTTCAATAAATGGATCTTCAACTTCAAAATCATTATTTAAATCAATACAAAATGATGATGATCCTATTGACTTATCTGATTTTTGAGATTCGAACGGTGACATTTCATTGCACTTAGATCGTTTTCGATGACTAACCGCTTTCTCTCTACTAGTATCAGCATATTTCTCCATATTTTTTAGAATTGGCTATACAAGATCAAATTTGAAACCTTTTTGAAATCTTGGATCTTGAATGAGTAAATCTTTTACTTTCTCAAACTGCAAGACAATAATGTAACTTAAGTTAAATTTTAGGGTATAAATCAAACATATTTCAATTCATACAAAGGAAAAAATAATAAAGCACTTATAATATCTTGTTTAGAAGCACCACTTAGATTCAAGTTTTCAATTTACCAAACACATCCTTTGAATTTTCCAATAGCTGTTATTATAGTTTGCCATCGAGCTTGTAAAAATCTCCAAGGTCGAATAATAGTGATATGATTCGGCAGCATTTGATAGTACTCAGTTGTGATGCGAGACCAAAACTGAGTCATAGATTGATCTCTACCAGTGACTGAGTCTTGTGAAACATTAAGATATACATGGCACAAGACTCAATCTTCTTCAACTGAATATGATGCACTTTGAGAGGTATTTGAAGGCTTTACCCCAAAATTAGAGCTTGCCATTTTTTGGATAGGTTTGAAAGAGTGCTATAGTTTAGGATTTCAAAGAGTGTTCTATGAACAAGGGTTTCAGTTTAGTAGAATAAATAAACTATTTATAGAAATGTTGTGGATAAGGTACGAATCCTAATTAACGGTTGAGATGAATGCAATCTAATCCAACGGATGGGAAGAGATAGAGTTAGATTCTATGCAGAGATTCCTTATCTTGTTTTGGATATTGGGTGGATAGGGTACGAATACTAATTAATGGTTGAAATGAATGCAATCTAATCCAACGGATGAGAAGAGATAGAGTTAGATTCTGTGCAAAGATTCCTTATCATGTCTTGGATATTGTGTTGATAGGGTACGAATACTAATTAACTGTTGAGATGAATGCAAACGGATGAGAAGAGATAGAGTTAGATTCTGTGCAGAGATTCCTTATCTTGTCTTGGATATTGTGTTGATAGGATACGAATACTAATTAACAGTTGAGATGAATGCAATTTAATCCAACGGATGGGAAGAGATAGAGTTAGATTCTGTGTAGAAATTCCTTATATTGTCTTGGATATTGTGTTGATAGGATACGAATACTAATTAACGGTTGAGATGAATGCAATCTAATCTAACAGATGGGAAGAGATAGAGTTAGATTCTGTGCAGAGGTTCCTTATCTTGTTTTAGATATTGTGTTGATAGGGTACGAATACTAATTAATAGTTGAGATGAATGCAATCTAATCCGACGGATGGGAAGAGATAAAATTAGATTTTGTGTAGAAATTCCTTATCTTATCTTGGATATTGTGTGGATAGGATATGAATATTAATTAACAGTTGAGATGAATGCAATCTAATCTAATGAATGGGAAGAGATAGAGTTAGATTCTGTGCAGAGATTCCTTATCTTGTCTTGGATATTGTGTTGATAAGGTACGAATACTAATTAACGGTTGAGATGAATGCAATCTAATCCAACGGATGGGAAGAGATAGAGTTATATTCTGTGCAGAGATTCCTTATCGTATCTTGGATATTGTGTGGATAGGATGCGAATACTAATTAATGGTTAAGATAAATGCAATCTAATCCAACCACTAAGAAGAGATAGAGTTAGATTTTTTGTAGAGCTTCCTTATCTTATCTTGAATTATTTACCATATAAGGGAATGAATCACTGGCAGATTGTTCTTTGAACCCTTCACCATATTTGTCTACAACCATGAGTACTAATGCTAGTTCTTCTCATATATCATCCTCATCTTCATCCTCATCATCGGAGGATGAATTGGATCTCACTTCTGCAATATTAGCACAAAACAAAGCATTACTATTTGCATACACCAATAACAATCTTGCAATGGATTACTATATGAACAATATAGTGAACCAACTAAAGCACAAAGGCTCAATCTTCGGTCATAGAGTAATTTATCGTGATCATGTTGTAGCAGGTTAAAGACTATAAGATGATTATTGTACAGAAAATCCAAGATATAATGTAGCAATGTTTCGTAAACGATTTTGAATGAGTCGGAATTTATTCCTACGACTTATTGGTGCTGTTGAAGGTCATGATGTTTACTTTATGCAACAGAGAGATGGATGTGGTAAACTAGGATTGTCTAGTTTATAAAAAGTAACAACAGCATTTCGAATGTTGGCGTATCATGTATCAGCTGATTCAACTAATGAATACATTAAAATTGGAGAATCAACTACAATTGAAAGTACAAAAAGGTTTTGTCGAGCCATTATGGAGGTCTTTGGACAGATTTATCTAAGAGCATCGAATGCTAATGATATTGCAAGATTGCTTCAAATTAATGAAGAATGAGGTTTTCCAAGGATGATAAGGAGCTTAGATTGCATGCACTGGACATGGCACAATTATCCAATGGCTTGGGCAGGACAATATAGTGGACGTAGTGGATTCCCAACTATTATTCTTGAAGCTGTAGCTGATTATGATTTGTGGATATGGCATGCATATTTTGGTTTGCCAGGGTTAAATAATGACATTAATGATTAGAGGCATCTCACTTGTTCGTAAACCTTGCCAAAGGTATAGCACCTTCTGCTCATTATGTTATTCAAGGAAAAGTGTATGATACTGGATATTATTTAGCTGATAGTATTTATCCAAAATGGTCTACCTTGGTACAAATCATTCATGATCCCCGAGGCCCAAAAAAGAAGTTATTCGTGAAGATGTAAGAAGCATGTAGGAAGGATGTCGAGCGTGCATTTGGAGTTCTCCAGTCAAGATTTGCAATTATCAAGGGATCGACAAGTTTTTGGGAAAAATCCATATTACATGATATTATGACAGCATGTATTATAATGCACAATATGATCATTGAGGACGAACGTGATACTCAAGCGGCGATACAAGGTTGAAGCGAAATGCCAGCCCCTGAAATTAATATCAATAGAGACAATACAGTTATATTTCAAGAATTCCTTGCTAGACATAAGCAAATTAAAGATAAAGAAACTTATTATGAACTTCGTAATGTAATGATTGAACATCTGTGGGAACGATATAGAAATTCAAATGATTAGAGGTTAAATGAGAAATTTTAATCAGTTTATTTTTGTGTATGTTATTAATTTGTTGTTGCAATCATATTAAATATATTTTGTAAATAATATTAATTTAATATAAAGTATATATTAATTAATTAAAAATAATCATTTTATTTTAATTTTTAAGTTCATAAATAAAAATTATTGTATAAATATAAATTAATTTAGTTAATAACTAAATTATTGTGGTTGTATAAATTTTGGTGTAAAATTTTGATGTAAAAATTTGGTGTAAAAATTTGGTATAGAATGGTTGGAGTAACACCAAATTTGGTGTAACAAGATTCTTGGAATATTCCATTTTACACCATATTTGGTGTAAAAATTTAGTGTAATGGTTGAAGATGGCTTAATAAGGGGGGATGTTAGAATTGTTTGTCAAATCATTATTTAAGACTAAGAGAGAAGAAAAAAATCAGTCATAGTTTACTAGAAAATGTAGCTAGAGAGGGGATATAAGAATAGTGACAACGATGATAATATCTCAACAATTGTCCAATGACATAGAAGTTGTTCAATGGTTTAAGGTTTGATTTTTCTTGTCGACGATGCTTATCTGAGGGATGAGTGATGTGTCGGTTCCATTTCAATTATTTGAAAACTTATATAGATCACTTATACTTCTTTATTATAGTCTAGTTGATATTGTCCACAATTTCTAACTATATTGTAACACACCACTACTATAAAGCATATATCCGAACATTCAGAAAACATTCAAGAACACAACCTATGAGAATGATATATTAAAGCGATTATATTCACTATTATGGCATCATATAATACATAAGTGATCATAATTTCAACATTTCTCATTTCATTTAACAAACATTATTTACAAAGTCATCACATCTCATAATCCATATATTTACATTACAAAAACATCTAACATAAAATGAGATGCTAACAAAAATAATCTATCTAAACTCCTCAGACATCAGTTTATCAGACTTTAGAGTCATTCTTGATTCTAAAATTGGCAATACTAGACTGCTTTAAAAGTTAGGTCTCCTCAGTACTTGAAAAATAATGTAGCAAGTTTGATGAGTTTTGCAAATAAAAGAATAGTGCCAATGATGATAATATTTGTTTCACATTTTGTATTATGATATATCTACTAAATGCCATTCATCTGATGGATGAAATTGGTGGATAAGATAAGGTATGGTGAATTGTTGTTAAAGATAAATTTATTTGTTGGTTTCTCCAAATTTTATGTCAAATCATTAACCAAAAAATTGTAACAAACATTGCATTTGACACTTTACCGTTACAACTCTATTCATAATTTTTTTTATCTTTACTACTTTAAACAAATTTATAGCAAATTCTTTGAAAACATAAATTATAACCTTTAGAAGGATTATTATAATTACAAATTTGTACATCTTCATCTTATCTTCAACTAATCTAAATATTATATTGCTTTGAAAAACATTAATGCTAAAAACTTCTCTTAATGAAAAGTTTAGTTTGACATGATTTTAGACAATAAGAAATTTTGATTTAAAATCCCTTGCTCCTTCGACCATCTTAACCTTGAAGAGTAAAAGATGTTAATAATGGACTGTGAAAACCTCCCTATGGAGTGATACGAAGAACAATTGTTTATGATGCCACTCTCTCTTTTGTATGTTAATGCTAGCATTTGAATATAATTATATAGTTTTCAGCTTCTAATAAAAATACTTATAATAATTCAAGCGTGCATTTTTGAAATTAAGTTTAACGACAACTATTATTTTACTGGTTTTTATGATCACCATAACTATATTAACTAAATTACTTATGTATTTTATAAACTATTTTGTTGTTATACAAAAATAATCGAGTTAATATTCATCTAGACTTCTTCCTTTTTATATGTCATAAGATAAGATTCATCATTTATCATGTATTTTCTATCTTTTGTAAGGAACTAAGTAACTACATGAAAGAAAACCATTTTTTATAAGAACAACAAGAAATACATATGGTTCCATGAACACAGCAATCACCATTCATTAGTCCATAACCCTTATCCCATTGTTTTATTCCCACTAAGTAGGGATGGTAAAAGGACCCAAGCTTGGCCCCAAGTCAACGGGTAAAAGCAAAACAGCTAATTCGAGTCGAGTTGCCTTAGGCTCTGTTAAGCCTAGGTCAAAGAGAGCAGGGGTTGGGTAGAGCTGGCCCATACCTATAACTAAGCGGTTTCATCTAATCAATATATCTATGCCTTCAACATCTTGTCATCCAATCACCATCTCACTATATCAATCCTACTTTATATAAATAACTAACCAAGTAATATCCTTTCTATTTCATTTTCTATAACTTTGATTACACTAATATAAGTACACAAAACATTAGTGCATTTATTAGGCTCTAAGTAACTTTTTTTATTTAAAGATTTGCCTTATTAGTATGATTTAGAACTAATGTCTTTATTAATAACTTTTTTCGTGCTGCAATCTCTTTGTAATTATAATGCATTTTACAAAAAATATGGTTGAAATTTTAACCTCCAATATTTATAAAATCAAAACTTTTATAGATAATTAGATATTTTCGCATTTTTGTTAAGAAATCAAGACACATCATGTGTACATAAAAATAGAACTTTATAAATTTTCAAAAGCTAAGACTTTAACTTTATGTTATTATTAATCCATAAATATAATAAAATATGAATTATAAATCATATCTTATTATGAAACTTAATTTTTATTCTTTACTCATCACTTTGAATGTGATTAATTATGTAACAAATCATCATAGTCACACACTTATTCGACCTCTAATAATATTCATATTAATAAGTAAAGAGAACTTTACAAGTAGTGTGAAGAGAGTATGCCAAAAATATTAGCTCTTGTAAAGTCTATGCCTATTTGTAATAGGATTTGAACTTTTTAATAATTTAATTAAAATATATTTCTAACTTTAAATAAAATTAAAATCGATCCTAATTAAATATTCATTGGATTCCATTAAAACACAATATCTAATATTGGTCCTTGTTTATCAAATACCGTATATTTAACCTTAAAATTTCTAAAATTTTACAATCAAGTATAACTTAATTACATCAGTTTCTCTCTTAAATTGTTTATTGTGTATGACTCATTAAATTCCCAAAATGTTCATAACGAATATGAATTATAAAATGTTCATAACAAATATGAATTATAAATTATATCTAGGAAATATATCTTTAAGCATCTTATTAAATAATTTATATCTATATGTCAAAATTCGCTAAGTGGTTTCATTTAACTAGTATTTTTATGCCTTCAACAACCCATAATCCATAAGCCTCAATGTTGTTGGAAAATAGGGGGAAGATCCAATCTCTTGCATAACGGAATAATTATGAAAATTTTTCATTTAATTTCTAGAAAGTTAAGATCACTTTAAATTCTATAACATGATTAATACAGAACATAATAAAGCCTGAATCTTAGTATGAAGTTTGATCATTTTTTGTCATCTTCCTCAAACCATCATAAGTATGCATGTCACTATTTCTATTCTTTAATTTCAGTTTGGGATAATTTGGATCTTATGTCTTAATGTCCTCTTCCATATTAACATTAACGAAAGAAACAAAATAGAAGGAAAATTTTTGTGGAAGGAACTTTTTATTATTTGATGAATAAAAGCTTACATTCTAATGTTCTTTATAGAGCTATTAAACAACGGTAAAAATAATAAGCTAGGAATGTGTGACTTATCAAAACCTAGAGATATGCACCATATACAATTGGAACAAAAGGAAATAAACTCCTATAATCTGAATAAAATTATGAATTTACTAAAAACAAACAAACAAATAATTTAGAATTAGTTAAGGAACAATTTACTAACTCAACACTCCCTCCCTTAAATTGAAAAATCTGCAATTGTTTAGTTCACCAGTAACCAATTAAATATGTAAACACCCAATAGTTTTTTGTTTCTCAAACATAGAAAGCTTAAAAGGCTTGATAAATATATTAGCAATGTTCTTTTCACTTCTAAAGAAAGAAAAAAAGATCAATGGCTCCTTCATTTGTGAGATTCCTTAAGATGTGAAACCTGACATCAATTTGCTTGCTTCTTCCTTATAGAATAAGATTCTTAGACATCTTTATTGCTGAATACTATCACAATAAATTGTAGTAGCTCCCTACTTGAAATGCAACTCCGTAAAAATTTTCTTGAGCCAAATAACTTGACAAGCACATGATGTTTTAATCATAAACTCTTAAAGTAACAATTGGTTGCTTTTTTGAAGACCTTGAGATATCTCTTGAGCCAAACATAATAACCTAGTCATTAGCATAGGACATCTCCGAAATTCAGGATACCCCGATATCTGCTCTATGGACAGATACCTAGCCACTGCTTCTCAATTTATCCATATAAGACCATCAAATATAGCCTATCCTAGGCAAGCCACTGCTTCTCAATTTTCACCAATTATTCACAACTTATTATCCACCATTCTTTATTTAGTTAACACATTTCCCATCAACTTAGCAAGCAATACACCTCTGAAAATGTAACAAAATATAACAATGAAACACCTTATATGTAACACCCACATAACCCCTGGAAGGATATATGAATGCCACACAAAACAGTACAACAAATCAAAGCATACAAAAACTTCCAGTAAACAATTAAGGTAAACATACATTAAATTACATAGTACTTAACACAAACTCGTTGAAAAACCCAAACCAAACTGAAGTATCGTTGTTACAAACTTACAAACAAATTCACATATACATATCAGATACAAGTCTAAAAGTCAAACCAAAAATTCAATATTATTTTCAAAACAACACTCAGACATCATTGGCCATTGCCGTTGTCTTGTCCCAGTCTTTATAAACGTTGCTCAGAACCTATACGGGGCAAATCCACCATGCTAAGCATATAGCTTAGTGAGTAATAACTAAACTATGCATAATTTGACAATTAATCATACTGAATCAAGTTTTATTACAAGCAGATATTTAAAATTTAGAATAGTTGCATAATTAACATAATTGAGTATCAAAGAAGGCACAATCCTTCAGTTCAAAACATCATTTTGCTTATCTCAAAATCTAACATATATTAGATTACACAATCAAATGACTGCTAATCCGTCAACAGAAGTAGGTAACGGGACTTATACAGAAGATGCCATAATTGGTATCATACGTCTCAATAACAGAAGACACCGAAGTGTTAATAATAGAAGACACCGAAGTGTCAATAACAGAAGACACTGAAGTGTCAGATATCGAAGTGTCACAGAAGCAGCTGCAAACCCTTCTAGGCATGTCTATTTACCCACAACTACGACTCAACAGTTTTAAAGCAAAATAAAGTTATTTCAGACATTTTATGTGCAAAGCAAGTAGCCAATTATATTCACATATAAGTAGCACTTCTAATGATATAATCATGTATCAAACGCCTCGGATAATCATTGTTCGGAGTTTAGAACACAATCAGTATAAATCAATTTCAACAAGTAGAACAGAGTAAGGTATGACCATCTAAGATTACTTACAATCGCTCCCTTTCCCTTAGTGGCTTGAAGTTCCAGCAATATCTAGAATCGGTCGCTATAAAGGTTCCTCTAAAATATTCAATACAAACATATATTACTATTGTGCACAATTATGAATTCAATTATGCACATTCATGTA
>JAOTAX010000005.1:23358798-23389609 GCA_025629825.1 Erythroxylum guanchezii | reverse complement strand
CACATTGCAATTTTTGATGAGTTTTGCGAACTCAATGAGTGAACCATCATTGATGATTTCACCGGATCACATACACATATCACATTATTACACAAATATTCATTCTAACATACATTTATCATTCAGATACTTACATAACATGGTATATCATATAGTCATTCAATACAACTTTGCCAAAACATTCATGAATTTTAATCTTATATGAATGTTATATGCATGAGACTCACATTTGTTCTTATTGTTGTGACCGAGTGCCTATCACAAACTTATATAAATATTGGCCCATAGGGCTCAGTCAAAACAAAATCACAGAGCATAGCTCTACGTGCAGAATCAGAAATCACGGAGCAAAGCTTTACGTGGAAGCGCTTCATACTGACAACTCAAGTCATAGTGCTTTTATCTGAACATGCATTTTATGAAATGCATCAAATACATAAATGTCATATATCACAATCATATAGGATGCTCAGCAAAACTCATAATCATCGGACCTAAGTCCGGCATTCAACTTTCGTTGAGAATCACATGTCATTTAGAAATTCATATCAAATCAAAGCACTTCCAATACATGCCCAACTATTAAACTCCTTGGACTTCAAGTCCAGAATTCAAAAACAATTCACAAACAATTCAGTAATATGGAAGTTTAACAAATCAAATCAGTTCAAAACAAATCAATCCTAGGAAATCATCTAGGTTGACTCACAATACTCTTCAATATGCTATTGCCTGGATGGACCGGCAATGTCTGGAGGTTGATGTTCCAGATGCTCCTTTGTTGAAGACTCCAGAAGCTTCAACTTTCCCTAACTCCATGCAGAAATCACGTATCCACTGTGAAACTTAACCAACTCCTGGTTTTCCTTAGGATAAAATAGATAATAGCAAGGCAGAATTGGTTTAGGAAAAGGGAAAGACACAGAAATCTCTCAGAAGGATTTTAATGGAAAACTCTATGTGTTTGAAGAAAATTCGAAGAAGGTGATTACAATGAAAGAGCTTAGGAAAAGAACAAACCCCTCTCTACTTCTCGAATAACTCAAACTTCCTTTTGACAAATAATAAAGGCAACTTTACACTGGCCACTTTTCCTAAGGTCCAACTCTAACTAAGTTTTTTTTTAAACTAACTCCATTACTTCTATCTTTACAATCCAACTATCTCTAAATATCTTTTGATCTCTTGTTCCCTATTTTTCACAATACTCTATAAATTCCAAAAGTAAATCATAAATTCACCAAAATTCACTAATACAATATTTCTACTAATCAATAATATTTCCAATAAATAAATTTCAAATTCACAAATTTCCCAAAAATTCCAATTCAATACAATTCTACCCGGAATCATTCATGAATGTATGTAAAATTATTTTCATGTGCAAAACTCTTACTATTCACGTATATGAGTATGTTATATTATGCATGAACATGAAATGTGTTTTCTAATCTCTCAATGTTCTCTCAAATTTACTCCTTTAGCCTCAACATGGGTAACGGGATGTTACAACTCTCCCCTCCTAACAAAAATTTTGTCCTCAAAATTATTATATAATTGATCAAAAATATAGGGGTACTAATTTCACGCATGATTATCCGTTTCCCAGGTGGCTACCTCATGAGCTAGATGCTAGATGCGGTGCGATAGATGAATATGTAGATCCTAGATCTACTAATGCATATACTTCAAAATGAAACATTATTTACTACACCTGCTATCGCATCTGGAGAGTTCAGCACTTCCTGTGTGGTGATAGCATCTACCCTGGCTTGAGGTTGCGCCTGGTTACTCCGCACCTCAGTCCTGACACTGGGCCCTGCTAACTGAGTTCTATCTCTACCTCTACCTCTCTATGCAGGTTTGTTAACTCCACTCTGCTGAGCTGAAGTCTTAGTCATAGCTCCTCCTCTAGCTTCAGACTGTGATCTTGGCATCTCCGGACAATCTCTGATTTGATGCTCATAAGAGCCACATCAAAAACAAGCTCCAGTTTCTCTCCAAAATTCACCACCATGCCTTTTTCCACATTACTCACACTCAGGCAGTGGTTGAGTTAGGTTGGAGGACATTTGTCCACTACCTCTCTCAGTCTAAACAAATTCACTTCTTGAACAGGATCTGGATTGTCTCGATCTAGTCTGGAATCGAGACGATATATTCTGATGTTTCCTGAAACTTTTGTCAGAATCAATCTGAATTTCATCCTGCCTCTTACCTCTATCTTCTTGCCTACTCTTTCCTTGACCATCCTTTAACAACTGTTCAATTCTGATTGAGGCTACCCGAAGTTCTGTAAAACTACCCAAATTAGAAATAGCAAGCCTCGTTCTGATCTCTATATTCAACCCATCCTCAAAACGTCTACATTTATCTTCTTCAGTTGGGATCAGTGCAATTGCATACCCTATCAACTCATTGAACTTTATTTCATACTCCGCTACTGAAAGCCGACCTTGTTTCAGATCCATAAACTCCTTCATCTTCTTGTCCATATAAATCTTCGGTATGTAATTCTCTCAGAAGACTCTCAGAAAATCACTCCAGGTTAAACTACAAGGTCTGGTGGTACTTCCCGGGACAGTCTTTCACCATTGGTATGCAGGACCTTGCAGTAGTGAGACAGCATAGTCAAATCTCTCATCTGCTTCACAATCCATTTGGTCGAACACTCTTTCAGTTCATTCTAACCACCCTTCTATCTCAGCTGGGTCTGTACTTCCATAAAAGTCTACAGTCCCTTGCTTTCTTAACTTATCATACCTCCTTTCTCACCTCACAGGAATTCCCGGAGGCATCTGAGCAAACTCAGGTACAGGAGACTCTACATTGGCTCCTACAAACTTCATGTCAGCTGACTCACCAAGTGGATCTCCTATAGAAGGTGACCTATAACAAACAAAAATGGTGATCACTGTCTGAATTTCTCACTATTGATCATATTGTGTCCCTAAAGATGCCAAACCATGCTCTGATACCACCAATTGGAACATCCCACTACCATAAGGTAAATACCCGAATACCCGAAGGACATTCTATGATAATGGTATGTTAGAGCAAAAGCAAATCCAACTTACACATGGCATCATCTAACATACTCAAAAGTCACTAACTTTTAAAACTATTGATTGCATTCATTCACAATTCTTACACTATTTCCATTATACATTTATGTGCAAAACCTCTTATAGGTTCCCAAAAATCCCAATTCAATACAATTCTACCCGGAATCATTCATGAATGCATGTACAATTATTTTCATATGCAAAACTCTCACTATTCACATATATGAGTATGTTACATTATGCATGAACATGAAATGTGTTTTCTAATCTCTCAGTAATCTCTCACATTTACTTCTTTAGCCTTAACATGGATAACGGGATGTTACAACAGATCCCGTCGAAGCCAACCTAATTTGGATGATTCCCATCTAGTTAAGAAGAGTAGAGAGAAAAACGCGAGTGACTCTTCTGGAGAAAACGAGAGACTGAGAGAGACGAGAGAGAGGTCAAAAAATTGGGCAAATTTGACATTTTGAGATTGGGGTAATCAGCTGATTACCCCAAACGCTACTATAGAGCAGCTTATTGATTTTGGCTGGTTGGGTTGAATCAGCCAACTCAATCAGGCAATTACCAAACACATTTATCAGCTGTTTGACTAAGTCAAACAGTTGATTTTGGTCAATCAGCTAATTTTTTTAGCTAATCAACTGTTATCCAAACATGTCCAAATTATGTCAGCATCTTGTTTTTATTTTTTAATTATATTGTTAGATGTTAAAAATACTTTAATTTAATTTAATTATTTTAATATATAAAATTTTATTCTTAACTAATTATTTCTTTTTATGGTTAAAATAAAATGTATGAGTATTTATATAATTAAAGAAATTTGCAAATCAATTGTATATAACAAAATTCTATAAACTATAAAATTACATTAATTCATTATAATTAATAAAAGATATTCATTATATTATAATTTTTTAAAACATAATAGTGCTATCATTTACAAAAGGAAACATAAATAACTTAAAATTAATATAATCATTTCATATTTGTCTAATAATTTCATCTCGCATCTAAAATATACTTCAAAATTATGCTGAAGTGATATTATACTCCACTTCAAAACCTGTATCTTCATTTTAACCTTCCCTAATTTACTTTTCATTTCAATAAAACTGTCAAATAATTCAACACTTTGTTCATTGATCCTATATAATTGTATATAACACAATAAGCAATAACGATGTATTCTTATTTTGTCATATTATAACTTGACATGTTCGAAAGTATAGAGAATCTTGCTTTTAGAACGTCAAAACATCTTTCAATAATATTTCTTAATAAAGAATGCATGTAGTTAAACAATTTCTATAAACATTGAGGTCTTTCTCTTCTTTTATAATCTTGCAAATGATATCTTTCACTTCAATATGATATCCAAGTATATTGGTGTAGTTTGAGTCAATCAAATGGAACATAACTAACATACAAAGAACAAAATATTAATAAAAAGTTATTAAAAATTAATCGTAATTACTAGTTCATTTAAAATAATGTAATGTAATACCTTGTGGAGGCATAGGAAATTGGTTCACTTATTTTATCACTGTTTCTAAAAGAACTCAATAATAATTTGTATTACTTTTCTATCCATCTATTACATATATGAAACACATGTCAAATGAGCAACAAGATAGAATATTTTAAGTTGGATCAATTTTTTTACACCTATATTGTATTCATCGATTGGAAAATGTGCATTAATATATGTATCATTTATTGCTCCTATACAGTCCTAAAAAAATAAAAGTACACAATTAAAATAAATATCAATCATGAGGTCATAATGAAACTAGTAATTAAATATATGAATGTACTTGAAAATATGGAAAGAATTTTGAATTAAGTTGAATCTCAAGAGGTACATTGGCAAAGGATGGTGGATTGTATATAATGCTTTGCGAAAGTACTTCAAAATTATCCAAGTCAAATGTTAGAAGTGTTCTACATTAACTCTAGTTGTCTTACTATGCCCTATAGTCATCAAGAAAATTGTTACTTGCTTCTCCACAATTAAATGAATTGTTAATTTTAAGCCTTTTAAACTCTTCAACTCATTACATATTGTCTTGCTCATTCTTAAGTTCTCATAAATCTATGTAAGATTCTCATTCAAAAGATCTAATATCCAATCATGACCTAATAAAGTAGAAGTTCTACATGGTAACTTTTGTAAATGAAAATTTTGTTTTCTTCCCCAATTAGAGAAACAGTAACTACCTTCATCAGTTCATCCTCAAAATCTAATTTGAAATCCGATAAGGAATCCATGTATCTACAATACAAGTATTAAATAATTAATAAAAAACATTCAGCCAAAAGGTTTATATCAAATATTCTACAAAAGATAAACTTAAAATGTTCAACTATAGAATACTTTTTAACATAAAAGTATCAAATCAATAAGAATTAGATATGCAATAACATTAAAAATAACTAAAACGACATAATCCAGTCCAACTTTCTTACATCTACCATCTTTACAAAAATCTCCCTATAAAGTTCAGACTCATATAAAGCCTTCATAAATTTTCTATATTACACACCCTTAACACCTAATTCATTTATGAAATTCAAACGTTTCATTATTATATTAGTCTCTTGATTAATTAATAAAGCTTCAGATCCATTCTTTATAGCAAATGATGTTGTAGTTAGTTTTTCTCAAGTAAATCATTCTTTCTTTTCAGTTGCTTACCAGTTACAATCAATACCTCTTCTAAAATATTGTGCCTTCTTTGCCTTCTTATTCTTTGGAGATTTCTTTTTTCTTTAAGGAGAAGTTGTAACTCAATCTTCTTTTTCATCATATGAGCAATATTCATCAACATTAGTTATATTTTCATCTTTTGTATTATTTAATAAAGATTTAGAGGGTGTTTGGTTCCTTTTTTTTTTGGTTTTTCGTTGCTGTTTTTGTAAAAAATGAAACAGTCCCGCAAAACTTGCTTGGTTAAAGATGTTTTTGTTTTTGTTGTTAAAAATAAAAAAACATCAATGATTTTTTGAAAACGTAAAAAGGGCGTTTCGATGTATTTTGAAAACAAGTTTTTATATTTAACGAAAATGATTTCCCTGCGCTAACTTTACTTCTTCAGCCTCTTCTACTATGTTTTAGTCATTGCATCTTCTGTCGTCTTCTGCCTTCTTCTGTGTTTTCTACCAGCTATGATTTCTGTGTCTTCTGCCCTCTCATGCGTTTTCTACCGTCTGTGAATTCCAAGTTTGTTTTCATCTACTTATGTGTGTGTTGTAACTCGTTGCTCTACTGCTGTTATTTGCATTGAAACATAAACAGGTCTATCACCTTCTCTTCTTCGAAAACATGCACATGTTACTATAGAATAATTAAAAGTAATTCATTAAATTCATCAACACTTTTTTGTTCCATGAGAGAGGCCATTTTTGTGTTTCTCACTGGACAGCGCTAAGAGATAACATAACGATGTGATACCTGTCTCAGATATACAACTTGATCACATAGATGAGAGATATAACGATATCCATCCTCGTGCTTTGACAAATCCTAATATTGAAAAAGTGAATGGAAAGCTGTAGTATGAAAGTATCTTGCATGTCTTGAGTGAAGATCGGATCATTTGTTTACCTTGTCTGAAGATAAAGTAAAAAGGTTACAATTTCAGGAACGTCTAGTTCAGCAGTAGGAATTAGCTCTGATGAACAAGTAGTTGTGTTCCTAGGTTTGGAGCATTGGTAACTATCTTAAAGCACCTAATATTTTGGTGGTATCATTATTCACATTTGTATTCACGTTTCTAATTGGTCAAGGTACTCCTTGAAGGCTCTGTTTCTGCAATAAAATTCTCGTTTCATTTAAGATCACCACTATTTAGAATGGGATAGTAATTGCTGAAGCTACAGTTTTGAATTGTTGCTTAAATGGCGAAAGCTTTGGAGGATTTCCTTGAAGTCGTTTAATATATTGACATAAAAAGAATTGGTTTCTAAGATATGAAGATTGCAATCAGTGGCTACATCAAGACTGCACTTTTGTTTGCTGGTCAGAGAACTTTTGAGTAATGAGTGCATACAAAAAGCTTTCTATTTAACAACGCATTCCACGGATCATTCACGTCTCAGAAAACCTAACCAATTGTAATTAGCAAGGTTGCCATTGTGGTAACTTTTCAACAAAAAAAAGGCTGCCATCGTGGTAACTTTTCAACAAAAATAAAGGTTGCCATCGTGGTATCTTGTTATTAAGATTCTTTGCATTTGAAACATATGCAATTTCAACCTTTTGTTAAAAGGGAGAACATTAATGACAGACCCACATGGTGATGTGCGGTATTTAATAGGTGAGATAGAGGCATTTGACATCTATATCAGTTTGGCTTGTTGACTGATGCATATTAAATTTCCAAGAAGCCATTTAATATATTGACATATAGAGAAGTGGTTTCTGACATAAGAAGATTGCAATCAGTGGCTACATCTTGACTACACTTTTGTTGACTGGTCAAAAAGCTTTTGAGCAATAAGTGCATACTAAAAGCTAGCTAGTACATGAGCTCACCAAATTCTTTTGCCACATATGAGCAATAAGTTATATCCCTCTAGAACTGTTATTAATCCCTAATAGAGTCACATGTATATGACAATCTAGAGACATTTAAAGAGAAAGTACTAATCCAGATTTTCAATCGCAGTTGGTGACCACAATTATATTATAATTTTGTGATTTTGATAAATGTCACCACCTTATAATTGATGAAGATAATTGCAATAATCAATAATCATTCAATTATGCCTGCATCAATTGGATTCATTACAATGCAGTTGATATACATGTATCATGAGATATATATATCTCCATTTGTTTAAATACATGTATCATGAGATCGAAGTGGGTCAAATGGCAGGGCTGTTAGTTTGACCATCATGCATATATTATGAATTTGCTTAAATTTACATCTTTGTTTTTATGCTATAGAATCAAATTTACACCTTTATTTTTGTTCAATCATTTCCATGTACTTTATGCAATTTAGCATTGAATATGGTTGTCTCATATTTATTTTGAACCATGTTTACCATTTAATACTTTGTAGAAATTGTTATGATTCATGTCACTTATATATGGTTACATTTAATGATGGAAGGTTTAAACAATATGAATGATTCCAATGATTGTGTGGAAATAAATGAAAAAGATGGGGCATGGAATGATACTATAGAGATGTATTTAATCTCCTTGATGGTTGATGAAGTGAAGAAGGGAAATCGAACGACTACTACCTTTTCCAAATCTAGTTGGAAGAATATTAAGGCAGTGCTTCAAACAAATTTTACTAAGGAGTTTAATGATATTCAATTGAACAATAGGTATAATGGATTAAGGGCTAGATTGAAGAATTTCAAGAACTTATTGAAAGAAACAGAAATCAGCTACAACTCGCTTACTGGTGAAGTTAATGCTACAAATGAATGTTGGGAAAATCTATTTAAGGTGAAATATGTATTTTTTATTAATATATCATATTATATAATATTTATTCTCATATTCATTTTCATCATTATAGGTGCCTAAAATGACTCACAGATTCAAGAAAAAAGGATGTAAGGAATTTTCAGACTTGTGTGATATTTTTGGAGATACGACTGTAACTAGTATGCATACACATCCATCAATTAAATCTCCATCGAATATTACAGAAAAGGAATATGGGAATGATGTTGATGAAGATTACTTGTATAATGAAAATGAAGATCAAGATAAAAGTTATATATCTAAGAGAAATAAATCTCCTAAGAATAAGAAGACATATTCTAACATTACATAAGAGGTTTTGCTTGTACTTGGTGAGCAATCAAAAAGGAAGAATGATTTACTTACGAAAAAACTGAGTGAAACATCATCCACCGTAGAGAGTAGATCTCAAGAGTGTAACATAATGATGGAATGTATAAAGTCCTTAGATGAATTGGGTGTTGACGATATGCAATATGGAAAAGCTATAAAGGTTTTACATGATTCTCCACTTTATAGAGATATTTTTATGACGATGACAGATACAAGGAAGCTACATTGGATTATGTCGCTTTACTTATATTTTCATGTTATTGCATATTGAATTCTTATTAATTTGACACTTTTATTTTAAACATTATTCCATAGTTTGAACATTTTAAGTTTGTGATTTGTATGAATATTTGACTTAATGTATGAATATTTTGTCTACATTCAGTTAAACTTTTTGATTGAATGTTTTATTAATTATTTAATGTCGTCATTATAGATACATGGATTTCTTATCAAATTTCGAATCAGATTATGATGATGAACGTAAAAAGGTAATCATTATTTCTTTAGCTGGGGGAGAGAACAAATACTTTCATTTACAAAAGCAACCATGTAGAACTTCTGTACTACCTGGTCATGATTGGATAATGGAACTTTTGAATGGAAATCTACAAGGATTTAATGAAAACTTAAGAATGAGAAAGATAATCTTTTTGAGCTTATGTGATGAGTTGAAGAGTTTAGGAGGCATAAAGGTAAAAAGTCATTTGACTGTGGAGGAACAAGTAGCAATTTTCTTGATGACTATAGGGCATAGTAAGACAACTAGAGTCAATGCAGAACACTTTCAACATTCGACCTGGACAATTTTGAAGTACTTTCGTAAAGTCTTATATGTCGTTAATCTTCTTGCAAAAAGAATCATTACTCCACCATCGTTTACTAATACACCTCCTGAGATTCAACATAATTCAAAATTCTTTCCATATTTTCAAGTACATTCATATATTTAATTACTATTTTAATTATGTTCTTATAATTAATAATTATTTTAATATATATTTTAATTTTTAGGATTGTGTAAGAGCAATGGATAGTACACATATTGATGCACATGTTTCGACCAATGAACAAATACCTTACAGGGGCAAAAGAATTAATCCAACCCAAAATATTTTATGTTGTTGCTCATTTGACATGCATTTTACATATGTAATGGCTAAATGGGAATGTACTACAAATGACTCTCAAGTTCTTTTAGAAGTAGTGACAAATCCAGTAAATCAATTTCTTATGCCTCCACGAGGTAATATATTATTTTAAATAAACATAGTAATTATGATTCATTTTTAATATTTTTTGTTAATATTATGTTCTTTATATGTTAGGCAAGTATTATTTGGTTAATTCTGGCTACACTAATATGCTTGGATTTCTTTCACCATGCCGAGGTGAAAGATATCATTTGCAATATTATAGAGGCAGAGGAAGACCTCAAAGTCCATAGGAATTGTTTAACTACATGCATTCTTCATTAAAAAATGTTATTGAAAGATGTTTTGGCATTCTAAAAGTAAGATTCCTTATACTTAAAAACATGTCGAGTTATGATATGAAGAAGCAAAAATATATCGTTATTGCTTGTTATGTTATACACAACTATATTAGAATGCATGGACAAAGCGATGAATTATTTGACAGTTGTGCTGAAAATGAAGAACAAATTAGAGAAAGTGAAAATGAAGATTCAAGTTCTCAAGTGGAGTATAATATCACTCCAGCACAACTTCGAGATTTGTCTTGGAAGTGAGATGAAATTGCTAGATAAATGTAGAGTGATTATATTATTTCTAATTGATTTATGCTTCTTTTTGTAAATAATAGTACTATTATGTTTTCAAGAATTATAATATGATAGGCATATTTTATTAATTAGAATGACTTAATATAATTTCTAATTTATGTAATTTTATTATATACAATTAATGTGTAAGTTTTTAATAATATTTGATTTGCATATATTTTAATTTTAGCTATAATGATAATTAATTAATTTAAAAATATAATTTATTATATCATAATTATTACACATAAGAATATAATTACAAAAATAGAAACAGGATGATAAAACCAAACATGTTTTTGTTTTTAGTTTTTTATTACACATCTCAACCACACAGGTTTTTGTTTTCAGTTTTTATATTACAAATCTCAACCAAACAAGTTTTTCATTTTTTTAAGGAAAAAAATAAACCAAAAACAACAACAAAAAAATAGAAGTGGAACTAAACGACCCTTTAGTTGATGGAAGTGCAAGCAAACCAGTCAAAGTAGTACAAAAAAATATGACAAGAGTTTAAGAACTCCTTACATCCCTTTTTTCTTGAATTTGTGAGTCATTTTATGCACTAGCAATGATAAAAAGAAAACATGAGAACAAAAATTATATAATATGATATATTAATAAACAAAGACATATTTTTACCTTAAATAGACTTTCCTAACATTCATTTATAGCATTAACTTCACTAGTTAAGGAGTTGTAACCGATTCCTATTTCTTTGAGTAAGTTCTTGAAATTTTTCAATCTAGCCCTTAATACATTATACTTATTCTTTAATTGAACAACAATATACTCTTTATTGAATTTTGTTTAAAGATCTGTCATACTATTCTCCCAACCAGATTTGGAAATAGTAGTAATTGTTCAATTTTCCTTTTTCACTTTTTCAATCATTAATGAAATTAAATGCATCTCTGAGGTATCATTTCATACCCCATCCTTTTCATTTATTTCCATGCAATCATTAGAATCATTCATATTGTTTAAAGCTTCCATCACTAAATGTAATTACATATTTGTGACAATGTAAAAAAGGTGAATAGAGAATATTATACAAGATAAGAAATTTCATGTTAGTGAATAAAAATTCTGAACCTAGGCATATTTCTGGGCTCTTTAAAGAGAACATCAATCATGTCAATTTTCCCAAAGAAATAAATACTAAAGATGGTTCATAAATAATCACAAGTTAGTCACAAACAACAATAAAAATTATCACAGTAATATAAGGTGTTTGATGCACCATTAATTAGATAACTAAGTTTTGCTTATATAGCAAAATTAAGAACTTTTAAAACCAAATTGAAAAAACAAAAGTTTATCATGAACATCCTTTATTTGTGCCATTTGCTTTTATGAGCCCTTCCAAAAGTAAAAATAAAGATTAAATTAATGATCATAAGTTAGGAATTTTATGGTGATTATAGAAATGGGGATGTAATTATAAATGATAGAATTACAACTACAATAAATTATATTAACGTTCTTGAATTATAACTATAATTCAGAAATTTGGATAAGACCTTAATAGAAAGGTAATGGGAAAATATGACATCATTTTGAAGATAACATGCGATGGTGGAATATGTTGCTTTTATGGCTAATACACTTTTTTAATTTAAAAAAGATTTTGAATATTTGCATAAGTCAAAATCACATAATTTGTTCCATAACTTGTCTATCTCTAACCTTTTTCCAAGAGAGGTCCATGTTTATCTCCATTTTCTAAAGAAACAAACACTACCATTGAAATTCAAAATCTAATAACTCCCCACAAAAAACACCTACTAGCTCATGAACCTTTGTTAATTCCCTGAATTCATTGTCTTTTTTCCTTTCTTAGTCTCTTTAACTACTTCTTTACCAAATTTAACATTTTCATATAGAGGATATACTACTTTTGCAATGCAGACCTCTTAAACAATCATGTACCATATAAAGATCAAATCTTTATTGTTCAGCGAGTCCTTTTAGATCAAATGGGGATTGAAAGGAAAGGTAACTAAGGCAACACATTATTCGTTATAGAGAACAAAAAATGATTGTGAACTGAAAAGCAAAATTCAACACTTTCCCCACTATCATAAAGCTTATAGTTAAAACAAAAAGATTTAAGTTCTTAGGTATTTCGTTATTAAGAAGTACAAAATGAATGTTTTAAAAATCGGACTAGACAACGAACCGGTCAAAAGAAAGGTTTGAGGTTTAAAGGTTCAACTAGTGTTAAACTACAATAAAATCAATATATAATAAATAAGAAGTAAAAATTATAAGAGTAAGTAAAAATAACATATTTTATTGAAATAAAAAATACACCAATGTCTATTATTATATAATTAACTAATAATAAATAAATCTGAGTCTAATATAAAACTTAAAATAACAATAAAAACCAAAATTGTATTTCTAAAGGAGGCTGTGACTCATTATCGTCAAAAGTTCCAAATTCTCCAATGCTATCTAAAGACTTGTAAACCACATTTTCATCCAACGTATTCAAATAAATTACAAATTAGTAATGTATGAAATTATTCTCAATTATAAATTTGTATTACATTATACTTTTAACTTCAATATGATTAAAATAAGATAAGAAATGACATGTTCTTAATTCGTTCATTATGACAAATGTATTTTCTTTATAAATCACCTTTTGAAGTTCATTATAATCAAGATCAAGCAATGATTCTTCTTCTTCGATCCAAAAATCTGTATGTTTAATACAATTAATATCGACTTGTTCATATATTCTCTTCTTACTAAGTGTTTTGAATACATATGGAGAAATTATAAAGTCAATAATAAAGATAAAATTAATGAAATAAAAAAATTATAAAATACATGTTTTTCATTATCAGATTAAAGTAAGGTAAATAAGGTTATTAAGTCTTTAATGTTCCAAATAATTTTGTTTCTTTGTATAAAAACACTCTAATTATGTTCACAACCTGATGTAGAAGTTGTATAGCTAAGTAATCTAATAATGAGTTTTCTCAATGTTGGAGCTTTTTCATTAAATAATCTCTACCAAGTCTTCTATGTTTTAAATTAATAGTTATGAAAAATAAAAAATATATATTATTAATAAGTAAAGAATGAATTAAAAGTATAAAAAATTATTAGGCTGCATTTTTTTTATCACAAGTTCTTTCTTTTCTGATGATTTAGCAAAACTCTCTAAACCTGCACGATACAATTTACTTTCATTTATCGCTTATGATTGCTCTTCAATAGAGAAAATATCTTTGCATTCAATCACATCAAACAGACCATCCATAATATTATTTGTATATGTGTCTCCACCATATAAGCAATAAGGATTAAGAAAATAAGCTACTAAGTGGATCCTTTGAGTAAGATGCTTATCTCATTGTCAGTCAATAATAACTATATAAGGCTTGTACAATTTCTCCTTCTCTTTAAAAAGATTTATAAATGTTTTATGAGCTCTATACATACCGTCATATATATACCCCAAAGATGGTTTCTCATCTGAGTCAACAATTATAAACAAAGTCACAATCTTCATAATGATTAAGTAAGCATCCTAAAATTTATTATCTAGAATAATAGCACAAACTTCTCTTCCTTTTTCACTTTTTGATAACTTATGACTTGAAAAATGTTTACTTATTACTAAATTTTGAAGTATTTCCTTATGTTCATAAACATTTTTTCAAATTAATAGATGTAGTTGCAAACTTGGTAGCAGTGGGACGCACAATCTCAACCCATTCTTCTTGCTTTCTTAACCATGACAAAAACGTGATATGATTATACACAAACATTGTGATCTTAGATGCATGTGAACTAAGACTAAAAGTATGGTCTATACCACTAATATCTTTTAAAATAAGATTTATATAATGAGCATCATATGAAAACCAATAAATATGCCCATACACTGATGGTAATAAGTACCTAGTTGGTACATAATTAGCTACATTATCTGTAACAAAATGCAGAACATTCTTAGTTCAACCTACTCGACAATTTAAGAAAATAATTGAGATAAAACATTAGTACTTTTTATAATATAAAAAGCATCAACAAACTTGATAAAAGTTGTTCCAATATTATAATAAACCAAGAAATTAATCAAGGTTTTTTGTCTTTGATCCATCCACCCATTTGCCATAATATTGCATCTTGTTGACTCCCAACTAGACTTATATGTATCCATAATTAACTGTCGTTCCCTTTTCAAATCTTGAAACAAAGGCACAAGCATATCATAATAAGAAGGTACCTTAAATCCTGGACCAATCGTTGTTGTAACATCTATTGCTTCTTGAAAATATGTTGAATTTAAAGTATTTAAAGGAATACATGAATGATAAAACCATCTAGCCCATGCTCTTTTACATCATAAGACAACATCCTTATCAATCAAAACAATTTTAAAACTAGGTTGAAAACCAAGATTAGTTTTTAGAGGAAAATAAGAATCTATACCAATAGTAGCTTTCCTTTTTCTTTTATCTAATACTTGTAGTGCTTCATCATCTCGATAAGACATATCATGAGCCTCTTTATTATTCTATTTCATTTTTACTTGTTGTTGCAAATATTTTCCAATCATCTCTCATACATCAAATGTTACTTTTTTTGCAAGAAGCAATATTAGCCTTAATACTAGCAAGATGTTCTTTCATTCTATAAATTCTTCCCCCTTTAAATATTCTACCTCAAAACATACAATTATATTGTATAATCCCATCAAATGCTTGAGAAGAAGAAAAATAATTCCATGTTAGATCAAACTTACCATGAGTAGGGGATGCTATATTCATCGAATCTTTTTCCAATGATTCCATATTCTCCATTATAATTTTAACCTGAAAATATAAGAAAAATATATTTTGTTAGTTTTGAACAAACATAAATCACAATAATAATTAAAACAAAAATATGTCACAAAATAACGAACCAAAGAAGAAAGATGAAACAAAAAGATAAAAGATAAAAGTCTAAAAATGAAAATGAAAATACCCCTTAATTTTGACTTTTTAATTCTTACGTCTTTTATATCTAATATGACAATTGACTTCAATCACCATAACCAACAATAGAAATAACAATAAAAAGGATAATTAGCTTGTAATCTTAACACAAGTAATTGAAGTATATATAAAAGAAACAAAAAAGAGATTGAAAAAGGAATTGAAAACATCAAAGAAAATAAATTCAAATAGAAAATTGAAATTGAAATTGAAATCTGTTTTAAGATTGAATAAATCTAAAATGTCGCTCAAAATTTTGAAGTATGTTTAAATTTTAGTGTTCTTCTCTAAACATACTTATTTAAAACTTAGTTTATCTATACTAAATCACTAATTTTTTAGTGTCCTTCTTTAGCTATACTTATCACTTTAAATATCAATTTTAATACATTCTTAAAGTATCCTAAACAAAATTATATATCTATACTAAATTACTAATTAATAACTTTTTAGTGTTCTTCTTTAAATATACTTCTTTAAAGTTTAAATATTAGTCTTTAACACATTCTTAAATTATACTAAACAAAATTACTTATCTATTCTAAATTACTAATTAATAACTATTTTAGTGTCCTTCTTTAAAGTTTAAATATCACTCTTTAACACATTCTTAAATTATCCTTAAAAAAATTACTTATTTGTACTAAATTACTAATTAATAACATTTTTAATGTCGTTCTTTGAATATACTTCTTCAAATTTAAGATATCTCTCCTTAACACATTCTTAAATTATCATAAACAAAATCACTTTTCTATACTAAATTATTAATTAATAACTTTTTTTAATATCCTTTAAATTTTAAGTATGATTCCTTAACACATTCTTAAATTATCTTAAACAATAAGTTTGAATTTGTGATGTAATTTTATGTTCTTTAAATGTATAAAGGAAGAGAATCTATAGTCTTATTATTTCATAACAAAAATAATCTTTATCACGCTACTTTGCCAGACTAATTGACTGAGGCATGTGCCTTGTCAGTTCTCATATCACTGTTTAATGCTTAATCTTTATCACGCTACTTTGGCACCACACACAAGCCCCACTTTTGTCCTCCTTTTTGCACTTCACTTATTTTCTTTTCTTCTATTTTTTCCCTGATCTATTGGCACTCCAACTCAGACCTTTATGCAATCTGTTGCAACTTATGGTGTTTCAAGAAAATCAAGTCTCTCGCTTCTTCTGGATTTCTCATTTCCCCTTTGGTATTTTGTTTGATCATACCTCCCTCTCCCTATTGGTCAAGTATTCAACCTCCCATGGAGCCCCCCGTTCCTCAGACATACCCTCACAATGAAGATAGCCATAGTTATGTTTGTTGTTGAATATATTCATACTCAAAATAGTAATTAATGGCCACAGTTGTGTTGTTGTGTTGTGTTCTATTGACTGGCTTCTAGTGATTCATGATTAGATACATCTATTAGCATCTATTAGAAGACAAAAGGGCTGCTTCTCTCTTGCCTGCTAAAATTTTGTACTTTTCACGCCTCATTAAGAGAGATTCCTCTTCTGCCTGTGCTTTGACCTATCTTTTTTATCCAATCTCAAAATGAGGTGACCTTTTGATGAAATGATCACGTATTTGCTTCTACTAAGTGATGGTAGTAAAGTTTATTTGTGGGTTGTGAAAGGACTAGCAATTTCCTGAAAGGGAAATGATGAGAATTGAGAAGAGAAGATAGTAAAGAGTAAAAGCGATGATGGTTAAAGAACCAACTAGTTCTGATTAATTAATCGATCATTTTTTATTATAAAAAAAGTTATTAAATTAAACCAAACTGAATAATCAGCCGATTCATACTATTTTCGGTCAAACCAACCAATCCAATCCTTTTTTTATAAACATTGTACAAAACATTAGAATTCACCATTATGGTAGGTAGTAGCACCATTGTGTTTACCTAAAATTGTTGCTATTTTTTATTTTTAAAAAACTACAACAGATAAAACAAATATGTTTTATAAAAATATTTTTTAAAATCAAAACATAAAATATAAAAATAAATAGAAACAAACAAACCTTAAAATTTAAGTTTTGTATATGTTACATAAACTTGTTGCTATTTTTTATTTTTAAAAAATACAACAGATAAAACAAACATGTTTTATTAAAATATTTTTTAAAATAAAACATAAAATATAAAAAATAAATAGAAACAAACAACCCTTAAAATTTTAAGTTTTGTATATGTTATTATTTATACACTTTAATGAAAAATATGAAATAAGTTTAATTAAAATCATATAAATAATTTAATATGAACGTTATTCGCTATAAAATTAATCCATTATATAATCTAAATATCTCAATCAATAGCCATGTTTATAATTAGAATATCTTTTTCATATAAAAATTTGAAATAAAATTGTAAAACTATTCATTTCCTACAAAATCACGTCATTGACTAAAAAATAAGAAATAAATAGTGAAATATATTCAAACTTAATAATTATATAATTATACTCGTAGAAAAATAAATTTCATAGTTAAGGATTTTTAGTTCTCCATTTAACATTTATCAAAAAGGTTATGGAAAATTTTAAAAAAACCAAGTTTGTGGGTTTCGAAGTTCTCATATTAGTTTATAAGGGTAATAAATTTAAAACTGCCATTTTCTTATTTCTTTAATTTAGTGTGCAATATTTTAAAAATTTTAATTTATTAACTAAAATTTTAAAATTTTACAGCCCAGTTTAAAACATTGTTTATATTAATTATTAATTATTTTTTTATATTTTTGAAAATTCATCTCAAAACACTATTATTTGTTGATCAAAACGTTGTTTTTGTTGTTTTTATTAATTATTTATTGATGTAGTTAATAGAATACAATTTTGGTAAACACCAAGATGATTCATGTGACTTTGGATTCAACCATAACTCACCTAATCTATTTAACGTATGACAACAAACAAAAAAATACACTTCATCTTCCTCAACCCACATTAATCACCATCTTTATTGCTATAACTTGTCTTCGCCACTTATCAATGCCATCGCTTGTAAGCGCCTAATGCCTGAGTGGTTCTCTATTGCCTAACCATCCCTGGCTCAACCTCCATTCGCCCATTGCCAACACAACCTCTTTACCGTCACCCCCTGCCGGTCATCGCCTTGTCGCAACTTGTTGCCACCACTCACTATTGTTCTCACTCACCCAATCATCATAGTCGCCTCTTATCATTCATTGTTGCCTAGAAACTACCTGATATCCTTTTACCTAGAAACATCCGTTCATCCTAACTCATTGCTAGTTATCACTTCCATTTTTCTAGTTATAGCTTATTCAAGGTAATTCAAGAGAATGTTTCATATCCAAGCTCTTATAACTTATAGATGTTGAAGTTTTATCCTAACTTGTGTTTAGTTTGACCTCCCTTTTTTTTCAACATTTCAACATATTTATTTACTCTCTCAAATGTTTGAATCAAACATGTTCGTTTCTTTTCATACTCAATACCCCTATTTTTTTTTCTTTGATGATGAAATGAATGAGCCATTTCGAGTCACAAACACCACAAAAAAACATCACAAACAAGTACCAATAATCTTCAAAACATCAACAAGAAGAAATCTTTAAAGCGTATAATAAATTTGCTTGACGAATATGAAAGGTGCAATTAAGAAGAGGAAGTGAAAAACATAAGCTCCTATTTGAGGACAAATGCAAGAAAATGGATAAATCAATAGTCAACTACTACTCTAATATTTAGGATTACTACAATAAGATTCAAGGAATCAATTAAATGAAGTATAAACATTCGTAGACAATTGTTGGTGCGATCACTTGGATTAATGCCACAAAAAGGTTGGTCTTTAATGGAGTTAGTGAGACGAATCAAGGGCAACAAAGAAGGATTTGGGTGGGTGTCAAAGGTAATGATAAAGTTTGGTGGGATGATTACAAAATGCCTAATTTCCTTGTTATGCAAAAATTTTTATTTGTTAACATAGGTTAGATGGATTATGGTTGGCATAGGATAGATGAGTTATGGTTGAGCCTGAGTTAAAAAAAATTTAACAAAAGCTTTTGAATTTGTTTTCCCTAGTATATACAACATCAATATCTACAATTAACTACAATTAATAGCAAATCTCATTTTTAATTTATAATCAATTATAAGTGATAGCTTAAAACATTGATCACACTAGTCATAACTAATGAGACTCCTTATTTTCACATCACATTTTAGTACTTAAACCTTTTATAATAATCGATCTAAAATCCTTTACATAACCTAAGATATAAATTGCAAAATTATGACTTTTTTTGGCGAATACAATTAACCCTAATGTTTTTACTAAAAAATATGTTAGACTTTAATATTTTAGAACATTCAAAATGAACTTTTACATTTGCAAAATGTTCAAGTTAAACCCTAATTGAAAGGAAATATTGACGGAGTTATGTATCATTTTGTTATATTATATAGATGTGGTATAAATTTATTACTTCTATTAGTCATATGGGTCTCACTGGATCATATGACATACATATGGCACAATAAAATTCACATATTTTAATTAATTTTAAACTAATTTTTAAATTATGAATATATAATAAATACTAATTAAAACTAATAAACTTAATTTAACATAAATAATATAATTTAACCATAATTAACCTAATTTTAAGAAATAAAGTCGTAATTACTATCAAATTCTTGAATTGACTTCTTATGTAATGTTGTCTAAAACTTAAAGAAACCTTAATTTATGGTTCTTGATTCATATGAATGTTAAATTTTCTTCTACTTATATCAACCTAAGAAAGGTAGAAATCTTTCATAGTTCTTGAGCTAAGAGATAAAACTTAGGAGTCTAAACTAGGTTGCAACTATAAAGATCAAATATTTCCTCCATCAAATAGTTCTTCTGCAAATAATGTACATTCCGAATTGCCTCTAAATGTGAACTCAAAATCTCTACAATCATATTCTTTCTTCTTGGTCATGTTCTTATTTCCCTTTTTGTCTTTCTCATTTCTTCTTGGCTCTGGAGTGAAGTTACTGCCACAAAACTTGCAACATAATACGAACATACGAGTGGAGAGTTGATTTATGCCCTACAACTAATAGATTTTTTTATAGTTTAATGATAATTATTTAAAGACATTATTTATCTTATACATGTTTAGACGTATGTGACAGTTCATGGGATAATTATACATTGCAAATGAAATTATAATGAGATTATAATTATGAGATTCATATTGCATGTAAAAGGATAGCTTTAGGCACATAGCTCCCTACTTTGCGAAGGTTGGGGGAGGGTCTTCAATTATACACAACCTTCCTTTTAGATTTTACAAAAAAGCTATTTCAGTTACTCGAACTTGTAACCTTCTAATTACAAAGTAGTAACCTTTCCAGTTGCTTTAAGGCTCACCTTCTCATATTACATTTATATATTATTTCTAAATTGTTTATAATCATTGTTCTATTAAGACTAGATATTAATAAAGTGTAAAAATGCTAACACATGTTATGTTTTTTCTTTTGAAGGAAGTAGTCGATCTCATAGGCTAAAGTATAAAGATACTTAAACAAACGTGTGAGTGCTTATTAGAGAACAAATTCCCCGAACTGTCTCAATATGAAAAATCTACTTAGAACATTACTTATATGTCTATGGAAATTCTCATTATGATGATTTTATAAGCGATCCTTTGACTTGAGGACTTCAAAGTTATCTTGTATATGGATTGCTATATTTTGATACTACTTATGACATAATCTAATCATAGGTAGTTTAGTCGGTCGTCATTAGATATAGCATGAATTATATAGAGGTAGTTAAGTGATCAAGATATAATTCATCACCTAAAGTACTTAGGGATTGTTGTTCTCGATTAGTATTGATTCAGGAAATCCTTAGCCAAGATAGAATGATGCTTTATAAATAGTTTACAAATGTTATTAACTGAATCAATAACTAATGGCAGAGAACTAATATGATTGGACTCAAAATAGAGTAGACATTAATCTCATACTCTATGTCTAATCGAAACATTGTATGATGACATGATTCAATTATACAAAAAAATCATGCATAGAAAGTTTATCAGAAACCACTTTGACATTTCTAAATATTTTGGTGGTCATGATATGTTGCCAGAGGTCAATATTGATCTATGATTATAAATTGTTTAATTGGAGAATTAAAGATAAAATAAAAGGAGTTTTAATTTTTCTAATTCTAATTATGAAATAGAATTATAGTTTATAATGATTATCAACATATTTGGGAACCTAAAGGGTTTCATATAAAGAACGAGTTGAGAGTAAAGATATTTTAATAAAGTTGGACTTAATTGTAGAGTTTGAGAAACTTTATAGTTAAATATAGGATATTTAATAAATAGGGATCAATATGAGATATTGAATCTTACATATAATTGGTATTCAATTAGAATTATGTTTATTTTAATTAAAATTAGAATTTAATTGAAATTAAGTTACTAAAATCTCTAAAACTTATTATAAATAAGCTTAAGCTCTAAAAGAGTTAACACTTCTTTCTTAACCCCTTATGTAAGAGTTACAAAGTTTCTTAAACTTGTTCTATGGATACCGTTAGAGGTGGGACACTTGTGTGATTATGGTGGTTAAGATATATCTATTTAGAAACGGTTCAAAAGATAAAACAAGAATATAATCATACTTCAAAATAAGGTATGAATTAAGATTCATGTCTTATTATGATTTAATTATTAATCAATTTATAGAATTTAAATGATCTTAATTTTTGAGAAAACAAAATATAAAAAAAATTCATAATTATTCTGTTGTAGTTAAGATCAGATCTCGTCCCAATTTTCCAACATGGAGCTCATTGGGGCAATGAAGAAGAAGTTGCCAAATGGCTGTGGACTAGAAGGAGCGATTATGTAAGGAGAATGACAATTGCTACGGTCAAAGTTGAAGTCCATAGGTGCTAGTGGTAGCACCTCCATTTCTAATAACTCGAGCTTAACGTAAACAGAGGATTGTGAGGCTTCGAAGGTGAAAATGGTGTTGAAATCCAACCGTGATCAAATCACAGGGGCAACGGAAAATAAAACTTTTTACGTATTCCGATGGAATTCTGATAATTGATTAACTTGAATAAAATAAAATACAAATCATAAGAAATCAAACCTTGTTCATGTTCCTGTTGAAAATTCTTTGAAACTTTTCCTAATTTGTCAATCACAAGCTGTTCACTTATCCAACCTCTGATGGTATCCACAAAATAACTTTTCAACACTTTAAGAGAAAGAATGTAAGAGTGCTAGCTCATTTTTCTTTTCTTCCTATTAATAGAAAAAATCACTAGCGTGATTTTGTAATTTTATTAAAATTAAATTCCTTAATTATAATTAAAGTCATACTCTAATTATAATTAACCTAATTTTAATAAAATCAAATATCTTATATTTGATCCCTAAGTTTCTCAAACTTTATAATTAAGTCCAACTTAATTAAATTGATTTTTTTTTCAGAATTGCTCTTTGATATGTGACCCATTAAGTTCCTAATATATTGGCAATGATTATAAATTCTAATTCTAATTCATAATTAGAATTAAATAAATTAAAACTCCTTTAATTTATCTTAAATTCTCCAATTAAACAATTTATAATCATAGATCAAGATTGACGTCTAGCAACATGTCATGACCACCTAAATATCAGGAATGTCAAAGTGGTTTGAGTTAACTTTTCTATGCATGGTTATGATGTATAAGTTAATCATTTCGTCATTCAATAATCCAATTGGACAGAGTATGGATACAGTGTCTACTCTTTTGGTCCAATCATGTTCATTCGTGCTAATTAGTAATTGATTTATAATTGATATTTGAAAATACCTTTTCAAATGTCAATTTACTCTAGCTAGATAATTCCATCAAGAATAGTGGAACATTCTCTCTGATTACTTTAGAGTGATGAATCCTTTATTGACTTACTCAACTATCTCCTTATGGTTCATATTGCATCTAAGTACTACCGGTTGAATTATCCTAGGACAATTCAAAAGTAGTATCAAAACACAGTAATTTCCATATGAGATACCTTGGTAACCTCAAGTCTAAGGATCAATCATACAACCATCATTATGAGAAAACCCACAAAAACATAAGTAATATTTCATTTGGGATTCTTATAATCGGGTTAGTTCAGTGACTTATTCTCTAATAATCACCCACACATTAGTTTAAGTATCGTCATATTTTAATTTATGAGATCAATTACTTTCTACATAAGAAAAAAAACATAATGTGTGCTAGTTTTACCGTTTCAACAATATTCTATCTTGTGAAACTACAACTAGGAACATTTAAGAATAATACGTAAATGTAAATTGAATATCACAATTATGATCTCATCATAATTTCAATTACACATTAATTATTTCAAGGATTTTATCTTTAGTATTAAAACATCAAATGTAATTAATACATAAAGATAAAGAATGCTTTTATTAATAATTTTGTCACTAAACTACAACCAAAGTGATTGGATGTAGGGAATAAACCAACAATCTCCCATTGGCACTAAGCCAATTATTTAAGTATCTCTTACCATATCACCATATGATGATTATTCTACTGTTGGGATAGTGACTTAATGAGAGAATTCTCCTAGATTCTCTATAGTGAGCACTTGCTTAAGTCTTACAAATTTCATCTCAGTCATCATCATAATTAAGAAATTTTGTCGAAATACATCATTGGATCTTTGATGATACCTTAGCTCCTTTTCTATGTCCAATGACTCTAATGTTCTACTGTACATTACCGTTTTGAACAATGCGAGGAATTATGTCAAGTTCACTAAAGAACTTATTGATCCAATTGATCATTTCCACTAAATGAAAATTGTATTATGACTTAATTAGCGATCATTGCTAATTGGAACCTTTCCAATCATAAATGATATTATTCTAAGTAAATAAAACTTAATTAGGATTTGCTTCTAAAGTTATATCCTTATCTTCTTGACTCAAATATCAACTCATACATAGAATAATGGATATCGTCAATACTTCACAAGTATCTAATATCTCAAATACTAAACACCTTTAGTACATTATTTGTGTAATTGTTAGAATAGGTAAGCAACTTCCAATCTATCTCTATACAGCTAATTCCCAGAATTAAGTCGTTGCCTTTTCATATCTAATAAGAGTTGTTCTTGGACAATTATGTTTTCAACAATTGAAAATTTGAATTGTTGTTCTCTATGAGCAATATGTCTCCATATACTCCCACTGAATTGGACAACCATACTTCCACTAACCTTCTTGTAGACATGATAAATTCACAATCATCTCCAAAACAAACTCTTTGAATTCATCATGAAAGTGAATCTTTTAACATCTTGTCGCCTTTTAACTATATATCAAATATATCAATAAAGACACTAGTTCCAATTGGATGTACTGTCATGAGGTTTGAACTTTTCAAATTTCATCTTACTCCTACTACTTATCTTGAGAACCATTCTCCTATAAGTATTCATTGAAACAAACAATTTGTTCAATAGATCTGTAAGATTATATCCAAGCCTTTGGATATCTCATAATCTTTTATTATCCAATTTAGTTCTAAACTTAAAGGATAATACATGCTTCAACTAAGCATTACATCCTTAAATCATTAACTTTGACTCTTTCAAAGATTTATCATTTCTTATCTAATATGAAATCTTACTAATTGATTCAATGGGAACTATTGAAGGTAAGTCATTGTACTAGGCATTGTGATAGAAGAAATAATATTGCATCTTGCAATATCTCATATTGTAGTTTCCTCCTTATAGAAATCTATACTCTTATGAATTCAGTAATGAAGGTATTCACTAGAGAGTCTGATTCTCTATAGATAACCAAAATTTAAAACTCACCATAATGAATTCATCGAAGTGCTTCATCATTCTTAATGCTTAAGTTTTTACTTAGATTTAAAGAATTTGAATTTTTAAAATTTTAAATCATTATTTCATTTAATTCATATGACTATATCACATAAAGTCATTAGTAATCTAATGAAATATAAGTATCATCCTTATATGAATTGTTATTCCATCTAATACATCACATATATAAAGTTAACATTTCAATACCATTATCATCCTTTCACTAAAGGTTGATTTGGTTATTCTTCAACTTTACAAGTTTCACAAGTTCCATATGATTCATAATCAAAAGGATACATATATCTTTGGATGTAATTTTATGATTCTCGTTATGTTGATTTAACCAACATGGCATAAAAGGATAGTCTCAGTTATCTGACTTTGTATTCTTGCCACTCTTGTTAAGCATAAGTCTCTTTTGACCCAACACATATAAACTATAACATTAGATCATCTACTTTTACTTGACAATCTATTTCTTATCATGCTTTGAACATTACAATAATGTTGAATCTAAATTCAGTATCAAATACTCATAAGCATAAAATAGAAATACATATGATCTCTATCATATCACGTATAGGCAATACAAATCATGCAATCATTTTCTTTCTAAGAAAACTATTATCATACTATAGCAAAGCCTTTAATTGTAGTCCACAATTATGCTTTTAGTAGGCTAAATTAAGTAGAACAATTCCAACAAGATACTAAACCTTTCGGCTCTACTCTATGCAACCTCCTGTATCTTGTTATCATGGTGTTAACATACATCTTACATATTATCATCAAAGTTTATGAGACATTAGTAAACTCAAAATGTTAATAAAATTTGTCATCCATATGATTTGACATATCTCTAAAACTTTTAACTCCATATCCTCAATAAGGATTATAAAAAATTTGCATAATAGACATACAATTTTCTTTTCTAATTTTTGAGAACTCTTCTTAAACATAATTTATTTCCAAGAAATTGGGTTTATTGACTTAGTATCAACTATACTAAAAAATAAAAATAAATGCCACCCAGAACAAAATATAAAAGTAAGAAAAACAAGTAATTAATTATATGTCATGACTACAAAATGAGATTAGGACTTTAATCATGTATTTGGTTACTCTCAATATTTTATTTGAAATAATAGTCCTCACTACTATTCATAAAAATTACTTTAATTTTTCTAGTAGGCTAGGATCCCATTCAAATTTAATTGATCTTGAGTTTACTCAACAAACCAACTAAACTTAAATTAGGTAGATAACAACTTTATCAATTACATCTCATGTGACTCCTAGATCCTTTAGTCGACAACTCTTGTCAAAACATATCATATATGTTATTCCTAACCCTACCTCTAAATTCATGTGATCATGAGTTTGCTCATCTAAATCACACAAATTTAATTAAATAGAACCCATTGTTATAAAACTAAACATTTTCGGGTTAAATTAAATTGAAAAACAATTCTCTAAACAAATATAATAATAAATTTAATTTATCTCAATCAAATTAAAATAAATATATTTAATTAAGAAACAACTTTCTTAATTACTTAAGAAAACGCTTTTCTTAATTTTAAAGACTCAAATTAATTAATTTCAATCTAATTGAAAATAATTAATTATAATTTAGAAATTAATTAGGAATCACTGTAATTATTAATCTTAATCATATTAAAATAATTACTTTAAACTTGAAATTAAGATCTCTTCTTAGTTAATATAATCTCATTATATTTATAATTTCTAACATAATCTAATTATGAAAGGAATCATTTAAAACGTTGGTTTGATTCTAATTATTGATTTGATAACTAATTTAATTTTAATAATTTAAATCTTGAAAATTTAAACTAAATTTCAAAATATTCCTAATAAAAATTATTCTTTGAAAACAATTTTCAAAAAATTGAAAAAACACTTTTTCAATATTATTAGGAATATAAACAAATTTAATCTCCATTAATTTAATTTAAGGTTTTAAAAAATTAAAATCAGATAAAAACATGGAAGGAGGCTGTTGCGTTGCTTGGAGAGTGCACTGCACGCGCCAATCACATCTGCTATATAGTGCTCCAGAGACGGTGGGCGCGTGACTCACATGTGCCCGTTGTCTTTTCCAGAAGCTTCACCACATATCTGTAACCGCCTCTCACATGCCGCCACCCTCCATAGTATGTGCTACTCCTACGTTTCGTAAACCACCTCTCCCACGTTGTGTCGTCTGTTCCCGCTGTTGGGTCGCCCCTTCCATGGGCGTTAATCACCCCAGCAGCGCCATCCAGTGAAGTTGCCAGTGATTCACTAACGTCGCAAGCGACTCACTGGTGTCACCAACAACCCGGTGGTGTCAACAGTTTCAACATGGGAAATAATCGCCCATTTGATTCCCATAATCGCAAGGGATTTCAACACATCATAGAAATAAATTTCCAGATTCAGAAATAAAGTATAGGCATACACATAAAGGCAGAGAGAAAAAAATGATTTCCAGAAAAAAAATCATATGCGCAGGAAAAGGCAGAAAACATAAAGCCTGAACACGAGAACAAGATGCAATAAGTATTCCAGAACTAGGCAAATGATATTCTAGAACACATACAAAATATTCTTTTCAATTAATTAAAATTCCAGAACACAATAACCATATGCACAATTTCCAAAACAAACAACATTCATATGGAGACGCGTATGCCATTTCTGGAACGAATATACATGCATAAACAAAATTCCATAAGTAGACAAGAACAGTCGCGGAGAATAGACAAAATCAGTTCGTAAAACCTTAATTTTTATCAACTTCAATAATAATCAAGCCTCAATTCAAGTTAAACAATTAAAGGAGGCTTTGATACTACTGTTGAAATTTAACCGTGATCAAATCATGGGCGTAGTAAAAAATAAAACTTTTTACAGATTCCGATCAGATCCCGATAATTGGTTAACTTGAATAAAATAAAATACAAATCATACCTTGTTTGTGTTCCTGCTGAAAATTCTTTGAAACTTTTGCCGCTTTGTTAACCACAAGCTGTTCACTTGTCCAGCCTCTGATGGTATTTACAGAACAACTTCTCAATACTTTGAGAGGAAGAATGTAAAAGTACTAGCTCCTTTTTCTTTTCTTCTTATTAATAGAAAAATCATTAGAGTGGTTTTGTAATTTTATTAAAATTAAATTCCTTAATTATAATTAAAGTCATATTCATAATTATAATTAACGTAATTTTAATAAAATCAAATATCTTATATTTGAGCCCTAAAGTTTCTCAAACTTTATAATTAAGTCTAACTTAATTGAATTGATTTTTCTTTTATAAATTACTCTTTGATGTGTGACCCATTAGGTTCCTAATATATTGGCAATAATTATAAATTCTAATTCTAATTCTAATTCATAATTAGAATTAGATAAATTAAAACTCCTTTTAATTTTTCTTTAATTCTTCAATTAAGCAATTTATAATCATAGATCAAGATTGATGTCTAGCAATATGTCATAACTACCCAATTATCAGGAATGTCAAAGTAGTTTGAATTAACTTTTCTATGCATGGCTATGATATATAATTTAATCCTTTCGTCATTGGAATATTAAATGACGAAAGAAAGAGTATGGATATAATGTTTATTCTTTTGATCCAATCATGTTCGCTCTTATTAATTAATAATTGATTTATAATTGATATTTGAAAATGCCTTTCCAAATGTCAATTCACTCATTTTCAAAATGTCATTACACTCTGGCCAGATAATTTCATAAATCACCACTAATCAAGAACAATGAAACATTCTTTCTAATCACTTTAGAGTGACGATGTAACATCCCGTTCCGATATTAAGGGTGAGGCCCCGAAATTTCAGTACCTGTGAGCTCAAAGAGAGATTAAGACAATGCATTTTCTTGCTTATGCATCATGTTAGCATATATGCACTTCGTCTGATCACTGTTCATCCAATTCGTCTCATGACATCAGCATCGTCTCACTTTGGCCAAAACATATTCTAGCCCGAATTTGATCCCCTAGATGATAGAATTGGTCTTTAAAATCTTCATGAGAGTTGTAGATCTTGAAGTCCTCTTTCTATTCATCTAAAGAACACCTGAATCCAAGTTCTGTACCGAAAGTTATACCCACTTTTCCGATTCGTCTTAGTATGACATCAGCAATTCATCTCATGACGTCATGCATCGTCTGATTCATTTTTGACCCCTCAGATGAAATAATTAAGAGTTGTAGCTCTTGAAGTCTTATTTTCAACCATATAAAGAACACCTTAATCTGATATCTTTAGGGAAAGTTATGATAATTTTCCCAACCTTGTATCGTCTGATGATGTCATCTTCGTCTCAAAAGTGACATTATATCGTCTGTTCCATTTTCGACCCCTCAGATGAAAGCATTTGCCTTCGACGTCTTCATGAAAGTTGTATATCTCGAAATCTTCTTTCCAATGGTCCAAAAATGAAATCAATCCAACATTTCTTGTGAAAGTTATGAAAATCGCACTAAAACAGGTTCGTTTTATTTGAGGTCATAAACATAGTTGCTTCTTTTGGCCATAACTTCTTCTTTACACCTCCAAATGACTTGATTCTTGAATCATTGGTTTCGTAAGACATTTATCTACATCTCAACCAAGAATCATAGCCATCTGAAATAAATTGACAAAGATTGAGTGAAAAGAGTGGGACAGGTACAGTGAGTGTGCTCTTAAAGGACCTAAATTGGTGTTACCCCACTGAACATACTTTGGTGTTTTGATGATTTCTGGAGCTATACTGATCCAAACGAGGTGATTTTGACTTGTGGTAAACAAGAGACATGGAGCTACAAATGGTATGAAGAACTTGAAATCTAATTCAGTCTCTAAGATGTTTAGAATTCAGATGCAAGTTGTGCATAGTACAGTACAAAAATGTTTGAAGTATATCTTTTGAATCACTGAACTAAATTGAATGATTTTGAAAGTATTAGAAACTTAAGACAGCGGGGAATGCTTTCTGGAAGGAAGTGTTTAAAACAAAATGTTCAAGGTTAATTTTGACAAGACGCTAAAGTTTAAAAGAACATAAGCTTATAAGAAAGGATAAGATGGACTTTTTGGACTCATTAAGGGCATAATTGGAAGAAGTGCTGTCTTGCTTATAAATAAAGAAGAAAACGTGAATGAGAACATTCCAGAGAACAAAATGTATGGATGAGAAAAGAGAA
>JAOTAX010000005.1:23337953-23348578 GCA_025629825.1 Erythroxylum guanchezii | reverse complement strand
ATATACCCGGGATTGTCATTGAACATGCATTGTACATAGCCCATATAATTATTTGGGCATAAATGAGTTTTGTAACGAGAATGAATAGTATATTGCATAAATTGTGATGTGTAGGTTAAACATCTGCATACAGGCGCGTCCAGAATTTGGAAGCAATTGCTATTTTGGAGCGTACTGTGAGTAGACCTAGATGGTCCCACTTCATTGTTTGCTTTATTCGAATTTTGTATACATTGATCTCGGTATGATGAATGCGTGTATGAATGTGATTGATTGTGTTTGAATTCCGGACAGAAAGTCCGATGATTGTAATGACTGATCTAAATTATTGAAGTGCTCATTGTATGTGAATAAGATGAACTAAGTGTTTTCTGAATGTGCGTTGCATGTAAGATGATAAGTGTGAATTCTCTACTTCATTGTGGAATGCCGGACTAAGGTCCGATGAGATGAGAAAGTGATTGAATGGGATATACAATAGTGAAAGATGCATTCCATCATATGAATGCATGAAACATAATGGTAGTTGTGACTAGAGTAGCCAACGATCAGAGCTTAAAGCTCAACGAGTGAAACTGAGTCTCGAGCTCAAAAGTGATTCAGAGCCTCAAGTTCAGCGTTTAATGAGCCCTATATGGGACAGTTATCAATGAGCCCGATATCCACTGGATACGGAACAGTTCAGGCACTCGGTCACAACAAAGTAACAAATGGAAAGTGAGTCTCATGTGCATTACATATGCATAATATGAAGGATTAAGTGCATTGAATGTGAAATAATATGAATATGTGAAATAATGTGAAATGTGAAATGTGAAATAAAGTGTGATATGTGAATTATTTGATATGTGACTGGGTGAGCCATCGATGATGGTCACTTACTGAGTTCGCAAAACTCACCCAAAATTTGCAATTATTTGTCAGGACTCAGAAGAATACCCCGTTAGGCTAACGGGAGTATATCTATAGGATTCAAGCGAAGGTTAGAGGTCGGGATCAGTTCGCGTCTGCATTACATTTATTTATTTTGTACTGAAGTGAATATTTCACAACTTTTTGTATAAATTTGTATTTTGAAATAACTCAAGTGTGTTCTATTTGTGAAAGGGCCCGAATAGCTATTGAAAATTGTATTAAGTAAAAATGTTTATTAATGAAAATGGGCCCAATGTAAGTTTCGATTTCTGCATATATGTTTGTGGTTTTGAAAGAAAAAAAAGTACCGACTTTCGAATGATTGAGTGCTTTAGCACGCCACCCTCGCGGGACACGGACTTGGATATGACCTTCGATGTTGAGTTCGGGTCATCACGAGAGTGGGGTGCTATAGACGAATCCTTTATTGACTTATTAAGCTATCTCCATATGGTTCATATTGCATCCAAGTATTACCGATTGAATTATCATAGGACAATTCATAAGTAATATAAAAAACATAGTAATTTTAACATGAGATACCTTGGTAATATCAAGTCTAGGGATAAATTATACAACCATCATTATGAGAAAATCTATAAACACATAAGTAATATTCCTTTTGGGATTCTTATAGTCGGGTCAGTCCATTGACTTATTCTCTAATAATCACCCACACATTAGTTTAAGTATCTTCATACTTTAATTTATGAGATTAATTACTTTATACATAAGAAAAAAAACATAATATGTGCTAGTTTTATCGTTTTAACAATATCCTATCTTGATAAAACTACAACTAAGAACATTTAGGAATAATACGTAAATATAAATTGAATATCACAATTATGATCTTATCATAATTTCTGTTATACATTAATTATTCCAAGGATTTTATCTTTAGTGTAAAACATCAAATATAATTAATACATAAAGATAAAAAATGCCTTTATTAATAATTTTATCACTAAACTACTACTAAAACGATTGAATATAGGACGTAAACCAACAAGTGGGTGGAAGTGCATGAATTTATTATGAATTAGGGTTTGTTTAATTTTCAAATGACGTTAAATAACAAAGTTAATTTGAGAATATATTGTAATTAGGGTTTTGTTGATTAAAATTAAATTAATTAGGGTAAGTTATATTATTTTGGTTAAATTAAGTTTATTGGTTTTAATTAGGATTTATTAAATATAATTAGAATTAAAGAAATAAGCTTAAAATTAATTAAAAAGTAAAAAATATTTGCATTACATTACTATTATGTGACACGTGAAAACATAATTCTATCAATATTTTTGTTTATTTAAGACTTAAATTAAATATTTTACAAATATTTTAATTTTTATTAAATACTGAACTATTAGAGTTTCACCTTATATTTTAGTAGAAGTATTAAAGTTTAAAAATCTTATTTTTACTAATTTATGTATAATGTCTTATGCTCTTGTGTCTTGACCATTAGTTTGGTGAATCCTGGAAAGGGAGAGAAGGTTTAAATTTTTTTATTAAAAATTATTTTAAAATAAAATTTTACTAAATTTGTATCATATTATTTTAATAAGAAATTTCAATAAAAATACTATAAAAGATTAATGATATTAGTAAAAACAGTAAAAAAAAACTGTATTTTACATTTTCGTAAAAAGTAATCATTAATGAAAATGTAAAAGAGATTAGGAAAGATCTGAACCACTCAATGCTTGTGGGTCCCATGGACGTGGCGTCGGACCGACTTCCCTGCTAAAGTAACATTCGGAAAACTGATGATAGATGAAAAACAAGACAACGAAATAAGAGATGAATTGAAGTAATTGTTACCAACTCAAACCCTAGAAAGGTGTGTAGCTTCAACCAAAGTACCTTAAACAGGAAACACTTAACCAGGTTAATGCTTCTCTTTCTTAGTTATTCTTTTGTTTTTGAGTTTGTTAAAATTCTAGGGTTTAAATCGCGGTTTTTGATTCACCGTTTTAGCTATATCCAGCAATTTGGGGCTTTTAGGTTTTGGTGAAGGTATTCCATGATTCTCTCTGTTCATTTGGTTACTCTGAAATCTGGGAAATGTAGAATAGTGCAAAGTGTAGCCCCTTTCCCTTGTTTGGCTTTTCTGAAGGAATTTTGTTTGCAATTACTTTTTGTTGAACTTTTTAGAAACTATGGACTGCGGTTTCTGTCTCCTTAAGTGATTGATACTGTGGTGTTCATACATTACTGCAGTGGTGTTAACGATAATAAAATAAAAAGATGTGGGTTATGCTATTTTTAGGCCATAAGATAGACCGGTTAATTACTACTTGGTCGCCGTATGGAATAGAAATGAGGTATTATGTGACCAAAAAGCTACCATTTGCACTGATTTAAGAGCGTTGCTTTCAGTTCATATTTCTCAAAATCTCAATGTGCCCTTTTGTGTGCTTAGTAATGCAAAGTTCCTTTACAGAAATTGGCAAGCGATAGTTGCATTGGAGATTATCAATGGTAGGTCATTCTTCCTATCACTCACCATCTCCTGATAGAGATCAGGGCCCTTATAGGAGGAGCCCAACTCGAAGAGAAAGGTCACCAGTGCAGCAGAGGAGTACTCGTAGAGGTACCTCTCCAGCAAGAGAGAAACGTTCCACCCGTGCCATGTCACCAAAAAGCGAGATGTATCGGTCTCCTTCCCCACCAGTAAGGCATAAGACCTCTTACAGGGAAACTTCTCCATTTGGAAAAGAGAAAAATAATAGTCGTGCTAGATCTCCAAAGCATGAAAAATCTCGCTCTCCTTCTCCGCGTACAAAACGGTTAAGGAGAGCCCAAGCTAATAGAGACACTGATAATGTTGCAGATGGGGAACGGGGCAGGAATCATGTGAAAGTAGATAATAAAGGTGCATTCAGGGAAAGAGAGTCTGAAAAAACAAGTGAGAGGGAACATGAAAGGAATCATCGTAAGGATGATGATAGGGGTTTACGAAGAGAAAGAGAGACTAAGAAATATATTGAGGTAGATCATGAAAGTAATCATGGTAGGGGTAGAGAGAAGTCCAGACATAGAGAAACTGGTGCAGATAGGGAAGCTGGAGGTGAGAAAAAGGGGAGAAGGTCAGGAAGAGATGAAAATGACAGTAAGTCTTCTAGAACAAGACATGAAAGGTCTACTTCTCCTTTACATCACCACAACAGAAGCAGGCATAGATCTCTTTCTCCCGAAGTAGCAGCTGATAGAAGAGAACATGACGAGGTGCCTGGTGATACTAACCTTTCTATTACTTGTTCTACTTTTTCACAAAAGTATTCCCTATTTAATAGTCCGGTGTAGTTGGTATCTGCTAATGCTGCTATTAAATTTATACCAATACTGCATCTCCATTTGAGGAAAATGAATTATTGTGGAAGGGACAATCGTGAAAACTATTAACCATTTCTTTGTCTTGTTAAATTGATACCTAAAATATCGTTTCCTGACTAAATATAGTCATTGCAGGTGGCAAAAAGAGCTGAACGACGGTAAGCTTTATCCTTAACTTGATTTCCTTTTCAATAACTGGATTTGAGTTTAGGTAACATGTATGTCCTGGGAGTGGTCATTTTGTTGTATCTATCAGCTTAGTTATATTTTCAATTCTATTTAAGTGCCTTAGATGTTCCAATTGTATAATCCTTACTGCTAGGTTGAACATTGCATGTTCTGTAACTTTGAGATGATACACTCGGGACCATATGAGTGGAGCAGATATATAGAAAATTCTGTGGTCTTTAAGTCATGTGGACTGATGTGATGCAATGATGGTTCCTTTGTCTGTTTTTTGAAATATTAGTACTTGATAATTGTAGCCACTGGGGGTATAGGAGACAACATGCTCAGGATTGCCACACAACCTTTAGTTAGGTGAAAATGGATTTACTTAGTAACAAGAGGTTGCATGACTGGTTGAGCAGGAATGGAGATGAAGATTCTTTGGCTAAAATGAAGGCTGCTGAGGAGGACATAGAGGCAAAACAAAAGGTATTTAAAACTCATATTATTGCTTAACGTTGCCAAATTGTTAATGTTGACCGTTGTTTTGTCCTCCAAGTGAATTATTTATCTGTTCCCTTAACTTCTGTTTGGTTCTGATCATCGATCTTTCATTGCAACTGCAGCAAAAACCATCATTTGAGCTATCGGGAAAACTTGCAGCGGAGACCAATAGGGTCCGAGGTTAGTGATTTGCAGCATTGCCTTTTAGTAGAGTTCGAGGATTTCCATGCCTTTGATTGCTTCATTGGCTTCTTGATTCTCTCTCTCCCTCTCTCCCTCTCCATCTCTCTTGGTCAGAAGTGGTATGATTGATAAATTAGCTCACTGCAATTAAATTCCGGTTCTAATTTCTTCTTCATATCCAGATTTTATCATTTATTGTTTGTTATCCACTGCATACTCTGCTAACCAAGTTTCTGTTCTAGGTGTAACGTTGCTGTTCACTGAGCCTCCTGATGGTCGAAAACCTGACGTAAGATGGAGACTGTATGTTTTTAAAGGTGGTGATGTGCTGAATGGTAAGATTTGGGTCATCTTTAAGTGTTGTGAATGTGATGGAAATTATAAGAAACAAAATGTAATTGCTTTCTTGAGAACTTTTTCTGACTCTTTTCCTAAATGGTAAGATTTGGGTCATCTTTTGAGCGATATTTTTATGTTTCGAGGAATTTTTAGCCAAGAACTTTTTGACTCTTGATAAACATATTTTCTTCTTTTAGAAGAGCGTACTTTTAATTTTTAATGGTGTAAATGGTGAAAATTTGCCCCTTGTTCATTTTCTGCTCTTTTATTCTCTGGTTATTTAATTTATACTGCGATGATTAAACAATATAGCTCATGTCCTTTGCCGTTATCTGTTAGTTTAAATGTATGTTTTTGTCAGAGCCCCTTTATATACATTGTCAAAGCTGTTAACAATATAGCTTATGTCCTTTGCCGTTATCCATTAGTTTAAATGTATGTTTTTGTCAGAGCCCCTTTATATACATCGTCAAAGCTGTTATCTTTTTGGAAGAGAGAGGAGGGTGGCAGATATTCCTACAGATCACCCATCATGTAGCAAGCAGCATGCCGTCATTCAGTTCCGGTAGATTAATAATTAAGTTGTTGCGTATTAGTGTTTGGGGACTTCTTTCTCATTATGTTTCTGATTTTTCAGGCAAGTTGAGAAAGAGCAATCTGATGGTACTTTATCTAAGCAAGTAAGGTAAGTATTGCTTCATTGCCTATCACTTTCGGTAATTAACATATTATCTTGATCTATTGATCTCAATATCTTTAATTTTATTTGTATAATTTTAGGCCTTACTTAATGGACCTTGGAAGCACAAATAAAACATTCCTTAATGTAAGTATTATGATCGATGTATGGCTACCTTTTGTTGACCTCTTTATCTTTCCTTTGATTGTTATCACAGTAATATCTAAAATTTTCTTCTGCATTTGCAGGATAATCCCATTGAACCTCAACGTTATTATGAACTTTTTGAAAAAGACACTATTAAATTTGGTAATAGTAGGTAGGTCACTAGCAAAGATTCAACATCTTCTATGATTTCATGGATCAATTAAATATTTTTGCCTTTAGTTCGGTTGCCATGGTCATACTTTGTTGCTTTTTCGATATGGTTCGTACAATATTGTTCTCCTGAATGCATTTTACTTGTGTGCCTGGCTGTTACCCTGCTCTGAAACTATTTAAATTAATGATTGGCATTTTATTGGTTCTGAAATTTGGTCTTCTATTCTATACGCCTTCAGCTCTCTGTTCTTGCATTGATTTAAAGTTTTTCTTGAGCAGTACATGAGCAATTCTAGTCATGAAAAAATTTGTTGCCTCTTTCTTTTGGTTAAGTAAACTCTTTTTTGTTATCAGAAGAGAAAAATGATCCTATCCTTCTTTCTCTCTCTTTTTCTTGTATCATTGATACTCCTATTAACCATACAAGGAGGTGTGTTTGCCAAGGCATGTGTGGAAGAGGTATGAACATTTAGGCCAATGTAAGGATATTGATTATGTGGGAAAAATGGGTCGTCTTTCTTGGATGAATTATAAAAGCTCTAGGTGGAATTCAATATTTGTTTCAACATTTTGTAGTAGCAGATAATAAGCTTGTTGGTTTGATTTTGTTCTCCTCCTTAAACAGAGTATGCTCTATTTGTGCTGTCATTTCTTTTGTTATTATCAAGATACAAAGCAATTAGCTGATTTTCTCTGCTGCATTTCGATCTTGATATTCTAGGTCGTATCATCTGAGAATTGAAACACTAGATGGTGGTTCTGGTACTATTTTCTTTCTTATGAAATTGCACTCGAGTATTTTCTAAGAATTACAGAGGACATAAAGTCAGTATCACATTGTGTTCCAATCATGTTAAGTAGTGATCTTGCCGGTTTTATTTGTTGCCTACTTTAGTATTTGTGCTATAATTTAATGTTGACATGAAATCATATAGAGTTGAGATATATTGACCATTGACAAAAATCTAAATTTCCTGCCTGCCTTGACACTCACATTCCTATAATTAAAGATGGTTTGGCCATAAACAATATCTTGATCTCTGCCTGCAAATCTTTTTCTTAGTTTCCTTCACACATATTCCAAAAATTTTACTTTCATCTCATTTTTTATATAAATGTGTTAACAAGGTTCATACCTTGGCCTTGTTCTGTTGCGTGTAGGAGATGTTGGCTTAACAGCTTGCTTAAGTCAGTTGAAAACACATTGCTGACATGATCATTAGTGCGTACACAAACAATGTGCATGTGCACACTAAACACATGCATTAATGGTCAGAAACATGTTGATATCCTGCAGAAACATACATTTGCATCATGCTTACATTTTCGATGGGAAGTTGTAGTGGGATTGCTACGAATGGTTGTACATGAATTTACCGTACTTATTTGTGCTTGTTTGTATTGTTGATTTCTGCATATCTGCTATACTATGGTCAGTCAGATTCCATACTCTGTTGCTGGCTTTGCTTTTTCCTCAATGGGAGTCCTAATATTGTTATGGATCGATAATGGAGAACTTGCATTTGTTTGTTACTAGTCAATTATTGAAGGTGGATGATCCCTGAGTGACATCCTACCATATCTTTCCAGATATACCTTTTGAACATTGCAAGTTTTTGAGCACTTAAAGTATCTTCTGGGTTTTTGCAGTCGAGAATATGTCCTATTGCACGAGAATTCTGTGGCATGATTGCTGACACCTTGCTTGGACGTGACATCTTTTTGCCCCCAGCATGTGAAGGATCTATGACATTTTTGGTTTTCAACTATAATTTCTATCATGAAAGTGAGACATTGTGGAACTGTCTACTTACTCTTATTTGGGTTGGAGGGGGTAAAACGCGAGCATTTTTGCTTGTTCCAAATTATCTTTCTTTATTCTTGAAGTGATTCATTTCCTCTAATCTTCGTTTATACAGCTGGGAGTATTCGAGGTAATTAGATTGTCTTTGTAACATATAGAAAAGGTTGCGACGTTTTAAATAAATCGTAACAATCATTTCTCTTGGTACTAGATTGGATTAAGATTTGTTGGTAATGATAAAGTTATGATGACACAAATTATAACACTCATCAAGTGATGAGTTGTTAACCAGGTCAGTCTTGTTTGATGAAACAGTTGAGGCAGTAATAAGGTTCTTTTTATGGCCTAGCAAGCAAAAGTCAAAGCAAGTTAGAAAAAACGCGTGCTATTTGTATGCGTGTGGTTAAAAATTCTGAAAGAAACTCCCCATAGCTATGGCTTGTCAGTCTATTGGTAGAATGACAACAGCCTCTAATGAGTCTCGTTCGATTATTTGTGAATTGGTTTTATTGATGTAGAAGCAAACTCGAAAACATTTGTTGCAATGTAGTCATTTCGTGAAAAAGATATATTCAAATTTCAGCATGGATTGGTTAATTTGGACAACAATAGAAGAATTATATGCAAAGAAATCCTTAGGTATTCTCTCTTCAAAATTCTTTAGCAATACTTAAATTCACTTGATTTGGTTTGGGAAGATGAAAATGGAGGGGAGGGTTTCAATACTTCTGGTAAGAGTCCTCTCATTGTAAAAGAAATGAAAAGCCTGAAAATTATCTTTCCATCTACTTAGTAATATTTTCTCCCTTAATCTGTTCTAAAAGGTCTAACTAGAGCAACGCTCGTTTTAATTTATTGTGCCTTTTCATTCTCGGATACTACAGATTACAGGAACAAGTTTTGTGGGCCAAATTTCGAGAAGGGCACACATTATATGATATCCTGGTTGAAATCATAGTTTGTTCGACTTCCAATTAAATAAATATCTCTTTCTAGCAGGCATTTGGAGGGATGAAGTCACCTTTTTTTAAACAAAAAAAAATGTGTGGGTGAGATAAAGATGGAATATAATAAGGACAGAGTAAATGAAGCAGGTAATTTGGAGAACAGATCACCTGTCCAATTTAACGCTGTCTTACTCTGTCCAAGAGTAAGACGACGCCGAATTTGCTATGAATTTTCAAAACAACGCGTAGGCTTTCAACATGTGATCTGACATTTAAAGCCGCCGCCAACCAGCTTGGCTTGGCTTTCAAACATGTTGCAGCAGCCATTAATAATTGTTTATTATATATGTAATTATCGACTTTTTCAGTATAGGATTATTAGTAATACATGTTAAATAAAATTCATAAATAGTATGAATTTTGTTGTTGATATTAAGCGTATTTTAAATAAATTAGTATTATTTAATAATTGTAGTCCTCATTGAATGTATAATTATAAATTCGTAATTAATAAATTATATTTGCATTATAATTTAATTAATTAATTTGGTTTTTTTATTATTACAATTATTATGAAATTTGTTATAATTAGTAATTTTCTTCTTTTTATCATGAACTTTATTATTCTGGTTAATTTTAAATTCCTTAAAATTAATTATTATTATTATTATTATTTTCCGACTTCAGTGTATAAACTTATTAATAAAATTCTTATAAATAATTTAAATTGTATTTATTATTAGTATTATTATTATTATTATTAAATTCTTTATTATGATTAAATGCATATATCTTAATTTCTACTATTATTAAATAATTGCTTATTATAATTAAATTTCTTCTTATTATTATTAAATTTAGTATTTATTATTAATATAAATATTCTTATAATTTGTAAATATTATTATTATTCTTATTATTATAAATCTTATATATATTTTTATTGTAAATATTATTAATATTAGTATTATTCTTATTATTAAATCCCTTATTATTTAAGTTATTAGTATAATAATAATAATAATAATAATAATTAATAATAATACTAATAATAATAATAATCATCAGAAAAATTTATCAATACATATATATATAATCATAATAACAATACACTTTATAATATTGACGAAATATTAAAAATTGATTCGCATGACATAATTTGATTTTGTTTTTCATACTATTTTAATTTTAATTTTAATTTTTAAGGTAAAAATTTTAAAAATTAAATTTTAAAATTGAGTTTATTTGTGTCTACTCCTACCCTGTCTTATTAATAAATAAATAATTTATTAATAATAAGAATAATAGTAAGTAGAGAATTAATAATTAAAGCTCATTTTAAACCGTTAAATTAATACTACTCAAGAATTTTATAATAATAAGAAGAAAAATTATAATAACGAATTTCATCAAAATAATAATA
>JAOTAX010000005.1:23300440-23328553 GCA_025629825.1 Erythroxylum guanchezii | reverse complement strand
AGAGGTCGGGATCAGTTCGCGTCTGCATTGTTTTTCTTTAATTTTGTCAATTGCATTGTATGGGCCCAAATGGCTATTTATACCGATTTCGGATTGATGAAGTGTTTTAACACGCCACTCTGACGGGGCTCGGAATCGGATATCACCATCGATATCAGGTTCAGGTCGTGTGGGAGTGGGGTGTTACACAAGATGTTATTAGTATTTTAGGTTTTGATTATTCTTCCAGGGTGGAAGCCGTAGGTTTTGTGGGTGGGATTTGGATGCTATGGAAGGGGGATTTTACTATTTCCATAGTGTTAGCCCACTGGCAATTTCTTCATGCCACTGTTAAGGATGAATCTTACTCGGTTGATTTCACTGCAGTTTATGCCAACTCGCAAACCTCCTCTCAAAAACACCTCTGGCCAGCTCTAGAATGGATCGACAGATCTCTTAATAGACCCTGGCTAGTAGAAGGAGATTTTAATGCGAAATTGGAAATTACTGATAAGCGGGGTGGAGTCACAGCCACGAGGATAGTGAACAAACATTTTCAGGAGTGGGTTCAAGAGAGTAGCCTCCATGATCTGGGGTATGTAGGCTCCAAGTTTACGTGGGGCCTAGTTAGGGTCCAAGCTCATTTGGATCGAGTCTTTGGCTCGACAGAATGGATTCAAACCTTTCCGCAAGTGGTTAACTACCACTTACCATTCCTCAGGTTAGACCATAGACCCCTGTGGATCCAGTTTCATCAACCAGGGCCGAAACGATTAGGATCCCTAGCTTTTAGATTTCAAAATGTTTGACTAACTCATCCAAGGTTTGACGAGGTAGTATCTACGCATTGGTTTCCGGCAGAGGAGTCGATGAGTAAATCGTTAGCACGATTATCTCATCAACTCACCGATTGGAATCAGTCTAATTTTGGTAATATTTTTCACCGAAAGAAAAGGTTGTTAGCACGATTATAGGGTATCCAGAGAGCCATGACCGAGGATAATTTGGATTCTCTGCTAGCCTTAGAAGAACAGTTGAGTGGGGAACTGATGCAGGTCTTGAGTGAAGAAGAAATCTTTTGGCGTCAAAAAACCTGGTACGAATGGATTCGAAAGGGGACAGAAATACCAAATATTATCATACTCTAACCCTTTCCAAAAGAAAGAAAATGAGGATCGAGCAACTCAAGGATTCCCAGGGGACAATAATCTCAAACCAAGGGCAACTAAGCCGTTTAGCCAGAGACTACTTTGCCCACCTGTACACGCAGGAAGTCGAACCTCAATCTCGGGTACTGTTATCAGGGGCTTTCCCCTCCATTTCAGAGGATAGTATCCGAGATTGGGCCCAACCCATCCACCCCACCGAGATAAAGCTTGCAGTATTTAGAATGAATTCGAATAAAGCCCCTGAAAAAGATGGTTTTAATGCCCTTTTCTTTCAGAAGCAACGGGAGAGGGTCGACCCTAAAGTGATTGAGTTCATTCAGATAGCTTTCAGCCAGGGACGGTAGGAAAAGGATTTAAACCAAACCCTCTTGGTACTTATCCCTAAAAATCCATCCCCGACTAGTTTCACTCAGTTTCGGCCGATAAGTCTTTGCAATGTGATTTATAAAATTTTTGCTAAAGTCATCGTTAATCGGTTGAAAAATAACTTGGATGTTCTAGTAAAGGAGAATCAAAGTAGTTTTATTTCGGGCCGCCAAATAACGGACAATATCATCCTTGCCCAGGAAGTAATCCACTCGATGAAAAGGAAGAAAGGGAAGTCGGGCTTCCTAGTGATCAAAATGGACCTAGAAAAAGCGTATGACCACCTCCGGTGGGATTTTATCCAAAACACTTTAGAGGATATTGGTTTTCTGGAACAACTAATTTGGATCATAATGCAGTGTGTTACAACGGTGACTATGCAGGTGGTGTGGTAGGGCACAGTCTTAGATCCATTTAGCCCATCACGAGGAATTTGACAAGGTGACCTGCTCTCACTCTATCTTTTTGTCCTCTGCATGAAGCGACTAGGTCATCTTATCTCTCGAGAAGTGGGACAAGGTCGATGGAGACCAATAAAATTAAGCCCTACAGGGCCTTCTCTATCTTACCTTTTCTTTACCGATGACCTGGTGCTATTTGCGGAAGCCACGGAATCCCAAGCACACGTAATCGCCAAAACTTTGGAGGAGTTCTGTCAAGCTTCAGGATAGACGGTTAACATTGATAAAACGAAGATTTTCTTCTCCAAAAACGTTAAGCCAGAAACAGCACGTCGTATCAAACAAGCCCTGCACATTCAGAGTACAAACAATCTGGGCAAATATCTAGGCATCCCTTTGCTCCATGAGTGTACCACGCAGAACACCTATCAGCACATCCTGGATAATGCCCAACAGAAACTTACAGGGTGGCATGCAAGATAGCTTTCACTAGCGGGATGTGTCACCTTAACTCAGTCTGTGATCTCGACACTCCAGGTTTTAACAATGCAAACAGTGCGACTACCGAGACGTCTTTGTGGTGACTTGGAACAAATCATGCGTAATTTTATCTGGGGTTCACAGAAACACAGAGGAAAATGCCCTTTGTTAATTGGGATTTAGTGTGTCAGCCCAAGAAGGCTAGAGGCCTAAGCATTAAGCACATTAGGTCTTCCAATGATGCTTTTTTTAACCATTATGGGTTGGGCTCTTATTACTCAACCTACAACTCTATGGGTCTGAGTATTACGGGCTAAATATCATATAAGGGCTAAATATCAGATGGACCCATACCACATCCCTACTACGTTGGAAAGGCTAGGGGCTTCGAACTTTTGGCGGGGAATTATGGCAACTTGGCAGTATGTCTAGTAAGGTATAAAATGGAAACTGGCTAATGGTAGACTCATCTGCTTCTGGCTGGATATTTGGGTGCAGGATTGGGGTCCGCTACTCTCAATGGCAACCTCTCCAGTACCAAAGGGAGACCTGTATGCTAAAGTAAGGGACATGCAAAACGAGGATGGAACATGGAAATGGAATATGTTTTACCAATACCTTCCATCCTTTATATGTATAGATATAGCAGAGATTACTCCCACTACACCTACCATAACAGAAGATACTTTTTGATAGAGACATACTAAGAATGGGAAATTTACAGTGGCGTCCGCCTATGACTTCATTGAGGGGCACAACCAAGATAGTTTTGATAGAACCTGGGCCTTAATTTGAAAATGGATAAGACCTCAGCGGATCAGGGCTTACCTTAGGCTCATGACCAAGAACAAGCTCCTGACAAACCAGCAAAAAGTGGTGAGGCATATTGCAACAGATAGCAATTGCCACATCTGTAGACAGGAAGAGTCCACACTACACGTCCTCCGGGACTGTCTACGAGAGCTAACTTTTTGGAGGAACTTTCCCTCGGAAATAGTTGATACGAAAATTTTCCATCAAGATGAGAGTTCAGGGTGAAATCCAATTTAATGAGGCACTCGCAGGTGTTACAAAGAGATTGACCTACTATTTTTGGAACCGCATGCTGGATGCTTTGGATGTGGCGTAACAAAAGTCTTTTTGAGGAGGAGTTTACTTAGCCGAAAGATAGACCATAGGCACTTTTGGAGTACGTGGAGTGGATAGCCAGGGCGAGAGCAGTGGAAAGCTGTGTGTTCTCGAACTAGGGCCTCTCGATAGGCAATCTAGTGGGATGGACAAAACCGCCAGAACCATGGCTAAAACTCAACACAGATGGAGCATTTAAACAAGGAGCAGAAATCACTACAACGGGTGGTCTAATTCATGACTGGCTCAGCCAGTGGTGTGGAGGTTTGTTTTTAACACATTGGAAACAAACCGCCATTATCAGCAGAACTCTGGGGAGTCCACTCAGACCTTATGCTGGCGTGGTTTCTTGGTTATCGTCGGATCATATTAGAAGTGGACTCCTTAGAAGTTATTAATATCCTATCATCTCCTATTACCGTGCTTGATATGAATTATTTCTTGTTGGCAGGTATTCGTGAACTACTACAAAGAGATTGGAAGATCAAAATCCAGCACGTGCATTATGAAGGGAACCAAAGTGCAGAGCACCTGGCCGCTCTTGCACTCATGGCCAGCCCAGGCATTCATATTCTCCAAGAGCCTCCGCTATCAGCCTTAGATCTCTATCAGAGGGATAAGCAAGGCCCAATGTACCATAGAGCATTGCGATAGTTTAATTTTTTGTGTTTATTTTTTTCCCTTATAAACAAAAAAATATAGAAAAATTACGTACAAATGTAAATCAACACTAAAGTTTGATAATGTAGTTCGATACACCTTGCTTATGTCTGCAGGACCCTCATTCAGTTTAATACTTTCACTAACGACAATAGTTTTATACAAGGCTTTACTGAACTGACACCACTCAACCCTTGACACTATCCCTCATCCTCACAACTTGTGAAAGTATTTCACACCCGATGACATGATCGACTCGTGTTAACCTCAACAGAGAATTTTCTCAACAACATTTTAACGAAAGACAATAAATAAACAACTCAAGTGATTAAAATAAACAACAAACATAATCAAAGACACTTGAGAAACAAAACAACTTCCCTAATAATGTTGCTTCATCAACGAAAGAATAGGAAGTTGTACACTGAAAAATCTACTGTGAAGTTTCAATGTCATCACTGGAAAATCTCACGCATAGTAGCATTTCCATCATCGAAATGTTGTAGACGATAGAGCTTTAACCATACGAAAAACTTATGAAGTTTTTCCACAAAACCACACTGCAAAAATAACCCAGAAAATCACCCACGATGGACAGATAAACATAGCCCCCAATCGAAAAAAAACTTCAAAAATTAGCTTCCAAAAATCACTTAAAAACCCTAAAATTCAGCTGCTGAGTCACCATATCCTTATCGGCTTTTCCCACATAAGATAGCAACAAAAACAACCCCCAATAAATCACACAATAGGCAGATGAAATATAACAAAAATCTGCATATTTTCATTACCAAAAACCCCACCACTTTAATCCAGAAAATCACACAAACACTAATGGAAAAACAGTTGCTTCGATTTCCAATAAACAATGATAACTCAAATAAAACGTAGTCGCTGAAAAACACTTACTAAACCATAAAGACCAAAGAGAACAATGCAGCTGCAATATATGGATTAATGATCAATGTAAACTTGGACAGCTATATAGCCTCCTAATCAACAACGACAACTTGAGAAAAGCACAGCTGCAAGGATTTCACATAATCACCAAAAATCTTAGCCATACAAGTTAGGTGAAAATCAAAAAAGATAGAAACATATCTTAACCCAATCAGCTGCCAAATATCAAGTTAAATTACTACCAAATATCAAGTTAAATTTTCAGAAGATAACCATTATCAAATCTCATCTTAAGTAAGATTTGAAACTTATCAAACTTGCCTTGGAAGAGTCCCACTTAAACTTAATTAAGTCCAATTATCAAATAATGTCCAAAATTACATAATTAAGATATTGTAATCTATATCTTAACAATCTTCCCCCTTTTTGGCATTATTTGTCACATATGAGAATCTCCTCTTAAAGGAGATAAATTGGACATATAACATCGAAGTCACAGACCACATCAGAACTCACAAAAGAACTCCCCCTTAATCAGTCAATAAGATCCATTCCCTCCTTAGGGAAAAAAGATGCTAAAAAGCAAGACGAATAGTCACGCATATACTTTGAAATCTCCCCTTGAATAGAACATTTACAAAAACAATATGATATCTCCCCCTTGGGATAAAACAATGCCAAAACAAAGAATGCCTTCAATGTGATCAATCTCACCGAATAAAGAGGCATAAGAACCAACAATAAGTGCAGCAGAAGAATCATAAGCATGCTAAGATGACAATTTACCACCAATCAAAAACACTAGCCAACATATCATTACTTACATCAAAGTCATTCACATACAATTGATTAAATTTATAAACCCTAAAAATTGCATTCATCATAATCAAACTTAATCAATCTCCTCCTCACATAAATCATGTCAAAGCATATTGATCAAACTCATACAACCCACGATGTAGAAAGAAACCAAGATAAAACTTGAAAAATCCAAATTATAGAAAACTTGAATCTTCCAACAGTTTCCCATCCAGGCATCAACATTTTCTCGATATAACTCCATAAATCAAAATTCAGAAGAAAAATTTTCAAATCATCAAGGAGAGCCTCATTCTCACATCAAATATACTATTCAACAAGTAAGGAAAAATCTAAACACACACTATTCGCCTGAACCTTATAAAACCCATAAATCAAAAACTCAGAAAGTCTAGACATTAACTCCTTTGAACGCTTTTTTTAATAAACCACATCAATATACTTCAAAATTTTAAAGAACACAGGCCCTGTGCCCCTCGAAGAAATTCAAACTTGGCTTTATTCCTTGCCACATTAACTTAATCATCAGATGTTGGGTTGATTCCTCCCTCATAAGCAACCAATTGGTCTTTTGTTTGTATAGTTTCTTTACCAGCAGCAACTAATTGAGAATTTGGACAATTTCTTGTTTTTCCTTCACCACATCTTTGTGCTTGTAATTAACCCTTTCTAACCCAAGTACGATTTGGTAACATAGACTGCTGATGGAAATTAAATGGAGAAGGTCTAGATTTTCGATTTTGACCCGTTGAAATATCATTTGTAGCAGCTTGTAACAATTCGGCCTTATGTGCCCATTTAACCAAAAAATGTGACACATAGGTATGAATTTTCGTTTCCTCCTTAAAGTTTTTCCTTGGACAGATCCAGTCATACTTTTTTTCTCATCGTTTGACTTAGAACATTCACCTTTATAACCAATGTCTTGAAGGTCTACTTTAATCTGACCAATTTCCAAAAACTTGTCTAACTTTTCGGTACCTCCATTTAACATTCTTATTCCCTTTTTCACACTAATCAGCTTCAACTTTGTTTCATTAGGCTCATCTATTATAGATAACAACTTCTTCTCAAGGTCTTGAATGGTGTTGTTCAAGGTAGAGTTTTCCTTCTTTAACTTTTCATTCTTCTCATATGTTTGCACTTATGTTGCGTATATTAAATCGTAGGCTTCATAGACATCTTCCTTTTTGTTATCTGATCCACTGTTATCACTGTCACAGTCTAAGGTTAGACTATGAGCTGATTCATCTACGTTTTTTTTAGATTTTTTAATCTACTTTTTCCTTATCAGTTTCTTCCTTCTTGGTTATTGTTAAGCAAATAACCGGACTTTTGCTGTATAAAGCAACCAACATAACATTACTTACAAATTCCTCTTCAATATTGTACTCAGTTTCAGATTCTTCCCTTTTTTCGTCTTCAAAGTGTTAGCACATTCCACTTGCACATGTTCAAAGCCTTGACATTCATGACATTGAATTTTCTTCACTTTTCTTTTACCTTTTTCAGTTTTAGTTTGTTTCAAATTACTATTTGAAGAGCTACCACTGTTTTGCCTAAAATCATATCTATCCTTCTTCACTTCTTTAACCACTTGTTGAAATTTCTTGTTAATAACTCCATATCCTCATTCTCATCGGATTCATCTTTGAAGTCATTTACAGCTTTACCAATCTCAGCTTGCAATGCCAATCCTTTGTTCTTCTCTCATTCATCTTTCAACAAATTCAATTCAAAATTGGTAAGAATCTCAATTACGTTATCTAGAGACAATTCAGTGATATCATGGGCTTCTTCGATGGCTGCAATTTTCGGTATGGATCTCGAAGGAAGTGATCTCAGAGTTTTCTTGACAAGTTTCAGATTCGAATACTTCTTCCCAAGTTGATGTGCTTGGTTGGCTATTTCATGCAACCTCCAATAGTATCGCTTTCATCCATCTTAAACTTTTCGAATCTAATGGCCAACATCTGAAGTTTCGAAGCTATCACAGATTTCGTTCCCTCATGTATAGTTTGCAAAATGTCCCATGCTTCTTTCGCCGATTCACAGGCTGATATCATAGCAAAAAGACCTTTATTAACTGCATTGAAGATGACATGCAAGGCTTGAGAATTTCCAAACGGTCTCTCTTCTTCAGACTTTGTCCACTCAAATGCATCTTTAAGCACTGCTTCTCCCTTTTCATCAATCGTTAGTAGATGTGTCCAACCATTTAAAACTGAGTTCCATGCTCTTGTTTTTTGTGCTTGAATGAATACTCTCATTTGTGATTTCCATGTAGGATAATTTTAATCATCTAAAAACAATGACCTGATGATTGATGTCCCTTCTCTTATAGCCATAATTGCGAAACACAAATCTACACCAACTTGACGTACCAAGTTCTAATTTAGTGACCCACTCTGATACCAATTGAAAATCCAAAGGATTTAATAGTTTCGTAAAATCTTTGATTTGATTATAGTCATTTCTAGCATAATCAAAAATAGAAAAATTAAACACAAAAATGAAAATCAATACCAAAATTTGTTAACGCAATTCAGCATACCTTGCTTACGTCTGCGGGGCCCTGACCTAGCTTAATACTTTTACTAATGACAATAATTTTATACAAGGCTTTACTGATTTGACACTATCCCTCGTCCTCATAAATGGTGAAAATGTTTCACATCCGATAACATGACAGACTTGTGTTAACCTCAACAAAGGATTTTCTCAACAACTTTTTAAGGAAAGACAATAAATAAACAACTTAAGTGATTAAAATAAACATTAAATATAAACAAAGACACTTGAGAAAGAAAACAACTTCCCTAACAATGTAGCTTCGTCAACAAAAGAATAGGAAGTTGCCCACTGAAAAATCTACTATGAAGCTTCAATATCTTCACTGGAAAATCCCACTCACAGCAACATTTCGTCACCGAAATATTGCAGACAATGGAGCTTCAACCACACGAAAAACTTCTGGAGTTTTTCCACAAAAAACACGCTGCAAAAACAACCCAAAAAATCACCTACAATGGACAGAAAAACGTAGCTCCTAATATGACAAATCTTCGAAAATTAGCTTCCAAAAATCACTCAAAAACTCTAAAAATTCAGCTGCCGAGTCACCATACCCTTATTGGTTTTTCCTATATAAGACAGCAACAAAAACAACCCTAATAATCACACAATAGGTAGATGAAACATAGCAAAAATCTGCATGTTTTGCACTACTGAAAACCCCACCACTTCATTCCAGAAAATCACACAAACACCAATTGCTGCTTCGACTTCCAATAAATAATGATAACTCAAGTAAAACACAGTTGCTAAAAAACACCCACTAAACCACAAAGACCAAAGAGAACAATGCATTTGTAATATATGGATTAATGATCAACATAAACTTGGCTAGCTACACAGCCTCCCAATCAACAGTGACAAATTGAGAAAAACGCAGCTGCAAGGATTTCACATAATTTCCAAAAATCCCAGCCACATAAGTCATATGATCAGCTGTAAGGATTTCACATAATCACCAAAAATTCCAAACACACAAGTGACCGAGCATATAATTTAATTATACTTTTTATGATAAATTGGTACATAAGGGTATTTTATGATTAATTTGAATGTTTTGGTATTAATGTTATCACAATTGTGATTTTTATAAAATAAATTGCAACTTAGTATATTTTTTTGTATTTTATTAATCCTAACTTATTAGTCATGAGATTATTATTTTGGTGTTTGTTTAATTAATATAAACTATTCCCTTGATGGAAATAAGTAGCCTAGCTCTTTTTAATCTAATCTAACTAACGAGATTGCTCCCACTATGCCTTACACAAAGATACATACTACTATTTTCTCAAAAAAGAAGAAGAAGAAGAAGAAGATACATAATACTCTCTCCAGTCAATGAATCATCCTATCAATTGATTCCTCCATAAGTTATTATGGCGTCGATTTAACATTGCTAGTCTCCTCCACCATTGCCTCTATCTGAGGTCCTCTCTCCTTTAGTTCACTTGTTACAGGTGACGACTTCATTTTGTTAGGTATCTCTTCGACCTTCTCTATACGGGCATCGTCTCCCCTATGGTATCTATCCATTCCAGCTAATATATATGCTCTATCAACATTTTTTAAATAACCTCATATATATCTTCATATCAAGGTTAACAGTAGTCATATTACAATCTAGTGTCATATTACAATCTATCGTCAATCCTAGTATCCTAGAAAATGCACCTAAGTTCTTCACTAACCTAGTCATAAATATGACCAACCACAGATGGCTCCCTTCATTTTATGATACATATACTCCAAATATAAGGTAAAGCTATAACTCAAGTTACATGGTCTACATCCCAATATCCACTAAGGATGGAATAAATATCTAAGGGTAAGTACAGTAATACTTTCCTTTCTATATAAGATCGTAGGGTTATTACTTTATGTAAGCATCAAATGATAGGAGAAGCAATATATGTACTTTTAGTTCTAATAGAATCATATTTAGACATACCCTCAATATAAAACTCCAAAATCTACTAGGAATATAGGCAATTTTCTCAATAGAAATTATATTTTAGAGTTTCTATAAGCTTTTATCTCCGCTTGGTAAAGTTTATAAAATTTGTATTGTAATCTAAGATCATTAAATGAAACTTATATTCTCCTTCCCTTAAGCCCAAATTGAATTGCATCCTCTTTATTCAATCTAGTAGACATAATTACCTCAAAAGTAGTTCAAATTTCTAACATTAGTTCTCTATAGGCATACTCAGTCAGTTTAAAAATAACATCTAGCCTATATTTTCTATGTACATCCTAACATCTTCTTCTAAGCCTTCTGACTCTAATGTTCACTAATCCACACTCTTATTTGAATAAAAAGGTCAAGACTTGAATTTCATAAATTTAAATATGAATTGGATTAGTGAATACTAGAAGTGGGTGTTCATTAATGGTGGCAGTGCATGGTTGTTAGGAACTCAACCCCACATGTTTTCTAAATCTCCCTTTGCTCGAAGATGCCTAAAAATTGGTTCTCTTACTTGATGTATATCATTAAAGGGAGATTTATTTTTGAGAACTTTCAAAATCATAAAACTCCCAAAAGGTTGACGAATGGTTCCATAACTTAAGAAAAAGAGGATCTTATGGAGGAAAGTGGAGAAATCTTAGTGTTTAGAAGTTCAGATTGTAAAAAAAAGGGACTAGACTTTGTTTAGATAATGATTTTAAGCACTGAGTTTATGAAAAGCTAAAAGAAATATGAGTGAAAGCTAAAAGGTTAGGTGAAAAATGAATTATGTTGTAAAAGGGTTGTTTAAATTCTTTAGGACATGACCTAAACATGGATTGAGACATGATTATATCTTATATCTTGGATCTATCTATATAGAATCTAAGTATAGACATAGCCTGAGATATGGGTATGTCTCAGCTATGGATATTTTAATCAAAAACTAGCTTAAAGACACAGTTTAAGACATAGGCATGTACTAAGTTATAGATCTTTTACCAAAAATTGTTTCAGTTTCACAAATAAACATAACCTAGACCACAAACATGTCTTAGACTATGGATCTCCCTGTATTAAAGGCATTTAACTATACAAATATACATGATTTGGAATATGAGCATGTCTTACACCATGCTCATCAATCAAATTTAACTAATACTTGATTTTTTTTGCTTTTGACATGTTTCTTAAATTTTCTAACCTAATTACTCTTCTAGTTTCCTATTTGAGAGTATGCTTGCCTTCCTTACTTTTTAACTAAAAAATCAAAACCACAAAAAAAAACATAAAACAACCATAAATAAATATAAACCTACAAACTTATTGAAACGAACTTGTTGCAAAAAACCAATATAAATTCAATATAAATATTTATCAATAAAAATGACTCAAAATAAAATATGAAGTTTAAGAAGATTTTGGATGGCTTGCCTCCCCAACAAAGTGCTTCTTTAAAAGTCTTTTAGTTGGACTTTCTTCCTAGATTTGATTAGTTGATGAGGTAGTGTGCTTGCTACTTACTTTCTCTTGATTCTTGAACTTACCACAAAAAGGTTCTCCTATTTTCAATTTTTTTCTTTCTTTCATGCTTTGGCATTTTTTTCCCTCTTCCTTATACCTGAACTTCTTACTCTTTGACTTCCTATAAAAGATTAGAAAGTTTAGTCTAACATGATTCATTATTAACCATAAATTATTTATTGTTCATCCAAGATCGAGATTGAGATCAAAACTTATTCTTCTCTAATCTTAAGGATTGGTTCAACTTTCCTAGAATTTATGATTGCTCCAACTATAGCAAAGAAAGGCCTGGCTAAGATTAGAAATTATTCATTATCCTCTTCCATGCTAAGGATATAAAATTTAATAGGAAAAATAGACCTATCAACCTTAATCAAAATTTTTTCTTTAATACCTATAAGATGTTTAATTGATCTATTTGCTAGTTGCATTCTCATTTTAATGGGTTTTGATTCTCCTAACTCAAGTTTCTTAATGCTAGCCCTTACTATTAATATAATACACTATATTAATTCTAGAGGGTGTTGATGTTGCAATCTCCTCAACAACTTTCTCCTTTATCTCTTCTTTATCAATGTCATTGATTAGCTTTTCTTTACTTCTTAAGCTGATTGCTTTCACATGCTCCCTAGGATTATGCTTTGTGTCACTAGGCAATGTCCCTTGAGATCTTTCAGTTATAAACATTGTTAATGAACTATTTGAATTTTAAGGTTTTGAATTGAAACCTCCTAATTATGAAATCGAGCTTCCTAATTTTTGAAATTGAGCTTGAAATAGAGATGCAAAGTTTCTTACTATATTGCTTTTACTCTTAAAGTTTTTTTTCCATCACAAAATAATTATTACAACCTTAAAACTAAGGCATTTATTGTTGATAAGTAATATGGTAATAAATAGTTGGTAAATCCCATGAAGCTAGAAAGGTTTAGATCACTTCTCTATTACCAACTAGTCAAAGAATTAAAATTGGTGAATTATTGATAGAGTTGAATAATAGAACGAAACAAAATATGAATAAAGGAATGAATCAATAAGAACAAAAAAAATAAATGGTCAAATAGAGAATTCATATATAAGCAAAGTCAAAATAAAGACTCTCCATAACGTCATCTTTGTAGTCATAATTTAACAAACATAAAAGGCTTTTATGATAGAAATTCTTAGGTTGTTAAGTTTCTATCTCTTGAGTCACAAACACATTTTCTTAAGTTGATTAATCATATCTTTATCCAATTAAAACCCTTAAAAATGCATTAAGTTATATTAATTTTCATAAAAGGTTTGACCCTTACATCAAAGATTTATGTAAGTCTATCTCTAGCACTCTATGCAACTCCTAATATCTAATCTATGATCTGATCGACTCATATACAAGTTCTCCCAAATTATCAACATGAAAATTAATATGAGATTTAATCGCTAGCTTTAATTAAATCCACTTTAAGATCCATTTAAAAATAATCCACAAAAACAAATTTTACTTCATAAATATCAATCCTTGATAAAGACAACACAAGAGTTTTCTCTATTTAAACATAAAAAGAAATTAGTAACAAATCATGTGTACACCAACAATCATAAAGTGATAAAATAAAAGACAAGAAGGTAGAAAGAGTTCCAAATGAAATGTTTGTAGTGCATTTAGCTCTAATGTATTAGAATGGACTTCAATCTTGTTCTCTGCGACAAACAACTTGAAAGTTGTTCTTCCGAGCGTTGTTTTACCTCCCAACGTCTGATCCTAGATTTTTTAATAAAAGAAAGCGGAAAAAGAATGACCAAGATATCCAGAATTAAGGCTTTCCACTGCTTTGTCCACTTTTACATGTTTTGTCCACTTCGTACGCAGTTCGGTGTATAATCGTGTCACAAGTCATCTATTTTTCTACTTCTTTTCTAAAGAGCAACATGGGGACATTTGATAGTTTTCTTGAATTTTCATTCAAAATGGAAATAAAAGCAACTAAATATTTTCTCGATCAAAGATATTTGATAGTTTTCTCAATCATGCTACTTGAACTTCAGGCGAAGGGGAAGAGCATTTAACGATCAGGATTCATAATTCGAACTATTTTTGCAGTTAATTTGATGAGCAAAAACCTAGTTCACATTCTGCTATAGTTATACTATTATGCATTCATTTTCCTGAGAAAAAAGACTTGGTTTTTGTCCTTTCTGTGCAATCCCGAGTTTTTCAACTCATCACCGAAAGACGGTTCTCAATTTGTCAGGAGCTTCATTTACTTTCATTTTACTTTACTGGCCAAAATGATGAACCCCAGAATAGTTGAATTGAATTTGGCTGCTTTGATAGTGCATGTTGGTCAGGGTCTTTTCATTTTTGTATCACAAGAAAATGCGATACCAAATATGATCCGTGAAAGCACCTAGCAGACTGGCTGCTATCTCCTCAGTTTAAAGCACTAAAGTTGACGGAACAAAGTATGTGTTCGACTCTTTGCTTCACTTGCCAGTTAAGGCAGAAGCAGCAACAGATATACCAAGAAAAGTGAGTCCGATAGCATTATTTGAGACCCGATTGGTAAGAGAAATAGTACAAAAATGCATGTGATAGCAACCACTACATATCAATCATAATCACGAATCATACACGACAAAAAAGCATGTGAACCAGACATTAGTAAAAGAGTACAGAAGGATGCAGTGGTAAACCCCGTGAAGTAGCCAATGTCACTGCTCAACCCCAATAAACCATGGTTGCACACGCTCCTGTAGAAATAGACACTATAGACACTGTTTGCTCTCTCCGAACAAGGTACTTCGGCCAGCTCGAATTAGGCCATCAACAGAGCTCACAGAAGTCTCGGTCCAGTACGACAACGTAGATTTAAGAAGTGGTCAACTTAAACCCATCTCTGTTTTGCAGTATCAACCACAAAAAGGAAAAACAAAACGAAGCAAGCTTTTACCAAGCATATGATCCGTGGTAGAAGTGTCAGACAAAAACAAGTCAGAGGGGATATCTGGGTCCAGTTATCAGAACCTCAAGTCAGATGTAAATAAGGTGCAATTCTAGATTGTGCTGTTAGATAGTTTTGAGAAACCAAGCTTCTTGAACTTGTTGGAAAAAGGGCTGGCCCATGCTCTATCGGGGCTACCGCATTTGATGTCCACAATTTCTACAAAGTTAGAGCCTTTCTTGTTGATTCTATCGGATGTATTGCAGTCAGATGCGAGGATGGTACTGCTCCTAGTGGAGCTTGTTAATATTCCGGGTGTGGTGGAGCTCCTGTAATTGAGGCTGCTGCTGCTGCCACTTGCTTCATACGATGATTTTCTTGCTTGTAGTCTTTTAGGAGTAGAAACACTACAGGAAACTGAAACAGGAGTAGTCCCAGGCTTATCGTGACAAGATTTTGGTGTCTGTGGTGAAGACTTCATGGTCTCCAATTCTCTTGTCATCAGGGAACTTATTGTGCCTGTGGTCCCAACTCTGATCGATCCGCCACCACCCCTGAGAGCTTCCAACTTCTGAACCATATTTCTGTACAATATCAGTAATCGAATCTTTTGAGCTTGATCTTCCAATTATAGTACTGATCGGCGATCAAAGTTTCTTGAAAATATAGCAATTATATGTTCACAAGTTTATCATGCAAAGCACCTGTATCAAGATCAACAAGCGTTTCTTAGCTAAAGAACAGTAGTGTTCTATCTGCATTCAGGCTAAAGGTGAAGTATACAAACAATACTTGTTAGGAAAATGCAGTACATTAATGAATCTTATATCAAAGAAACAACAAAGACAATTGGATTTATGAAACCTGGAAAAGAGAAACCACAAAAGAATGCAAAATGAGGGCTTTTTGGTAGCTAAAGATGAGTGAGGCAGCCTACAGGTCCTGACTGTCTCCTGGGCATAAAACAATTTCAGATCCTAGTAAAAAAGGAATCTACCCAAGCGCATCCAGTATTAATTCGTAGAAATGAACAAGGCCAACAACAAAGAAAAGAATTTAAATAGTGAATAATCTTCACACCATACCTAAAATCTAACAAAAATGCATGCCAATGTCAGAGAATCCAAATGAGATGAGAAGGAAGCTTTTATTATTGGTAAAGCAAGAACTGAAGGGAATTCTAAAAGCCATAAATCACCAAAATTAACACCATAAAATAAAATGCCCACCAAATAATTTAAACTTAAACTCAATTGCCATGAAAAGTAGAAAATTACATGCAACTACCCAAACCCAAACCCCACAACAATCATTTGCGGAGCCCAAAGATTGGAACTTGAGAAAACGCAAATGTGCCCACGTCCACACCAAAGTTAAGATGCTCAACTCCAAAGTCCAAAGCCAAAGTCTATATGCAGCAAACAAAACCTACAAACTTACTCTTTTGCAATCTTTCTTAGAGTTGGGTCTTGGGTTGACAAAACCTGCATGTTGACGTGGGGTGGGGTCTAATCGTTGGCCATCAGATTGCGATCTATCTCATAATGAAATAAAATAAAATAATTTGTAATAGAATAAAATATAAATGAATATAACATGAGAAAATTTTCATTTGAAAGGATTAGAAAAATTCGTAATGTAATACAGTAAAATATTATTTAGATGAATAAATTATAATATAATATAGTAAAAAGTTATTTATCAGTTTAACATTCCATCTTAAATTTTCTAAATTGAAAGTTTCTTATTTTTATCGTTTAAGATAAGATAAGATGTAATATAAAACTCTTCGCTTTCATCTTTATCTTATCTCATTCTATTATAAACATCCTTAATATAATATTATTTTGTTTGAAATAACATTACATTAAAAAACCCCACCAAATATAGCCAAAATCTTCACGTGGGTATGACTGCTTGCCAAAAAATCTGATCAAGTGACTTGTTCTAACCAGTTGTCTTCTCTCGAATGACAATTCATTTGTCTCATTGTTTTGTATTAGAGGATCTAAAACTATTATTTTCTTAATTAATCGGATTAACTTATATAAATAATATTGACAACGATTTTAAAATTTGTCATGATTTAGAATTAAACAATAAGTAAAAATAAATAAAATGGTAAAGTCCAAACAAATTAATCCATAATTCATCAAAAATTACAATAATAATAAGGGACAAGAGTGTGTGAGATAGAGCTTCGAGCTAATACACACACAAAGTGAATAAGGATTATCGCTAGCATTATTTCAACTCATCTTTTTATTCAATTTTATATCAGCTATTTATTGATTTATAAAGAAGCATAATGCATACCCATAATTAATTTTTTGAACAATGTTTCTATGTAATTAATATATCTTTGTTAATGCGGATTGGTTAACTAATCACAGCTACAACTTACCACTAGGAGTACAATGGTTTCACGAGGTTGTGAGTGGTCTCTCGCCCTTATTGTTAGCAGATTCAGTTAGAGTTGCTCTCCCTCATGTAACACGCATGTAATTCTTCCTTGGGCTTAGGCCCCGTTATTTATATCAAAAAATATATATATCTTTGTTAATAAAAAAGTGAAAAATATGTAATAGCATAGTAATTTACATAAACTAACACACTAATTACATTGGTATTATGTTCAAAATTTAATTATACTAAAACTTTTATTTCTCACTTTTTAGCACATATAATTTAGCTTGTATTTTCAATTTAATATGATTAAAAACAACCAACCAAAATTAATTTTCAACAAAACTTTACTTCTTTTACGACAATAATAGAATTCTTTCACCTTTCCAAGACAATTAATTGAAAGATTTAAGAGAAAATATTCTTATCCAGACACCAAATAAGTTAGAATGTAAAATCGTACATGAGCTAAAGTTTAGGAGTTTAATTAGCTCTATGTTTTAAATTAGGAAACTAGAATATATGGTAACTGTATAATCCTTAAATAAAATAAATCCCAGTTATACACTCTATAAATGTATGGTGATTAGAAAGATTATAATCTTTAACACCCTCCTCAAGTTAGTACATAGATATTACATATGCTCAACTTGTCAAGAGTTTTTGAAAATACTCGGTTTGAGATAGCCTTAGTAAGGATATCAACTAAGATCATCCAATTGAACTTTAGGCAATTCTACTATGTTTCCATCTAATTTCTCTTTAATAATTACTATGTTTACTTTAATATCATTCGTTCCGTCATGTTGAACTAGATTTTCGGTATTGTCACACTTTGCATTATTGTCATAATACATTTGAATTGGTAACCTTAATGGATACCCCAAATCTTAAAAAACTAATTTTAACCATAAAGCTTGACAAATTCTCAATACCATACCTCTAAATTCAACTTTTACACTTAAACAAGCAATAACATTCTTTTTCCTACTTCTCCATATAACAAGATTGCCACCCACAAATGTCAAGTAATCAGAAGTTAATCATCTATCATCGATTGATCCAGCCCAATCGACACCACGGTATGAATCTATGCTTTAACAATCTATATTTCTCATGACTAATAATCCTCTTCTAGGAGTAAACTAAAACTAGCTTAAAATTCAGTTGACTACATTCATATGTTACTCTCCTAGTTTACGCATAAATTGGCTAATAATACTCAATACCTAAGCAAGATTTGGTTTAGTAAAGGTTAAATACATCAGCCTCCCTACTAGCCTTTGGTATCTTCTTTTATCAACTGGTATTTGTTCTAAATCAATAAATAGCATATAGTATTCCTCTGCAAGCATATCAGTTGGTTGCTATACTGACATACCAATCTCTTCCAACAAGGCTAATATATATTTTCTTTGAGACAAGAATATTCCTTTCTGGTATCTTGACACTTTGATCCTAATAAAATATTTTAAGTAACCAAGATCTTTCATTTCAAACTCTTTGCACAAATACTCTTATAATGCTTTGATTTCTTTCAAATCATTCCCTGTAGCTATTATTTCATACATATATACGACAAGTGTAGTGATCTTACCAAGTTGTTTTTCTAAAATAAGTGTGGTTTGAATTGCTTTGATGGTATCCAATTTCTATCATAGACTTTGTGAACCTTCTAAACTATGCTTTTGAGACTGTTTTATCCCATATAATGCCTTTTTTGTATTTGTACACCTTTTGACTTCGTTTTTATGAGGTCATGCATCCTAAAGGGAGCTCCATGTGGACTTCTTTGAATAACTTCATATAAAAAGTTTTCTTCACATCAAATTATAAAAATGGCTAATCTAAGTTTACTGCAAAGGGTAAGAATACTCAAACAATGTTGATTTTAGCTATAGTGTAAATGTCTCTGTATAGTCAATCTCATAAGATTGAATATATCCTTTTATAACAAGCCTTGCTTTGAATCTTCCAATTATGCAATCTAATTTGTATTTTATAATGTAAAACCATCAACATCCTACTAGCTTCTTCCCTAATAAGCAATCAACAAGGTCTCAAGCATCATTCTTTTACAAAGAGTTCATCTCCTTATTCATAATAACTTTCCCCCTTGGATTAATTCTGTTAAGAATAGCTATAGTAGATAATTGATTATGAAAAATTATGGTTAGAAATAAAATGACTTATGGGATATTTAACTTTGGTAGAAAGTTATGGTTTATACATAGGTTTAGGAATTCCTTTGGTAAGACATTTTAGAAGTTTTTTTTCTTAAAGGCTTAGGTGCTATATTTGGAACATTCTCATTAGATAATTGGTTTGGTATTTTTTTAAAGGCAAAAAGTTATCACTGATCGACTCAAAGTCTTCAATTGATGAATTTTCTTGTTCAACCACTTCGTCGGCTTTTAAATGACTTCCACTCATTTCTAAATTGTTATTGATATTGCTTTCCAAAAATCTCTTATCAACAATTTGATAATCTAATCTCCTTCTAGTACTCCATCTAAAATTCATAATTAAAGGAAAAATAAAATGAGTTTCTTGAAAAACTAAATCCAACATTATAATTATTCATTGAGTTAGAGGAGATAAATTAGTAATAGATGGAGTAGTCGTAACAAAACTAAAGGATTAGAATGATGTTCAAAAAGTCAAAAGATGTTGATGGAGTTCTGTTAATCAAATATGCAGCAATGCAAAATGCTTATCCTTAATAACATAGTAGTATATAAGCTTGAATTAATAAAGCACAAACTTTTAGTAGATGTCGATTTTCTCTCAGTAAGTGTATTGAAACAAGTATTTTGATTAATAATCCCACATGCTTTTAAATACTACTAACGTTTAGACATTTTAATCCTTTCCTTTCATTATTACTGCGTGTAACTTAAATCTATGCATTATGTTGAGTCTTTTCCAAATAAACTACAAAATAACCTTTTTAAATAACCAAAGGAAGCACGATCAAGAAGTTGACGCCATAGCCAAACGTTATTTTTATTCTTCTCCCCTTTTAGAACTATGCATTGCAAAAACTTAGCATAACTTCTCAAAACTCTATGAAATCATGTTAAAAGTAGTACAACTTCCCTTGCCTAATAGTACAATCAAATCATCTGTTTTGTTTGGATGTCCTCAAACATATTGATATCAGGCTAAAAATACAACACAAGATAAAGATGTGGTTATTTTAAGAAACAAACAAAAGATTAAAATCCAAAGATTAGACAACCAAAATAGAATTTAAATTTAAGGTATTAGAAAGGGTTAAAGAGCCTTTTCCAATAATTGATGTTTAATTATCATTGGCAGTAGACATATGACTTATATTATAGAAGGCTTTTTTCATGTCAATTTTTCTCAATAGTCGAGTTCTCAAAAAAATTTAGTCAACTCTTCATAATATTCATAAACAGATCTTCCACCTCGTTTGGCAGTGAAAGCCTTTTGGTTTAAGGAAAAAATTGCAACTCATGACTTCTATTGTAGAAGGCTTTTGATAGACCACTCTATATTTCAGATGTAGTAGATAATTGCGAGTAATGCTTCATGATTTCTAAACTTAAGGACAATAATAGCCATCTTTTTACCTTTTGATTCTTCACATACCATCTTTTGTATCCATATTTAGATTCTAAAGGTGGCTGTTCCTTAACACAAATGCACGAGAGAGTTTTCCTCTTAGTAATATGCATCTCCATCAATTATGACCAAACATCATAATTGGATTAAGTAAGAACAATCTCTATGTTAAATATACCTTCATATTATACAATAATAGGAAATGATGTAATTTAAGATGATTTTGAGTGTTTTCTACTCATTTTTCTTTAGGGATTTCAAAAGAATTCAGAATTCAAAAGGCATGGCTTTGATAATAAATTGAAAAAATGTAAGATAAAAGATTCTTATTCACACAATCAATGAATTATAATGTAAAATCTTTATATAACATACATGAACTAGAGTTTAGGATTCTAATTAGTTGTAAGTCAGGAAACTATAATATGTGGCAGTTATATAATTCCTAAATAAAATAAATCATGGTTATACAATCTCTAAATCTATAGTGATTATAGAAATTACAAAGATAATAATCTTCGAAACAATTTCCTCAAAAATTGCAACTCTCTACCTAAATAGCAATAATGTATCTTTCTTAATCACTATAATCACCTATTAATCTAATGCCAAAACAAACTTTTACTAGTAAGCACTTAACTTAAAGTTATGTTCCATAAAACAAAGGCAACTTGCAACAATACCTTCCAAATATACCATAAATCTCAAGCATCTCAAATGTGTAGCTCTAGTTTATATCTTTAAATGCCCTACTAAGCAACTACAGGTACAAACATCAGTAAGAAAGAAAGGATAAGAAATATTTTCCAAGAATGAAGGATTTTATAATGAATACATGAGTAGAATTACAAAAGAAGTAAATTCTATCAACCTAACCTCAATCCACCTTTGAAAAGTGAGTTTGTATTAATACAACATCCTTGTGCAGTCAAATACTAGGGAGTAGTATCCACGAAACTTTAATTGAAACAATTAAGAGGGTAAAAATCCTCAACAATTTAATGCATCATAATCATCTAACTTACTATAGAAACTTTCTCTGGAAGTATCCACCTATTACAAAATCTTCCATATTCCTTGTTACAAAGAATGCTAGATCTGTTACTATTTAGACCTAGTCAAACATGCCCCTACTTGATATATGTGAAAACTTTTTTTAAGTGCTCCGTAAACTCCATCTGCACCAAAATAGTTGAAAACCTACGTTTGAAAACAAAAGAATGATCTGACTAAAATATGAATGAGATTGTGTAAAAAGAACGAAAAAAAGGTCGATGTGGACATCTAATGCATGAAACTTGCAAAGCCTAGTCACTATAGGAAATTGACACTCTTACATGTGTTCATGTATAGGAATAAACATTTTATGTATGAAGTTTGCAAGATTGAACATCTATAGATAACCCATAAAACTGGACGTTTGTAGAAATAATCTCAATTTTAACTAAGATTAGCTCTAATATCATTTTATGTTTCAAATTTAATGAAGTTATTTACAACTTCAAAGAAAGTGCTTGGACTAAACTTTAAGTGGTTCACATACAAAGAAGGACTACTTTAATATAAAACCCTAAGACTATTGCAAGAATTTTTGTTAAAAGAGAATAGAAGAATAAAGGAGCATAATCCAAAAGAAGAAGGAGAGGAAAGAGAAAGAGAACATACATAAAAGAGATAATAAACTTGAGATTTTCAAATGTGTTTCTCATTATTGTCCTATTTTGTGGCCACTACAACCATTGTTAGACCTTTAAACTTTGGAGCACTTCTCAGCGACCTTCACGATGCGCCTTAAGAGGAAGGTTAGTTGGATTACACGCATGAGGGAGGCATGCAAAAATACTAAGGCAAATATGGGCGAGTGGGATCAGACTTGGTACGAATTTTGGTAGAGTCTCGAACTTTATGGAGATTGACTCGACCTAGGTTAAGGACTTGATGAACTAAGGACTTGGCCCATGCTCGAATAAATGGACCACGACTGGTGGACTTGTTATAGGAAGCATTGGATAAGGCCAGTGTGTTATATGGGCTTCGGCAAGATCACACTGCATCATCAACAGATAGAGATTGTGGTGAGATCTTGGATGATGTGGAGACAACTAGAGTTAGAGTTACAGTGGAACTCAACATCTGAAGATAGTGGAGATCTTCAAGGATAAGGATACTAGTTTCTTATTTGGATGTAAACTCTATCTTTCTGATATCTTATAGATTCTATCTTATCAGTTAGAGTCCTATTTGGATGGGGGTGTCATCCAATTGGTCCACGTGATGTAATCTGATAGAGATAGACGTGATCTTAGCACGATCTTAGGTAGTTTAGTTTAAGTGAGATTCTGAATATAACTTGGCTTCCAAGTTAGAGTGCCTATATATAGCTCATTCAAGTTTTGCTCTCCTCATTTAGTCAGAGAGATTATCCCTTGTATTCTTTTGAGGGAAAGTAATATAAAGGTTAGTTTTACTGTATCTATATTGTTTCCTTTTGCCTTTATTTTCTTATTGCTTTCGTAGCATTGTTTCTTCAAGTGTGCAAGGTAAACACCTCGAGAGTTATTGAAGGCTAAAGTCTTGCTTAAGCGGACCTAAGTGAGACTGTCGTGCAAAGAGTATTGGCGATCAACTTTGGTGAAAGTTCAAGTCCGAAGGTAACTTTTGTAATAATTGGTATCAAAGCCAACTTTCAAATGGCAGTAGGCAACTTGACCGAATGAGTGACTAAGATGGAGGCACTCATTGGGTCAATTCCTTAAGGGGAGGAAGAGGTCACATCTCACAATATTCGATTCGAGATGTTGGAGGCGTGAATCCAACAGTTGCAATAATAGATGGTGGATTTGTTGAAGGCACAAGAGGAGGCCCAATTTGAGGTCACTGTACTGAGGCATGTCGTTACAATGCTAGATGTCGATCGGGTTGAAAGCTCCTCACCATAATTTTCATCTGTGAAGGTACATGAACCCAGGGTGTTCGAAGGCCTGCGGGACGTTAAGGTGTTGGAGAATTTCTTGTGAAATATGGAGCGGTACTTTGCGGCTGCTAGGGTATTCGATACTGAGAAGGTCAATGTGACGGTCATATACTTGGATAGGGATTCCAAGCTCTAGTGGAGGATGAGGATCTCTGTGGAGATCAATGCGAGTAGAACTCTCGTGGATACGTTGGAGCTCATAAAGAAGGAGTTGAAGGATTAGTTTGTTTCGTTGAATAGTTCATGGCTTGCAAAAGATGCCTTGAAGAAACTAAAACAAGAAGGCTCGATAAGAGACTATGTTAAGTCTTTTAGTTCTCCATTACTTGATATTGAAAACATGTCAGACGAGGACAAGCTCTTCAACTTTTTGTCCAGGTTACAACCTTGGGCTAAATGGAGTTGTGGAGGCAAAACGTGAAGGACGTGATTGGTGTAATTGCAGCTGCTGATGCCTTGGTGGACTTTTAAACAATGAAGGAAACTAAGGCAAACTCCTCTAATTCTACGAAGGGCAAAGGCGATGCTCAATAGGAGAATACCGAGGGGAAGAAGAAGGATGATTCCAAGAAGGGAGACCTCAAGGGAAAAAGCAAGCAAAATAGTGGCTCCAAGAGTGGGGAGATGTCCTCCAAAAAGGGTAAGATTGCTTGTTATCTATGCGGTGGATCACATTATGCAAGAGAATTTTTTAGAAAAGAGAAGTTAAACGCTCTGATAGCTGAAGAAGAGGGAGAATCTTCGGATGATGCAGCGCCAAATCTGATTGTGTTGTTAAATGTGGTTACTAAAGGACCTAATCCCTATGATGATCTGATGTATGTGAGAAGACAGGTTAATGGGATAGAGGTAATCGTGATGGTAGATACGTGTGTGTCACTTTCCCTTATGGCGAAAAAGATGGTGCACAAGTTGGGACTTAGAGTGTCCAAGACCCCGACAAAGTTAAGAACCCCTACGAGTAAGGCACAAGCGGTGATGGGAGCTGCTTATAACGTCCCAGTGAATATAGAGAGTTGGCATGCCAAGATGAATTGCATAGTCGTACCACTTGAGGATTTTGAAATGATATTGGGGGTCAACTTTCTTAAGGCAACAAAGACGATGTGTTACCTAAGTTTGGGAGGTTTGATGGCTATCTATGATGAAAAATCTTTCTTTGTTAATTATTGTAGATTTGTTGGTGGGATGAAGGATCTATAACACCGGTAGCATAAGTGTTGGCTATGATCATTGAAAAGAAGCCAAACTATGCTTGAGAAAACCTGAAACAGAAGGTGAGTAAGCAACATATCATTGCCAAGATCACGGAGGATCCAGATGACAGGGAAAGCACAGCAGATGGAGCTCTTCTCAACATGTCTTTGGTGAGCACGGTGAGCCTTGAGAAGGCGAGTCCAAGTGGAAGCAAAGTCAACCCTAATGGATTGGGAAAATGGTACGTGGGTAAAGTGTCAATCGATATGAAGACTTGCTACCGTCTTCAAGAGCTGACTAAGGAGTCTTCAAAGAAACCAATCGTAGAGGAGTGCCAACAGACTAATTCGATGAGGGCGTTGAATCCATCTGGTGGTGGTAGTTTGTTAGACCCTTAAACTTCATAGCACTTCTCAGTGACCTTCACGATGTGCCTTAGGAGGAAGGTTAGCTGGATTACAAGCATGAGGGAGGTAAACATGGGCGAGTGGAATCAGACTTGGTACAGATTTTGGTAGAGGCTCGGGCCTTATGGAGATTGATTAGACCTAGGCTAAGGACTTGATGGACAAGGCCCATGCTCGGATGAATAGACCACGACTAGCAAACTTATGGGAAGCACTGGATCAAGTCAATGTTCTATGTGGGCTTTGGCAAGATCACACTGCATCGTCAGCAGATAAGGGTCGTGGAGAGATCTTGGATGATGTGGCGACAACTGGGAGTTAGGGTTGTAGTGGGACTCAACATTTGAAGATAGTGGAAATCTTCAAGGATGCTAGTTTCCTATTGAATGTAAACTCTATCTTTTTGTTATCTTGTAGATTATATCTTATCAGTTAGAGTCCTATTTAGATGGAAGTGCCATCCAATTAGTCCACGTGATATAATCTAATAAAGATAGACGTGATCTTAGCATGATCTTAGGCAGTTCAGTTTAATTGGGATTTTAAATATAACTTGGCTTCCAAGTTAGAGTGCTTATATATAGCTCATTCGAGTTTTGCTCACCTCATTTAGTCAAAGAGAGTATCCCTTGTATTCTTTTGAGAGAAAGTAATATAAAGGTTGGCTTTACCATATCTCTCTTGTTTCCTTGTTGCCTTTATTTTTTTAATGCTTTCGTAGCGTTGATTCTTCGAGTGTGCGAGGTAAACACTTCGAGGGTTGTTAAAGGTTGAAATCTTGCTTAAGCAGACCTAAGTGAGACTATCGTGCAATGGTGTTGTCAATCAACTTAGGTGAAAGTTCAAGTCCCAAGGTGACCTCTATAACAACCATCATACTGCAGTTCCAACTCCTTCAATATTAAGATCATTCCTTATAACAACAATCACCCATGAATTATGGTATCAAAGCCTTATGTTAGAAACCTAAGGAATTTTCTGGGCCTTCATTGCCAAGAATCAGGGGTGTCGACAAAACCCGCCCTCCTCGATGATGCTAACAACCTTCATTAAAGTCACAATTCTTTCCTTTCCTTTTTTTCTTTTCCCTCTCTCAACCTTCATTGCTAATACTAATTTTACTTTTCTTCAAATATTATGTCATCTTCTTCTACCCCTTCCACTTCGGGCCATTATTGGTGAATCTAGAGCCATATTAATAACTGTCAACATGATAGAAACTGGGAACGATTTCCAGAATATAAATATATTTTATCACCTTAACGGAATGGAAAGAGAGGTCATCTCACTAATACCAACCTATCTGTGGAGGATCCAGGATTTAGGGCATAGGAAGAGGAAGACTTAATGATCATATAATGGTTATGGAATTTTATGAAATTAGTGATTAGTAAGATATAATATTCCTTACCACAAAAAAGGCTATATGTGAGAATCTATAACAAAGCTACTCTACAAAGAAGGATGCTACTTTGATTTATGAATTAAAGGTTCAGGTTAGGTCTATTAGGCAAGGGAATTTATCTGTTACTAATATTATGATCAGATGGCAAGATTATGGTTGGTAATTGATAATAACTATAACATGTAATTAAAGCGCAACTATGACTTAGTTTCATGAAAGAATTTTTGAGCATGATTAAGTATTTGAATTTACAACAAGATTAAATGTATAATATGATCAAATCAGAGTTCGGATTCTTGGTAAGGACAAGTACCAACTCTCTGTGAGATTTTCTCAATTGTTCGCACTAAAGGAAGCCATCGATGTGTCATATTAGAATCTCGTAGAGAAGAGGCTTTAATATTGGCCTCTCATAGATCTGGAGGAGGAAATAAGGGGAATGATAATCAATAACCTACTGAATCAAAGAAACCATCTAATAAGGATGGAATATAGTGTACTTACTATAACAAATCATGTTACACACATGAGAACTATTTTGAGTTACATGGCAAAGATCAATTTTTGGCACGGACTGGAAATTTCAAAGAACAAAATTGGTATGTGTCTTATGACTACTTCTTTTAATAAGTTAAATACTGAGTAATTTGAGAGACAAGTTATAGATTCAGGGGCAAATGACCATATGTATCACTCTCTATGATATAAAAACACTTTTTAGGAAATCAAAACAACAATAGTAGATGGTTCCCCTACTAAAATTGCTAGACAATGCAGCTTACATCTTAACTCTTTAGTAGCCCATAAATGTCCCCCATATCTTGAAACATTCTACCAACCTTATTTATATTCATAAAATAACTAAAGAGATCTATTGCAAAATAATCTTTTCTTATTCTCATTGTGCTTTTTAGGATCGAACCTCAGGGAAGACAATTTGTTGGACCCCACTTTCGGAGCCCAACATTCGGAACCATAAACTGAAACAATCTCATTGCAATTTTTTTTTTACAATTAAAGCGTATGCGAAAAATCGATAATCAAATCGGCCCAATTAATTTAAAACTATTTCAGTCACAAAGATGCAAACATCATTGAATACATCAGAGTCTTGAAAAATCACTTAGGCCCATACAGAACACGATGTTTGTTTTCATAATATCTTTACATCAAAAACCACACCTTTTTGCCTTAATACAAATATGAAATACAAAATACAAACTACACATGATACAATTGAAGGCTTATGCTTAAGATG
>JAOTAX010000005.1:23252343-23278241 GCA_025629825.1 Erythroxylum guanchezii | reverse complement strand
AATTCTCATACAATCCATCTTGTATCTAAACCATCTTTTCCATTTCTTTTCAATTTCATAAATTCTTCTTTGCTTTAGACATGAATAATCTCCAACAATATCTTATTTAATAGTCTTAACTTTCAAGAAAGGTTCAGAGTCTAACACATATCTAACAGACACCAATAATAAAAGCTAACATACCTCAGTTAACTTAAAAAGCTTCGATCATCAACAATCACGACTTCTCTCGAGGATTGTTGACCACTGCATTGCATGAATGGTGCTTCCATTTACCAGCTTCACTGCCAATGACCAATAATGATGGAGAACGAAGGGCAATTGAAAACTATGAAGAACGATGAGATAATAACAAACACACTTCGTTTCCACATCTACTATGTTTAATTAATTATTAAAATTATATTAACTAAATCTTTGTTAAGTTAACTGCTGTCTTGTTCAATTAATCACATGATTAAGGTTAAGAAAATTATCAGTCATCTAGGGTGGAAAAGGAATTATCAGTCATGATAATTAAGAAAATTATCAGTCACGTAGGGTGGAAAAGGAGCAAGTGACAAATCAAATAACAATCAATGTAACGCAAAACTTCCAACACATTAATAATGAATTTCAATAGGAATTATTGATAAATGAAAATGAAAATGTTATAAATTTATCTTCTGAGGAGGCTCTGAACTCTCCTATTGATAAGGATGTGTCAAATGACATTATAAATAATCTAAATAAGCAAAATAGTGAAGGAGAAGATCTTGGAAAAGAAAGAAAAGAAAATGGGTACACCTATGCTAAACAGTTAGAGAAAGAGACTAATACTGTGCACAATAAGCAACTAAGTGATACAGTAAATGTAGCAGCAGTGGATTCAAAAGAGAATATCTTTATAGAAGATAAAGGAGTTAGATTTTAAAGCTCCATGAATAAGAAATCGAGAAGAAGAAAAAGGAGCAAGAGCTCTAAAGGTAAAAGCTATTCTTATATAACTTTTGTAATATATAATTTTTGTGGTTTGAATTGCCCTAAAAAGCTTCAAGCTTTAAGGGATTTTGTCACTTTGGAACATACATGGCTTCTGAGTCTATTAGAGACAAAGATTAAATTTGAAAACCTCAATAGGTTAAAGATTTTGGGTGCTATATGGAAGGTGATTTCAAATCATCAACATCACTATAATGGAAGAATAATTTTGGCCCATAACTCCAATTATATCCAGGTAGAGCAATTATGATCTTTTAACCAACTTTTGCATGAATTGATTAAATTTGTGAATGAGCTAAGTAAACTTTATGTCTTTATTGTGTATGGTTCTAACTTCAATATTCAGAGAAGAGTCTTATGGAAGGGTTAACACTTAATCAAGTTGATAGTTCCCCATAGTTGGTGTAAGGTGATTTACAAATCTTTATAGACTAGAGGCTAAAGGAAACTTTAGCTTAAAGAATTATACTTTTAATTTCATGGAGTGTGTCGAAGACTTAGGTCTTGTTGATATGAGATATGATGGATATACTTTCACTTAGAGCAATAAACAAGAAGGAAGATTTATGCTTAGGAAAAATTGGATAGAGCATTGATTAACCATGCGTGACTTTCTACCTTCCAAGAAAGCAAAGCAAAATCCATAGATCCACTTTTCTCAAATCACTCCCCTACTTAGATTGGGAATCTATTCCAAAAGGTTTGTAAGAGGTCTCCTTTTCAATTTAACAATTAACTTGCTTTTGATATTGGATTTTAGGAGGCAGTTGACAGAGGTTTAGCAATTGATGCTCATGGCTCTAAGCAATTCATATATTTCTAAAACCTTAAGGCTATAAAGAAAGAGGTGAAGTTCGTAAATGAAAAAAGTGGCCTCAATTCTGTGTTTGTTGTAAATGAAGCTAAAGAAAGGATATCAAGGATTCACTAAAGCTTATTGAATAATCCAGGAACTGGTGAGCTGCTAAATGAAGAGAGGACAACTATGAGAGACTATTTAACTTAGGCTGAGGAATATGCTTCTTTACTTAAGCAAAGGTCTAGGATTAACTGGTTAAAGAAAGGTGACAAATTTACTAAATTCTTCTTTAGTTATGTTATGGCAAGGAAGAATATTAACATAATTGGCTCTAATGTCTCTTATAATGGTGCTCTAATCTCTAATCAAGTTGATCTCATGAATGAAGCTGTGGCCTTTTAAAAATTCTATTAGTTCTAACTCCTTTAATTCCTCTTTAGTTGAGCTTTTAAGGGACTTCATCAATGCTAGAATTGGCCAGGAGCACAGAAATCTGCTTATTAAGCAAGTTGATGATTAGGAAATGGAACACGTGGTATTCTAAACAAATAGGAAAAGGCCCCTGGTCTAGATAGGCTGAATGGATTCTTCTTCTACAAGGCTTGGCAATGGGTTGTGTCTTTAGTAAAACAACCAGTAAAAGAGTTATTCATTAGTGGGAGCCTCTTAAAAGAGATCAATATGGTCTCTATATCCCTTGCCCCTAAGATCTCTAATCCTTTTTCTTTTGGTGATTATAGGCCTATTTCTTTTAGCAATTTCCTATATAAAAACATAGTAAAGATCTTGACAAATAGATTAAGAGGAGCACTTCAGTCAATTATCAGTGAAAATCATGGCACTTTCCTTAAAGGTAGGTAAATTATTGACAATATCCTTATTACTCAAGTGCTCTTGAAAGGTTGCTCTAGAAAGAATTCCTTACAGAACTATGCCATCAAAGTGGACTTTAACAAAGCTTTTAATAGTATTAGTTGGGAATTCATCCTCAATTTGCTTAAGTTATCTAGCTTTCCCCTTATTTTTAGGAAATGGATAGCTTCGTATATCTCCTCTACTACTTACAGTGTATTTATTAATGGGGAGCTCTTCGAAGGTGCCAGGGGTATTAGACAAGGAGACCTCCTTTCTCTTTATCTATTTATACTTGATATGAAAGCTTTAATCTTGCTCTTGAACTAGAACAACAGGAGATGTGACATCTTTAAGTACTATAGAAAATGTAAGAGGATTAAACTAACTAGTTTATATTTTGCAAATGATTTGCGTCTCGTCTTTAGGGCTGATATAAAATCCATTCAAATATTGATGAAGTCCCTTCGAAGGATCCAAGAGATTTGGCCTTGACATAAACTGATCCTTCGAGATTTGGCCTTGACATAAACTACAACAAAATTCATGTTCTTATGGCTTATAATTCAATGCTACACTCAGAGAGGATTAGAACATTGACTGGAATGGATATCAAACAGCAACATCTATTGTATTTGTGATTAACACTGGTGACAAGGAGATTGCAATTCAAGGAATACTTGCCTTTGGTGAAAAATATAAAAAAAAATTAGGGGGTTAGACCAATAAGGAGCTATCCTTTAGAGCTAAACGTCAACTTATCAAATCCACTTTAAATTTTATGCAGATCTATTGGAATGCATATAGATTCCTTTCAAAAAGACATATGAAAACTATTGAAGGCTTGATGAGGAAGTCCTTATAGGGCAAAATAAATATAAACAAGGTAAATGCTAAAGTCAAGTAATCAGAGATCTGCAAACCTATGGGTGAAGGAGGCTTAGGGATCACTCTTATCAGCATTGCCAATAAGATGGTATTGGCTAAAAGGCTTTGGAGAACCTTTGTTGATAAGAAATTACTATGGATGAGATGGATGCATAGCTACATTTTGAAAGGAGATAGTATTTAGTCCCTTGTTAGCAAATATTCTTTTTCATAGTTCATTAATTAACCACCCAAATTAAAGAGTTAAATTAAGCCAAATATGGGATGCAGAATTAGGGATGGTAGTTTTTCTTTCTTGTTATATGATAATTAGATGAGAAAGGGCACTTTACAAAACATAGCATAAGTTGCTCATTTTGTAGTTCAAATACAACCTCAAACCAAGGCGTGTTTGTGGATTGAAGATGGTCAATGAAGCAATTTTCCAAAAGAATTAGAATATATCCCTAATTACTTAAAAAATGTTGAGTTTAAAGTTTTGTACACTTGGATTAGTAATTTGGAGGCTAAATTTACCAACAGAATCTATAGGGACTTGATAAAACCTAGAGGAAAAAAGGTGTTTTGGGATGTACTCATTTGGAATAACAACCTACTACTTATGGACTTGTTTCTTTTAAGGCTGACAACTTTGAATAAACTTAAAACTGTGGACAAATTACATTTCTTACATCTTTAAGATACTTTTGTTTGTGTGAAGAAGTAGCTAAAACCTTAACATATTTACTTTTTCACTACAATTATTCAATGACAACATGGAGCTATGTGGAAAGCCTCCTTAATTGGGAGTATAATCTAGTTTCTTTTCCGAATATTTTATATTTGCTAATAATAATTATGGCAAGCTCCCTAGAGATGTACTGTTGTCTCTCTCATTGGAGTTGCTAACTATTTTTGCTCTATTTGGAAGGAACAAAATGCTAGAAGATTCAAGCAACTAAGAGCTCATATTACTATCTCATTCGACCTCACTATTGCTAGCATAAGGGAACAATTGATACTATGTAAGGATTCTAATAATCTAAGCTGGAATATTAAAAGGGCATGGAGACTAGAATAAGTAGTTCTTATTTTTATATTTTAACTCACCCTAGTTTTTATCTATAAGAAGAATATGCAACATATATGTACAAAAAGTATGATTGCATTAGATTGAATGTTCCAAACGTGCATATGTCCTAAAGAAGTTCTGAAATATACTCAAAATTACCTAGTTAATAGGAGGGTAAAAATGGAGAACCCTTCTTAAGCATCGCATGATATTTGATATCCCCTTGGATCCATTTGTAGTTCTTTGGGGCGATGTAGCCCTTGATCTACACTTACTAAATCAATCAATTACAACCATTGAGTACAGAAGGTTGTACCTTACCTATTCTGCTGAGGTGAACAATAATTGATGGCATATGTAAGAGTAGAAGAGCATTTACTGTAGCAAGAAACAAAGAAGATTGATTACTAGCTGGAGACTAATCCACAATCAAAAAGAGCAAGTAGTAATGCGAAAAAGGAAATTCCATTATGCAAATGAAAATTCATGCAAGATTAGCCCCTCAATAATATAACAATATAACTAAAGGAGCGAACCTCTATAAGGATAAGGAGAATTAAGATTGACTCAAATTAGGTGTGTAAGATCCTTATAGAACTTAAAATCAATGACTTGGAGTAAACCCCTTTGTTCAACCCACCCATGCAAGAATAAATGATACACTTATCATCACTAATAAGGCTTTGCTTAAGGTGAGTTATTTAGGAAGTAAGGTGATGCAACTAGCAAGATAAAAAAAGGTGATCCATGAGCTGTAGATGAGTAAATTGTTACACATATAGAGTGAACAAAGTGTTCAATTAGAGAGAGACCAAGAAATACCCTAAATGGTCCCAGTTAAAGAAGTGAAGTTATGTTGTGTTGTTATTTTAGGCGTTAACACGAAGAAGATATGTATCTTGAAGATGTGAAATGTGGCCACTAAAAGAGTTGTGTCCTATCTATGGTTTAATTGCTCTGATAGTTCACATGAAAATGTTTTAGGATTGATTGCTACCTTGTATTAGTAACTAACGTAAATCCTTATAATTCTTACAAGTAATAAAAGTATTTAATTTTTCAAAAAGAAAACAAGTGAAAATGATGAGGACTCTAAACTAAAATAATCGGAATAAAAGAGGTCGAAAATGACATAAAAGATGATGAAGATTTGATTTGGGATCCTTCAAAAGTTGCCATTTCAAATAAAGATGAGGGGAGATAATTTGGAGGAGAATAAGGAGGAAAGTGTGAGTAAATAGGTTAAAATAAAATAAGAAATAAATTTATGATTTAGAAATTTGATTTATTAGATTAATAATTATTAAATTAAGTTAACTTAATTAATTAATTTAAAATATATTCTTATCACGTAATTAGTAACATAAAATATATCAATGTTTATTTTAAATGGTTTAGAATATCAATATTTAATTTATATTTTGATAGAAATATTAATGTCAAACTTGTCGCTTTTTACCATATCTTTTACATAGAAACAACGGTTCAGCTCAAGGCAAGGGCGGCCCATCCGTAATTTAACGACAATGGAGACATAAAATTATGAGCCAGATACAGAGGTAAATATTCGCCAGCCGTAAAATTGCCCCCCAATTCGTAAGAAATGAAGAACCGCAGGGTTTTAGGCCCTCTCCCTCCTCTCCCTCTCCATCACATGGCTACAGCACTCCTTTGTTCTACTTCTGCAACTCCAACCGACCAAATTGCCTCAGCTCCCAACTAGTCCAAACTCAAGGCCCCACCTTGTTATTACACTCTTGCCACCATAAAGACGGCTCATTTTTGGACAGCCACAATAGCTACTGCTACTTGCAGCTGCTATAAGCTGGGGAGTGTTAGAAGCTTTGTAGCTATGGGCCTCTCTGGAACCACCACTCCGACCACCTATGTTGGTTCTTTTAGACCGTTTTGCCCTTCTTATTTTAAATTAACTCGGTCTTGTCCCTGTTTTGCATCTTCTGTTAGTGGTCCTGCTCGTCCCTTCTCCAATGCAGTTCAGAGGTTCGCTTTCTGTCTTTGTAAAAGACTTTTTTTGTGGGTGGCTGTTTCATTTCTTTTAGCTCTTTGGTACGTGGGGTTTTGGGTTGTTTTGATGCCCTTTTGTTCGTTTTTATTTATATGTTCTTTGCTGGGTTATGTATTGTCAAGTGTAGCAAAGGCCTTGAAGTGTTTATGTAATGCTTTTCTTAATTTATTTCCATTTAATATTATTAGTAAAGTTCAACATTTCCCTTGTTTTTTGGGGGTTTGGCTCGTGGGTGCCGATTAAAGGATTTCTTGTGATTGCTTATGCTGGGTATTATTTTTACGTGCTTACTCTGAATCATATGCTTCCTTCATATATAGATTTTGCTATTCAAATTTCATTTGTTTTATAGGTGTATTATGTAATGAGATGTGTAATAATTTTGGCTGGCCTACTCTTTATGCTTTATTCTTGATTGGTTTTATAATATGTATTGTGTTACCTGTTTAAGTGTTTTGCATCTTCTAACTGGTTTCTCTGGCCCTGTTTTTCTACCTTGTATTTCATATATTTTGACGTTCCAATATGTTTGTTTCTTTGTGATAAATGTGGAAAACCACGATTATAATAGAACATGAGATATGTGCCAGCTGAACTCTTACAACTAGCGTTTCACGCATCTCAAAGATTTGCCCGAGATAGCATGGTCTCTCAAGTAATCAGAAAATTGACTTATCTATTTTACTGAGAATGAATCTAACTTTATCATTTTGTTTCAATCATTTCTGTATGTTATCAACATGTTTTCCAGCACTTTCTATTATTTGTGAAAACTTTTGTTCTAAACTTAACGTCTATATTTTCTAAACATTCCCTAGACAACTCTTGGTCTTTGCTGCTTACCAAATTGCTTGCATTGTTAAATTTTAGCCCTCTGTGGCCTTCAATCAAATGATTTAACTGTATCTTTTATGCTTTTGTTACTTCGCTTAACTTCTCCATATTAATTGATGCTTAATATTGAGTTTCATGCGTTTGATAGCTTATTGGACCTGCAAAGACAAGACGAGAAAAAACCTGTTTTGAACGTACTTTATCCTCCAGTTGAAAGCAATAGGAACTCATGGAAAGCAATGGGTGAAGAGTTGCGGGACAAAAGGAGCTGCTTCTTGAACAAGCAAGGCCGTGTTCAGTGTGGAAGCTCTATTTCAAAAGTCAGCCATAGAAGCATACAGATGCAGGATAAACCAAATAATAATAACAATGCAAATGTCAGAAATGTTGGACTCACTAATAGTAAGGACCATGCTGTACCTTTGCCACTTGGTTCTGAAGTAAAGAATGAGGGTAACAACATTATATCATTATGTGGTAGAGATGGTCGTTCAACATATCAGAAAAAGCCAAGCAATAATGCTCCTAACAGCATCCTAAGAGATGCTGCACATGCTAATGGATCACTGGAAGGAATAGTGTTGGAGAACCAGAGAAAAGTAGATTTTGGTCAAACTGATGCAGTTACTAGTCCAGTTGGTATTGATCGGGTTAATGGAAACAGTGCTGTTTTTGGACATAATTATGAAAAATCCAGAGTAAATGAAACATCTGCTCAGCAAGATAGTTATCAGATGCATAATTCTAATGCAGCTACGGTTGTTAAGTATGACTCTGAACTGTCCAGAGTAGGAGAGACTGCTTCCCAGCTTTATGATAACATGATAAGTAATGTTACATCTTCTGTTAGCTATGATAAGAAACAGTCCAAGACCGAAGGAATATCCTCCCGAGAAGAGAGTCGCCAAAGGCTAACTGGTATATATGAAGATATTCTGATTGTTGATAATGTTCTTTTGGCGAAGGAGGTTGTTGCTAAGCTTATCAATCAATACAGACATCTTATACATGCCTGTGATACAGAGGTATGTTTTCTAGACGTTGGATTCTTTTCAGAGTTTCTCTTGCAAGCATTGTTCAAGTCTAAAAATTTATGTTGATATCAAAGAGAAAAATTTATAAATTCCAAGGTTTAGCTTCTTTGGGTTTCATATAATAGGGTTCTTGAGTATCACACTGGGGATTGAGGCTACATTAAAATTTTGGTAAAAAGAGATTTCTTTACTATCATATGATGATGAATATCATGGATATTTTTGTTCTTGTGTATTTATTCCTGTATAAAAAATCTAAAACTATTAGATTATATGCCTTTTCGGTATATGTCTTATTGTGAAATATCTTGTAAATATCTTATGTTTATTATGAAATATTTGTGTAACATGTATTACCCTTCTGTCAAATTAGTAAGGCTAGAAGAAAAAAGTACAATAATTATTTCTTTGTCTTTCTACGTGGCAGCTTAGAAATTGCTATTGAGCCACCTTTTTATCAATCTTATGGCTGAAAGTTGAACTTAATTGTCAAAATTTCCTTTTTTTTCCCCTTTGGTCAGACTTTATAGTTAGGTAAGATTGGGCCTTGTCAGAATCTAACATTATCATCTCTGGGAGAAAGAGACCTTGCTAGGATCAAACTTTGGATATGTGTTGCTCCTTTGTGTCAGCCATACCTTTTGTCGCAAGACAATATTGCTCCTCATCTTCTCACTACAGCCACTGGTCCATCATCACACTTATCTTTCATTAACATCATTAACAATTCATTGCTGGCCATCATTGTACTAGTCTGTCTTCATTGTCAACCATTGTTGTACTGAGATCATAAGCGTTCTTAGAGATTGATAGACATTTTAGAAAAGAGAAGTTGGATAGTGAGTTGATGACCACACCTATTTATTGTGCATTGACCAATTGGCAGATATATTCACAAAAGAACTACTCCTAGTGTTTGGAAAACTCACTTTTAAGCTAGGAATTGAGAATATCTCCTCACCAGCTTTGGGGGGGAGTGTTGAAGATCACGAATATTATGTTTTCTTGTATAATTATTGTTGTATAGGAAAACTAAGAGTCCCTTATTCGATTATACACCCTATATAGGAAGGTTTTAGACATATCTTATATTGCACATCTTATTATGAAATTAAAATACTATATGGATATTTTAGGACGTAATAAAATGCTCATACATATATAGTTGTAAACTGCTCATTTTCCATGCACAAAGTGAAACAAAAACTATTCCTTATGTATTTGAGCTACAAACACATTTATACAACCTAAAGGACAATCTTTTAAGTTCCCATGTCTGTTCTCATCAAAATGAGAAATAAGCTGGAATATGCTCTCATCTGTTATTACTCAAACCACATACAGGTCAGCGATATTTGCGCAGCGTAGAATCATTTCATGTGTGAGTTGCTACCTATTTTATTAAAGCTATAAAATTCACAGGTAGCAGGGATTGATGTGAAGCAAGAAACACCTGTTAACCATGGAGAGATAATATGCTTCAGTATTTATTCTGGACCTGAGGCAGATTTTGGATATGGAAAGTCATGTATATGGGTAGATGTTCTTGATGGTGGTGGCCAGGATATCTTAGCTGAATTTGAGCCATTTTTTGCCAACCCATTCATTAGAAAGGTGGATTTTCATTTTTGGTTTCTTGTAATTTATTTGCATTGATCTCAACTTCTTCATTGGCAAAATTTTTAATAGTAGCCTGATAACTGTGTTGCTATGTTCTCTATAGCATTGTTCATAAATGATTTCTGTTAAACTCTATTCATTGGATTGTCTCTCTTTCTTTACCATGTTATGCAGTGACTGGCTGATTCTTTATGCCTCTCTCTTTCTCTCTCATTATCTTCTTTTGCTGTGACTTACATTTTTTTCATTATTCTACTGAAGAATGATAATAGATTTACCAAATTTTAATGATCTTTTGGACAATGCACCGAATGATTAGATTAAATATTTCCTCTGCATAATTTCAGATATTTTAGATTTTCATTCTCTTGCAGAACTTGATGGTGCTGTTTGTATTATTTTTCCTGTGGTTTATTTGGTTTAAGAAATATGGGGACTTCTTTATTGTAACATTTTATAGTCCCTCTAAACTCCAACATGATATAGAGTAAGAATGGGAGAGAACGAGAGATGCAGAGAGTGAGAGAGTGAGAAATAGAGAAAATTTAGACCCAGTAATATAACATGTATTGTTGATTTTACTTGATAATGGGAATAGAGACAATTTAGACCCTGTAATATAACATGCATTGTTAATTTTACTTGATAATGAGAATGGCAATCTTTCTAATATTCTTGTGGGCAAAATAATTTAGCTACTTCTATTACCTTTGAGGACAATCTATCTGTTTCTATATAATTCTCCTCAGGTGTCAATTATTTGGTTGCTTGCTAAGTCTATAAGCTACTTTAAGGTGTTAAAGTTTCTTGTTTTTTTTAATGTAGGTTTGGCACAATTATAGCTTTGATAACCATGTCGTTGAAAATTATGGTATACCTCTTCTTGGTTTTCATGCGGACACGATGCACATGGCAAGGTTATGGAATTCTTCACGACGGCTGGAGGGTGGTTATTCTCTTGAAGCTTTGACAAGTGATAGAAAACTCATGGCTAGGGCTTCATCACGCTATCAGAAGTTAATTGGTAAGGTGTCAATGAAAACCATCTTTGGAAAGAAAAAACTGAAAAAGGATGGTTCTGAAGGAAAAATTACTATTGTGGCTCCTGTTGAAGAGCTGCAAAGAGAAGATCGAAAACCATGGATTTGTTATTCAGCCTTGGATGCAATAAGTACCTTGCAGCTTTATGAAAGCTTGAAAACCAGTCTATGTGGTGAGAATTGGATGTTGAATGGAGATCGGGTTCTTGGAAAATCAATGTTTGACTTCTATCAAGAATACTGGCAGCCGTTTGGTGAGCTTCTAGTTAGAATGGAAGCGGAGGGAATGCTGGTTGATCGTGCGCATCTGAAAGAGATACAGAAGGTGGCCATAGCAGAACAAGCAATTGCTGCTCGTAATTTCCGTACTTGGGCATCTAAGTATTGTCCTGATGCTATGTATATGAATGTAGGAAGTGATGCACAGCTACGCCAATTGCTATATGGTGGCATTACAAACAGGTAATCTCTTGTTTGGGGCATTGATTTAATTTTTATCATCTTTCAACTGATATCAAGTTCAAGTCTTTTAGTCACAAATATCTTTTTGCATAATGTCATTCCAAGTATAAAAAGTGATCTTTGCTGGTTTGGCTCCTATATGTTTTGAGAGTTAATTTCCCCTGCATTTGAAGTTTTATTTGTAGCATGAATATGGAATTTATGGTGTAACTTTCCTACATTTCTCTGGAAGAAAAAAAGTTCATAACATGAAGGCAAAGTGATGATGTTGACATAAAACTAGAGTTTTGAAAAAGCATGAAAAGAAATAAAATCCTCTATTCCTTTTTCAATGGTTGCAGTGCAACCCTTGAAAAACTTGAAGAAGCAAAGGATTTCAAAGTTCCTAATGTTGATAAAGTGATTGAAGAAGGAAAGAAGAAGCCCACAAAGCATCGAAAAATTAGATTGTACAACATTGGTATTGATCTACCTGCAGAGGTGTATACACCAAGTGGTTGGCCCTCCGTCAGTGGAGATGCTTTGAAGGCCCTTGTTGCTGCAATTTCTGCAAGCGGCAAGTCAATCTATGTTGCCAACGGGAGATATTCGAAGTCATTGTCAGATGGAGAAGAATCATTAAGAACCTTTAAAACAGAGGAAGAAAGGATTGAGGCTTGCCAAGCTATTACTTCTTTATGTGAAGTATGCTCTATAGACTCTTTGATATCCAATTTCATCCTTCCCTTGCAGGTAAAATTTAAATTCCTCATTTTATGTTATTTGAGATCATAATAGGCCTTAGTGGGTTTTTGGTCATTATAAAATCGTCCCGGGATAAAGAATTAAAAAGTGTTAAACCTTTTTGAAAATTTTCATTTTCATGTCTAAACTTTTAAGGTTTTCAATTAAATGTTTAAACTTTTGAAAATTGGACAACTCAATTCAAATGGTTGTCTTCTGTTTACATTTTGCTGATATGATTGACAGAGCACGTAGATACTAAAAATTTGGAGGGGTTATGTGATATCTTCTTTCCTGCATGATTTTTAGCATCAAACAAGTGATCATAGGAGGCACAAAAAGCATGTTGATGAAAACGAAGAGTTACATAACTCCTCTAAACGTCAATCTTTACGTGATCCATCAGCCACATCAACAAGATGTTTATGAGACACATTTTTGAATTGAGTTGTCTAATTTTTAAAAGTTTACACTTTATTAAAATTTTTAAAAGGATGGACACTTAAATGAAAAAGTCTAAAAAGGTTTGATACTTTTTAATTCGTTATCTTAAATCATCCCACAAATAGGAACCATGCAGAAAGTAGAATCCACAGATGTCTTTTGGTATAATATCTCATTATGACTGCATATTTGAAGGTGGCATATAGTCCAATGATGATAGTCATCTTATAGTCCCTTTTTCTCCACTTGCCTATTAATATTATTTGTGTCCCATGCTTTTGTTGGTGATTATTATATACAATTCTAAAATGCTTAAAAATGACTCCCTCAGCTTTTAATTTGAAAACTTGAAGTCAGGTTTTTGTGGATATATGTTTAGAATTTATATTATTTTGCTTCTTCTCTCTAGTCAAGTATTAACATTTTCTGTTCAAATTTCCATTCAGCTCATTTGAGATTGATATTTTTATAATTTTATATTCTTGGTGTAAATATTGTAATCTGTACTAGAATATAATCTACACGACTCAGTTAGAAAAGCCAAAATGTTTCTATAAAAGGTTTTGGTCATATAAAAGTTCAGTATTGTTAATTTGAGATCTTTAAAGTGCTTTGCACAATGCCAGCCATGTCAGTTAATTAGTTGGTATATACTATTTAAACTTCTATGTTTACTATAAGTTTAATTATTTGGCATTGCTTTATCTTAGTATTCTGCATTCTTATTAAATAGCCCTATAGCTCCAAAATTTTGAAACTATTGATACTTGTAGTGCTGTCTCTGTATTGCAGGAAAGTAATATAGCTGGCAAGAATGGGCGCATACATTGTTCTTTAAATATTAACACAGAAACTGGGCGTTTGTCAGCAAGGAGGCCAAATTTGCAGGTATTGTTCTATTTTCCATTAATTGCTTTTTTTTTCTAGAGTGAATTTATAATTGATGAATTGTTTTCTTTTGATAATGTCACTGAAAAAGGCATGACTTGGCCATCAAACATATGCCTGTGCTATTTTCTATTTTAATGATATTACTTGCCTAGCAAGTAGGATTAAAACTTTCTAGGAAATCAATGTGAATTCAACTGAAAAACTTTACTATTTTATTTTATTTTTTTCGTTCCTTGTTGATGCATAAAATCGGAGAGGGCCATAATAATCACCTTGTTGGTGCCCAATTTTTCCAAAAATTGAAGACAAGATGGATGCTTTAATATTGCTATCTGAATGTGATAGAAATTAAACTTTCACATATTACCTTCATTCAGAATCAGCCTGCTTTGGAGAAGGACCGGTATAAGATCCGTAAGGCATTTATAGCTGCTCCAGGAAATTCCCTTATTGTTGCAGATTATGGGCAGGTGAGTATTTGTTATCCACCAATTTATGTTGTATCTCAGGCTTTGGTCTGAAAGGGATTTCATGTTACAGCTTGAACTTCGAATTCTTGCACATCTTTCTAACTGTACAAGCATGTTGGATGCGTTCAAAGCTGGTGGAGATTTTCATTCAAGAACAGCTATGAACATGTATCCACATATTCATGATGCCATTACAAAAAAGGAAGTACTTCTCGAATGGTACCCACAATTAGGTGAAGATAAACCCCCAGTTCCACTGTTGAAGGTAAATCGGTAATTGTTTTGCCATTCTCTTCGTAAAACTATGTTGAAATGAGAAGCAATGAACTCATTTTTGTAAATTTCATTTACTCATTTTCCAACTTTAAGTCCACTTTCTAGTTTTGAAGGAATTTGGTAACAAAAATTCTCTCTTTTTGAGATTGAAACACAGGGATGCAATTATCTTTTAATTTAAGTTAGATGGAACATAGAATATAGTTTTATAAACTAGTTTCAAAATTTAGTGGTTAAAGTTTATAGATAAAGATAAATTGAACGTTAGTATTTGATTCAAACTGGGATGGTGCTCTAGTAGCGAGGTTGGATAGCATCTACTCCATCTATTAATTCATGCAAATGTTGTTGACAAATAAAGTTTGGTGTGTAAATGAATGTTTGTTGAATTGATGTTTGCACGACTTGTGCCATGGACAAAATCAAGATTTGTGTATCTCTACCTTTTGCCGAGTCCATTGTTCTTTGTTATGGATATGACTAGAGTTTGGCAACTGACCACCTATAGGGCTCCTCGGTTTGATATTCTTTGGAATGCTTCTTGTTGGAGCAGCTTACTTTGATCCAAAATCTAATGTGCAAAAGGACAAAAAATCTACCATTTTGTATTTTCTTGAACATTATGTGGAAATTGCAGCAGTTGAATTGCTGTTAGGACTTGTTGAATATTATGGAGATTTAGTATTTAGTATGAAAATATTATTATGTATCTAATATAGGAATAATTTATCTAAGTAGTTCTAGGTATTATTTAAGAATCTTGTATTTTTTATTTAACAAAAGACAATTTGAGCTGCCTAAACTCCAAGAATATACTCAAAAATAGAAAGATTGCACACCTAATGACAATTACTATAGACCTATTTATAGACTTGACTCCTAGAGATGTACTTGTAGATAATAATAAATCCTAATTGTAGATAACAAGTAACCCACTTCTACTGAAAATCTGAAACTACAAACTCTTCCTATTTTTCCTTTAATAACTGCCAACTAATTACATTATCTGCTCTTGACTTAGTCTTCTTGTGAAGGTATGTCTTTAGTGGTCTATTAGTACCCCTCCCTTTGAAAGTCACTTGTCCTCAAGGTGAAAATAGGGATATCGTTGCTGTAATAGGTCATATGATTCCTAGCTGGCATCTTCAGAAGGACGGTTTTGCCATAAGATGAGCAATTCCAGATCTAATTCATCACCATGCTTAATCCAACGGTGAGCTAATACTTTTTGAGGTTCCACATCAAAACTCCCAATTGGAATTCAAAGATAATGGAGCCGGTGGATTGGTGGAGAGTTGTCCCTTAGCTTCTTTAAGTAGTGAGACATGAAAAATAGGATGCACTTTAGCGTTAGCAGGGAGCTCTAGTTCATACGCAACTGGACCCCAATGTTTGAGAATCTTACAAGGACCAAAAAACTAAGGCGAAAGCTTCTCATTCGTACGCCTAGCTAAAGAATGTTGCCTCTATGGTTGGACTCGTAAGAAGACAACATCACCAATTTCAAATGATTTTTCTCTACGATTCTTATCTGCATGTGTCTTCATTCGATTTTGAGCTTTGAGTAAATTGTTCTTTAAAACCTATAATATAGCATCCCTTTCAACAAGCCGTTCTTCCAATTCTGCTATGTGAGTATCGTCGCGACAATACACTTGTAAGGTGGGAGGGTTACGACCATACACAGCATGGGAAGGAGTAGTGTTTGTCGCCGTATGGATTTTGGTGTTGAATGAAAATTTTGCCCAATACAAGAAGCGACTCCAAATCTTCGGCTTCTCACTTGCAAAGCATCTGAGATAAGCCTCTAAGCAACAATTTACGACTTCTGTTTGTCCTTCTGATTGTGGGTGGTAAGCTGTCCCCATCTGCAACTTTGTTTGATTAAGCTTAAAAATTTCTGTCCAAAATGAACCGGTGAACAATTTGTCCCTATCTGATAGTATGCTTCTTGGAATACCATGTAACCAGACAATTTCCCTGCAAAACACATCAACAGCTATTTCCCTCCAACGAAGATAACCCAGCTCGCCTCCTCCCCACATGACACAGGGTCTGATAAGAAGTCAGCTTATCAACTCTCTGATGAGAGAGTTAGCAGAAGGAGTAGCGAAGGGTAAGAAAATTGGAGAAATCCTACCTAGTTGGTGTTTCCAAGCTGAGTTCACCGTTCGCTAACGCCTCAATGAGATCTGTCTCCCCGCTGAAATTTGGAGAAAATAAGTTATATTCTGGAAAGATTTTAACCTTAATCGATGATCTAAGGACCAGTACCTGTCAATGTTTGCTGTCGCAAGTCGACAAGAGAGGGGCGTGCCTGTGTCGACAGATCCTTTGCCGATAGAGTTTCCTTGCCCTCGTCGCTTAACCATCGCCAACCCTAATTTGGCAATGTCTGGAGGTTTTCCGTAAAGAAGGAGACCGTTTTACTCTTTTGGTTGTCGTTAGTTATGTAAAGTGCCATTGTTTGGTATATCTGTATAATGGGAGCACGTCGTCGTTTGGTATATCTGTGTTATGGGAGCAAGTGGTTCTCTAGCTATTCACCCGTTGTAACATACCATTCATTAATGAGAATTTTTTAATTTCTCAAAAAAAGAAAACTATTTTGCAGAATATGGGTGAGTTAGTGCCACAAAATGGGCATATTTAGATAATCGATCCACCACAACCAAAATAGTATCATATCCATTGGATTTCGACAAGCCATTAATGAAGTCCATCGAGATGTCTTCCTATATTCTCTGTGGGATCGGTAGTGGTTGAAGCAAACCCGCTGGAGATAATGTCTCATACTTGTTTTGTTGACATACGAAGCAGTTTTGAACATAATGTTTAACATCGTTCCACATATTTGGCCAAAACACACCAGCAGAAAGCCTCTTGATTGTTTTGAGAAATCCTCCATGTCCACCAGAAGGGTATCATTTACTTCAGCCATAAGTTTCTCCCTTAAAGGCTAGTCAGCTAGGATGACAAGCTTTCCTTGAAAATAAAGGCGTCCATTCTGGCTAGAATAATCAGTAACAGATGCGGGATCTTTCTATAATTGCTCTATAATTCTTTTAGTCACAGGGTCTTGTTGTAGGAGTGTCCGGAGCTTATCAAATTCTATTGAAAAAGGAACTGATAACTGCATAAAATGAGGTTGACGGGATAGAGAGTCTGCCACAATATTCTCCTTTCCAGCTTGATATATGATGGTAAAATCAAAGGGCAGAAGTTTGATTAAAAGTCGTCGTTCACTAGTAGTAATCTTCTGCTCCAATAAAAACTTCAAACTGCAATGATCAGTCTTTACAAAGAAATACCTCCCTAGAAGATAATGCTTCCATTTTTGCAAAGAAAGCACTAGTGCAAGTAACTCCCTATCATATGCAGATTTAAATCTGTTTGAGAAAGAAAATCCCTTACTGTAAAAAGCAATCGGGTGGCTCTCTTGTGATAAAACAACTCCTACCCCTTGTGATGAAGCGTCACATTCAACAGTGAATGATTGGGAAAAATTTGGAAGCTTTAAATTAGGTACAGATTTGAGTAACTGTTTGAGTTTAGAGAAAGCTGCAACAACCACCACCTCATTCCACCTGAAAGAATCTTTCTTGTCGGTTAAAGGACGAGGTAGAACTTCGTATCCTTGGACAAATTGACAGTAGTAACCAATGAGTCCTAGGAATCCTTTCAACTGGTTGACATTTTGGGGTTGTGGCCAGTCAGCAATTGCTTTGATCTTGTCTGGATCTACCTCGACTCCTTGATTCGAAATGATATGACCGAGAAATCCCATTCTTTGTCGAGCGAAGGAATACTGCTTTCTATTAGCCAAAAAAAACAGTTTTCTTGGAGGAGGGTGAGGGTAATCCTTAAGTGTTCCTTGTTCTGCTTAAGGTTAGGACTGTACACCAAAATATCATTAAAAAAACGAGGATAAATTGTCGAAGATGGGGTTGAAATAAATTATTCATTACCAACTGGAATGTAGAGGGAGCATTGGTCAAGCCAAATGGCATGACTAAAAATTCATAGTGACTAGAGTGTGTTCGAAATGCGTTTTTGTGGACATCTTCAGGTTTCATCCGAATTTGGTGACATCCAGAGCGAAGGTCGATTTTGGAGAAGAAAGAGGCTCCAAGTAACTCATCCAGCAACTCATCAATATTTGGAATGGGATATTTATCTGCAATGGTATTCTTAAAACAGGGATAGCAAACGGGCTGGAACTTGGACGTATTAGTCCTTCGTCAAGTAATTCATTAACCAGACGTTCAATCTCATTTTTCTGGTAGAAAGGATATTTGTATGGTCGAATATTTGGCGATTTGGCATCAGATAGGATATTTATGGCATGGGATTGGGTTTGGTTAGGTGGGACTCCATGTGGTGTTTGGAAATAGTATGAAAATTGAGTAGGTTTTGGATGTCAGGAATGATGTTCTCTTGGCTTATTGGAGTTTCAGGTTGTCTAATAATTTGGTACAATACTCCTTGCTTCTCGTTGTGGATTAACTTTTGCATAGATCTGAAGGTTACTCCCTTGGCTCTTGGCTTCACTTCTCCTTGCAATTTGTTCTTCTTTCCCTTGTAATTAAATATCATGAACATCTTACTTCAATTGGCTTGGATAGCAAGCCATCTAATCCCCAACACTATTAACTCCACCAATCGAAAAAGCATAAAAATCTTGAGTGATCGAGAGACCTGGAAGTTGGATCTCAACTCCCTTACATAGTGTGTTACAGCTGATTGTGTCCCCATTGCCTATTTGCACTCCAAAAGAAGGGACTTGAGTTAATGAAAGATGAAGGTCAGTGACTACCTTGTTCGATATAAAGTTGTGGGTGGATCCATTGTTGATCAAGATGAGGACGTCTCTCCCTTTAATTTTTCCCTAAATTTTCATGGTAGTGCCTGATGTTTTGTCTAAAATTGCATGCATCAAAATTTCTGCCATCTCAGCCATCATGTCTTCTTCCTATGCTTCCGAGGTTTCATCATAGAAATCTCTCTCGCTCCCTCTTCAGTTTCCATAGCTGCCAAAGTCGACTACTTGCAACGATGGCCAGGTCCGAATTTCTCACTACAACGAAAACATAAGCCTTTATCCTTTCGGATTTGTTGTTCCCTTGTAAGTTGTCGTGGGACAAAGCTAGCCACTTTTTCACCCGTTGTCGGGTTCCTGATAGCAGAAGGTAAGGTGTTTGTATTGTATGGAGAGTAAGAATTACTTCGAGTTGCCAAAGAAGACCTAGCCCCACCCGTTTGAATTCTACGAATACCCTTTGTTACTGCGAGTTTTGCTTCATATTTCAGGGCTAGGCTCATGGCTCTGTATGCATTTCTGGGTTTTTGAATACGCACATCAGATCGAAGTTCTTCTTTGAGACCATTTAGAAAAACTCCCAATAAACAGTGTTTTGGCCAATTAGATACTCGTGCTGACCTCCTAGCAAACTCTTGACGGTATTGTTGAACAGTTGTCGTTTGTAGGATTGTACAAAGGTGCTCGTCAGGATTGACAAACTCGGCTGGACCAAAATGTTCGTGTAGTATTCTGACTAACTCTCGGCAATCATATATGATCCGGTCATTGTTGATCCATGAAAACACCTCCAAGGCTTCCCCTTCCAAATACATCGAAGCCACATCAACTTTCTGATCTTCCAAGGTTTGGTAATGTCGAAAATATTTTTCTGCTTCCAAAATCCATACTTGTGGATCTCCATTCTCAAATCTATGAAAATCCATCTTTGCAAGGATTCTTCGGGTTGATGATTTTCCCATTCAGCATATGCTTCCTCCTCTTCAGTAATAACATTCTTTTTCTTCGGAGGTCGACTGGATTCTCCACTAAAGGTCTGTCAGCTATTTTGAAACTTTTGTTGTGCTACCTCTTCGATTCGATTATCCGACCTCTACAATTGCGTTGTTAATAAAGCCAATTGTTGCGGAAGAGCGTTGAGTTGTTGGAGTACTATTTTGGGAGACTGATTAGTTTCTGTTGAAGTTGTGTTTGGATTTGTTGGTGGTGGAGGTGGTTGTGATGCAGAAGAAGGGTTGCGAGTACCGACGATCATTGTAGAATCGTAGGGCTCCGATACCAAATTGGTAGAACTAGAAGGAAATAAGGAATACGTTTTGGAAAGGAAAAATACAATTGTTTATTGAATGCAAATAAACTGATATAGAGAGTATTGGAGAATCTCACAGACAACTACACCAGTCACAAAAGACAATTTGAGTTGCCTAAACTCCATGAATATACATAAAAATAGAAAGATTGCACACCTAATGACAATTACTATAGACCTATTTATAGACTTTGACTCCTAGATATGTAGTTGTAGATGAGAATAAATCCTAATTGTAGATAACAAGAAGTAACCCACTTCTACTCAAAATCTGAAACTACCAACTCTTCCTATTTTTCCTCTAATAACTGCCGACTAATTCCATTATCTGCTCTTGACTTAGTCTTCTTGTGAAAGTATGTCTTTAGTGGTCTATCAGAATAATACAGCTTAAAAGCCTTCGTGGTCTTTGTGTATGTGCTATAGGCTTTACAGTAAACCACGTAAATCAAACATGTAAATTCTCTTACTTTTTCTTTATTTAGTTTCACATAGGACCAAAGCTAATTTCACGGCAATAATGAATTTTGTATTACAGGATGCCTTCGCATCTGAAAGGAGAAAAGCTAAAATGCTTAACTTCTCTATTGCTTACGGGAAAACTCCAAAGGGGCTTGCCCGAGATTGGAAGGTAATCTTTGAGTTATTAGCTAGAATACCGAGTTTCTTTATGTGATTTGAACTAAATGAAGTGGATCAATGGGCATACATTTTTGCAATCCTTGTTTTCAGGTCTCTGCAAAGGAAGCAGAGCAAACTGTTGCCCTGTGGTACAAAGAAAGACAAGAAGTGCGTACGTGGCAAGAAACTCAAAAGAAACAGGCCATTGAATTTGGAAGGGTTTTTACATTACTAGGACGTGCTCGTCACTTCCCATCAGTACAAAATGCTAGTCGTTCTGTAAGGAATCACATTGAGCGAGCTGCTATCAATACTCCAGTGCAGGTTTCTCCATTGATTCCTATGAACTTGAGTTCTCTCTATATCTCTCTCATTCTTAATCGGGGTGGATACTGCAGGGAAGTGCTGCTGATGTTGCCACAAGTGCAATGTTAGAAATATCAAGAAATACATGTCTGAAGCAGCTTGGATGGAGGCTAATTTTACAGGTGAGATGCTTGCTTTATTAAGTAAGAAAATATTCTTGTTTGATTAGGATTTGACATAGACTGCATGGAACTCACGTTTCCACTTGAAAACCAAGTCTTTTAGCTCTATAGCGAATGAATTAAATAAGTCAATTAAAAGCTGCCTTACTGGAACTTTATGTGCAATGTTCTGGAAATTAACTTTATTTTGTAAGGCAGATTCACGATGAAGTGATCTTAGAAGGGCCAACCGAGTCGGCTGAGATTGCGAAGGCTATAGTTGTTGAGTGCATGTCCAAGCCCTTTAATGGGGAGAATATTCTTAAAGTCGATCTATCTGTTGATGCAAAGTGTGCGCAAAATTGGTATGAAGGCAAATAGTTAACCACAATGCAACAAATGGATGTTTGATGGAGACTTTGTTACAAGTTTCCTCAAACCTTGCGGATGGAGTTATTTTTTGGTCCAATCTGTTAATACGGTCCTAGAGATTGCCCAAGGTAGTGGTGTATGTTAACATTCTTAAAATGGTTTGTCCAAGATAGTACAGCCTAACTGTTAAGTTTTGTAGATGCCCTGCGAATAGAGCCATTTTCACCGCCATCTCTTTTAGTTTATTGTTGTATATTAGAAGTATACGTTTTTTATTTTTCCAAGCGGCTTTATGTTACTTTTAGAGAACAAATCACAAGCATATCTTGTACTAGTTCGAATTCGCTTTTTGGTCGTTTCTATTGAACATCTATACTGTCTAAATCAACAAGGGACGCGTACAAGGACAAGATTGGCTATAATGGGCAGCTGTATATTTTCTTGAATTGTTGATGCCATGTCTTAAACTGATCAATAGGGTTGATGAAAAATGTGAAATCATAAAGTACATCCACTTCAAGTCGAAACTTGTCCCTGTAACTTTTTTCATAATCAACTATCAAAAATCACCGGTCAAGAATACATAAAATGCTGAAAACACTATTGAGCAGTTGGAAAGGTACTAAAAAAGGTTTAGATTGTCAATGCTTTGAGCACGAATCTATATGCTAAAATTCAATTATTACAGCCCTTGTTAAACAGGAAAGGGGAGTAAATCAATGTATAGATGCACAGTGCTCTACTAGAAAACATGAAAGAAAAATAAATCAATGTATAGATGCACATTGCTCAGAAAGTTTGTATGAAATTCTTCATTTACAAATTAACATGTTGCTGTAGGAGACATTGCCCAATAGCATGTACTGATCCAGTAGAAATTGCCCAATAGTATGTAAGACCTCAGGTGCCCTTCTCATGGGAAAGTTGGTCTGGACCTGAAAGCTTCACTAGCAAGAGATCATCCCTTCTATTTCCCAAAAAAAAAAAAAAGAGATCATCCCTTCTAGACACAACTTCAACATAATCCGCCTTAAAAGCATCCCCTGCATTAGTCCAGGAAGGCCAGTGGAGTAATCAGATGAGCCATTATATTTCCCTATAGTTCTACCCCCGTGATCCTTCAAAACTCATATCCATTTTTTTTTTCAAAAAAATTGTAAATTAGATTAAGCCATGAAAGGCAACAACAATTGTTACAAGCATAAACCATCCCATCGAATGAATGAGTTAACAAATCACCATGATGGTATTACAAAGGATCAAACGCAATCGTACATGCTAGTCGCTAATCCTAGGCTGACATAAGATTGGTGACAAATGTAACTTTATTGCTTTAATTGCTTCTCTCTGTCTCCTTCAATGTTGTTTCTCATTGTCCTTGAATATTCTCATCTTCCTTTCATCCAGTACAGCTTGTAATAGATATGACATAGCAATGAAAAGGCACCATTTCTTTGTTCCATCATGCATGTTTAAAGGTGAACACCAGGCTACAATTTGATACCACTCATCTGGTGCATCTCCTAACAAACATCTTTGAGTTATATCCTTCCAAAAAGGCTGAGTGAATTGGCATATGAAGAATAAGTAAGTAATACTTTCTTGCTTCTACTTGTATAAAACACATCTAATTGGAATAACCATAAATTTATTCAATCTATCAATTATAGTTAACTTGTTCTTGATTTCTCTTCACATTGTGATTGAAGCTCTGGGTACCAGATGCTTATACCAGACAAGTTTATGCCAAGCTACCGAATTTCCCTACTCTTGAAACAACTTTCTACAAGTCAAATTGGTGAATTTATCATGTCTAGAAAAATTCCACCAATAGACATGTGCTTTGTTTTCCTTGAACTCACTTCCATTGATCCAATTATGCAAACCAGAATCTTAAATCCTTGATAAAATTTCAGTTTTATGTACTAGAACATAAGTAATAGATTGATCATCCCTATTGATATTTCTGATTGAATTGAGCTTACCAATATCCTCACAAACTCCAGCAGTTAACCATTTGTCACACCAAAAGAATGTATTAATACGATTTCCAATAATTTGATCATATATGTTTGACTTCACTTTTGAGTTTAAAGATTGTTTTAGTTGAGTTTGAGGTAGTTTCAAGTACATATATTCACTATCCAAAGAATTTTCCCTTTTATGTAATAAGCATTGATCCACTTAACATATAAGGATTGTTTGTTTTCAATGATCATTCACAACTTTTTGGTGAGCATAACCAAATTACAGATCCTTAAAGGGAGCATATTCAATCCACCATGTTTTTTCAGAGAGCATACTTTAGACCATTTGATAGGAGTGTAATGTTTATCTGTTATGTTTCTAGATTATAAACACTTTTTGAGAATAACATTAATTGTTTTGATAACATTCTTGTGAAAATATATGTAAGTTGTCCAATGTATAGTTAGTGCATTAAGTATAGAAGAGTGCTCTCCTAGCTAGGGACAAAGCTTTAACACTCTAGTGTCATATCATAGCCTGTATCTTATCAATTAGCATTTTGTAATCTCCGTAAATTGACTTAGAAGTAGCAATAGGAACTCCTAGATATAAAAATGGCAAGTCATGTCTATTAAAACCTGTAACTTTAAGTATCACCGCTTCCTGATCCATAGATTTGTAGCAATAAATCATTAGCAAAGACTAAATTTGTTATAATTAGCCTCTTACACTTAATGATATCTGAATTGCTTTGTTCTCTCCAACACCTTCTTAAGTGTTCTACAAAAAAACTTCTATATCAAGAGAGAATAGGTAAGGAGATGAAGGATCTCCTTACCTTATACCTTTGTTACTTCTAAAACTCCTTGAATGTTTCCTATGTGTAAATACATTAAAATTTGGAGTGGTGATGCATTAAGAAATCCAATCAACAAATATTTTAGGAAAAGCCATTGGTTTCATAATGTTAATTAGAAATTTCCACTCAACATTGTTAGAGGCTTTTCTTATGTCAATGTTCAAGTTGCAATTTCTACCCCCTCTTCTTTTCTAGTAACCTTTCATAAATTCCTGCATCAAAAGAATGATGTCACTCATTGATCTGCTAGGTATATATGCCCCTTGTGTTTCCTCCACATACTTGACCAAAATCCTCTTTAACCTATTAGATATCCTCAGAGGTGATTTTATATATGGAATTGGAGCAATCAATTGATTTGTAGTAACTCAAATAGTTCATTTCTTGCTCTTTTAGAATTAGATTCATGAAGTTTATATTAATCTCCTTGAGCAATTTCCTACGATTGAAAAATTCCAGAATATCTTCATAAACCATATTTCTAGGTAAATGCCAGGTTTTGTTGAAGAATATCATATTAATATCCCAAATTGTGTCCTATGTCTTTAATAACTCTCTCAAAACCATTGATTTTGTTCTCTAAAGTTATGATGAAACCCTATAATGCTATACATCTAGTCAGATGATAGGTGTTTATTTGACTATAATTATGCATTCGTACTTAACATGTTTTGCTTTTTATTTCATAGTTTTGTTGTGTTTTTGGTACTTAATTCTCATTAAGTGCATTTGTATTATAATTGCTTTCATAGACCAAAAGGAGAATAATTAATATGAAATTGTGGCATAGAGCAAAGATTTAGAGCAGCTAAGGACCTACACGACAATGTACAATAACTGTGTAAGTCTTTGTAAACGTGTGGAGATTGAAGAATTTTAGTTATGTTAAAAACACATACTTAGAGTTATTAATCTTCTTTTTTTTTTTTTACATATAGATAACTCAAAATCTTTACTCCTTATCATATGTATATATATATCACACATATATTCTTTCACATCACTCTTGCGATAAATATATAGATATATATATATATTAGTGTATCTATATATTTATCGCAAGAGTGATGTGAAAGAATATATGTGTGATAT
>JAOTAX010000005.1:23206841-23252243 GCA_025629825.1 Erythroxylum guanchezii | reverse complement strand
AACCATTAGCGTATATGACGTGATATCGGACTAGAAAAAGTTGATTTTGGCAAGATATGAGTATAGGGGAAGTTAGGCTAGGTTTAGGACCCTTTGGAGGGGCCTTGGAGGGTAAAAAATTTGTTTCACCCAAAGGTTACACGGTCTGCCCGTGTGAATTAACACGGGCTGTGTATTTTGGGGCGCAGGGACACTATTTCACCCAAAGGTTACACGGCCTGACCGTGTAAATTCACACGGTCCGTGTATTTTGACCCTCTTAACGACAGAATTTCAATTTTTGGTCTTCATGAAAGTTGTAGCCCTAGATGTATACTTTCTAACCGTCAAAAAATGAAGTCAATCCGACACCTATAGTGAGAGTTATGGCGTTTACGCCAAAGTATGTTCAATAGGAGTAAAGTTATGAACATGTTGGATTCGTTGGGCCATAACTCTCTCATCTGACCTCCAAATGAGGTGATTCTTGAAGAAATGGATTTCTAAGACATGTATCTATCTCTCAATGAAAAATGGTATCTTTTGTAGTTGTTTTGAGAAAGTTTTCATTAGAACAAGTGAGAGATCGGTTGTGAGAGCATGATTAGGGTTATGAACACGTTTTGGATTTTTAAGCATATCTTGAGCTATAGAGCTCCGATTGAGGTGATTCTTCAGGTGTTAGATTCCTAACATGTTTTTATACCTCTCCATAAAAATTGATAGCCTTTGGAGTTAAATTAAAGAAGTTTGATGGAATGGAAGTGAGTGGTCGGGTTGGAGAGCCTAATCGGGCTATGGACATATCTTGGATTTTTAAAGCATATCTCTATAGAGCTCCAAATGAGGTGGTTCTTGTTTCTAAATGAACTAGAGACTAAGAGTTACCATTTTGAAGAAGTCAATTGTGATTTTTGTGATTCCGCTGTGTGACTCGCCCTTTGAGGCTTGAGATGTTATGTGAACAGTGTGAATCGTGGATAGCTAATGAAGGTACTTTGAAGTAACCCTAACAAGGAAACCCGTTTAGGCTTTTTGAGGGTTAAATGAATTCGATTTTGGATCGATTGTTGGGCCTTGTGTAAGGAGTAAGCTTAGGCTTTATAAGAACTAAATGAATTAACCCTACAAGGTAAGACATACATGTTTCATGATTTCGAAGAGTGTTGAAAAAAAAATTCTAAGGAGTAATGACGAAGAAGATTAATCGATGTTGGTTAAAAAGAGATTTCAATGAACCACGCTCACGTTTCATGTTTTCGCAAGCGTTGGATTCCAGAAACAAGCGGTGCCCAACATAAGAAGGGTTGGGTTCCGAAAGCGGGATCCAACATTTGTGGTATCAGAGCAAGGGTTGGGTTCCGAAAACGGTGCCCAACAATATGTTTATGCATTGGGATGCTTCTTTCTTGTCAGCGTGTGCTAGATAATGGATGTTGTCATTAGCTTAGTGTTGAGTATGGTCCCGAATGATTGTTCAGGTGCTTTTTGGTCCCCATTGTGGTCCCGTTGTTGTTGTTGTGTTTTTTATGTTTTGTGGTTAGCTTTAGTTAGAGTTTTAAACATCACTCTACATCACACATTGGGTAACTCTTTTTCTTTTCTTGTCGAGTTGAATCAATAATCATGACCTATCCTCTGGTTGCTGAATATGAAATTTTAGTTTTTATCATTTAGAACATATTTCCTGCAAAACGTACTACAACATTGTATAAGGTGAAAAATGAATTTTGTTATAAGAAACTAAGTTTCTTATGTATTGAAATTATAGTTGGTACTCCTTAAGTAGTCATATTTGCTTTTATACATTTTATGATCATAAGCTAATTATGTTAATGCTCATTCTTTCTAACCTAACCCTTTCTAGTTAACTAAGAGATTTTGGGTATTTGTGAATTTACTCAAGTTTTAAGATAGCCAATAAAAGATTTAAAGGAGATTTCAATCTTACTCTTATAATGCGACATCCTCCTAACCTTCCCTTACTTTTATGACAACCTAGTATTCCTAGGAATATTCAGAAAAATAGTTCTCTGCACCTAAAACATATTATTGATTGAAGTTTTAAGATTAGGGCATATTTAAATTGACTTAGACAAACATGGGATCTAAGCAAGACCTACTAGAGGAGGATTATGGATAATTCTAGTGAACACCTATGAAGCAATCCTTATGTTGGGGGTTGCTGTGTTAGGTCAAGTTTTCTAGTCATTATACTTCCATATAACATATGACAAGGCTTATACGTAATTCGATATAGCCTTTATGAGGTGCTTAAACCTTCATCTAAAACTCCAAATCTAAGTATCATGTCAAAATTTTCATTTAGCACATAAACCTAATTTAGATAAACATATATAAATAATATTGGATGATCTCCTAATTAATTGATGTGTATCATTCATCTTATCAGGGAGTCATTTCTTACATTCATGCAGAAACATTTAGCTACTGCTGGTAATAGTAACTGAGATGCATGAAGCCTTTCTAAAATACCGGTAAATATGACTTTTACAGACTCTTGATTTTTATCCATAAATAGTTTAATTTCTTTTTGTTCAGTATAAACTTGTTGAACTTAAACCATGAGAAAAGTCACAACATCCTTTAGGTCCGAGTTAGACGGTAATTTTGTAGGTTTAACTAGGGCACTAAATGATAGAAAGATGTATATAAGCGATAATAACTTTCCTAATTCGACAGTGAAGACTCTTTAAAAAATTAAACTTATATGGCAATTCCATTCTATTTTCTCATTTCATAAACATGGAAATAAGTAGTTATTAAAAATGAGGAGATGCAACCAAGTGGCATCATCCTCTTACAAGTATTCAAATACTAGCTCATTCGTCTTTTAAAGAAAATATTTTTTGAATAATGCTAAATAAAATCCTTAAATCATTTGGGTTTTTGTTGTATTAATAAATCAAGTAGTTTTATTTTATTGATGTAACGTCTAAAAGACTTTGGCTGTTATAATACTTGTACTGTTAATATGTTATCATTAGGGTTTTTTTATAGCTTATATTAGGTAATAGAATAGTCATGTTCAGATGGCATCAAAGACAAATGTGTTAATCGAAAAATAAGAGTCTTTTGTAGTAATCTTTCCTATCAAATATTGTATTTTTCAAGAAACATTCATTTTGACTTTCATTATCTCACATAAACACATATCTTGATGCGTTAGTAAGTAAGCATATGTGGTTTCCATAATAAATCCATTAAACTCACAATCCTAATAGTATCTGTTAATCCACATGAGTTAATATTAGTTGAAATCACCATTAAACTCATATAAAACACTTCAAACTTGCGTGTGCGCTTATGTTTATAGGTTTTTCATTTAAACTTGCATATATGCTTATGTTTATAGGTTTTGGTCTTCTTAGCCAACATTAATGTCTTCAAGCGTGTATTGGTCCTCTTATATATTTTTTTCAAAGAAGCTTCATTTCAGTTTTGATGTAAGTTGAGATAAAAAGCTGAATTTTAGAATTGAATTTGATAGTTCCAAACCAGAGTCATGTCTAAAAGCAGAAGTAGAGTAAAATGATCCATAGAATTTCTAGTGGAAATTAAGATCACCATGTGTTATTATAGTTTTGATTGCATTGCTTTTACATTTTATGATAATCAACATGTCTTTTTTAATCATTGCATTGCTTTTTTCATTTAAACTTGCATGTATACTTATGATTATAGGTTTTACTGGCTCAATATGGAAGTTTAAGGCTTTTTCATGGTGGAAATTTTATGATAGAGCTAGAATTGACATGTGTTAGTGGGGATAATGCCACATTTGACAAAGTTGATGTTAACTTTATTAGTAACAAACAAATAAATGAGATGGGAATGGAGTTAGGGTACGATAAAATTGATAAAGCATATTATAGAGAGCCTGGTGTAAACTTTAAGGACTCATTGAAAGTTATCGACTCAAATGAAAGTTGTATTAGGCTAGCAAACCTAATTACTGATGTACGGTTTTATATTATATAGTTTTCAGTATTATATTACTTATTATTTGTACTAATTACTAATAAACATGCTTTTCAATATAACTGCAGTTAGACGATGGGAATTTGGTTAATGATAATGTTGGACTGACTCAACAAAGTAATATTGTAAGCTTTTTTATCAAATTGTCTAACTTTAAGTTTTTCATCAATTTGTCTAACTTGTAATAATTACAAAGTGTGTAATATTTTTTCTTCCATTTTGTAGGTTGGTAGACCTTCAAATGCCAATATAAACCAATTTGGAGATGTTGACCCACACACATTTCAATTATCATTTCAGTCAAAGGGTTTACGATTTAGAGGATGTCCTAGTATTACTTCACAACATTTACAAGCTGAATTAAGTAGAAGGAGAACCACATTGATTTCATCATCACAACTCAATCTTACGCAATCAAATACAAATGAAGCAAACATTAATTAGTTGTATACATACAATGTATACATATCTGTGTTGTATACATATGAATGTTTGTGTTGTTTAAATACAATGTAAATATTTATACTAATTACGATGATTTGCTACACAACTTCTTTCTCTCTCTCTCTCTCTCTCAATCTCTCTCTTACATTGCCTTTTTCCATATTTGACAACATATGCAATGAGTAAATTATTCATTGTATGTTGTTTATATATGCAAATAATAAATTATTCATTGTATATTAATTCATATGCCAATTTTGTTATTCATATACAACATATTCATTATATGAATTATGAGTTATTATATTACAACGTATCCGCCGTATATTGGTTATATATAATTTAATTGTTTTTTCAACTGAGTTACATAATTCATATACAAATTTTATTATTCATATATAACATATTCATTATGATTTGTTACATAACATAACCATTGTATAATAGTTATATATTTAAAATCAAAATTTTCATAAGATACATGAAATTAATATCAACCATTACATTGTTCAAATTTAATATAATATCCTCATAACATATTTACAAATAAAAAGTAGTACAACCATAAGTAATCCTATTACAATTACACTGTTCATTAACATACACTTAATTTGTTTTTTTTTCTCTTTTCTTAGTAAATGTATATCCTCCTTCAAAAGATTCATTTGTTCTTCAAACTCCTTTATTGTGCTTATTTTAACCTCTTCCTTTAACATTGATAATTCTATTCTTAAATTTTGAATTACTTCAACAGCTTTCTCACTAAGTTCTTCATTGTACCATTTGAAAAACTTGCATCTCCCAACCTAAAACATTCAATTCAATTTTAGGAAGAAAAATACCTTAAACAAAGTTTAACATTCAACTTCATTAATCTAATAACAATAAATTCTCCCTGAATATTTGGGGCATCCATAAAATCTTTGGTCAGGACTACAATCACTCCATGAAGTCCTCAATGGGCCTTTAGCCCACAATAGCAAACAACATTATCGGACTTTAAACTCACTATTGTATTCGTTGATGATAATGATTCCATCTGCATACTTAAAAGATGATAATAAGACAATATATGATTGAGTTAAAATGTAATCTACGACCCTGAACGTCTATCAACAGATTGCACATAAGTTAAATTCTCAAAAGCCATGGATAATGCAATGGAGGTTATATTTTATCGACACATTAGGCTTGAATTATTTTAGCAGTTGCAGAGATTGCTAGGTATTGGAAAAGAGGGAAAGATGATCAAAGCTTCTGCAGATTTAGATCACATAGTTTATGAGTATATCTCCATGAAAACAGAAGAACTTAAGAAGATGAAGATGGGGTTGATCTATTAAAATCATATCTCAGGACGTTGAATTTATTGGATCGAAACCGGACGGCAAGTTTCTTAAAGACACCATTTTGAATCTTTTCCTTAGAAGGACAGAAACAGTGAGTTCTGCTCTAACTTGGTTTCTCTAGAATGTTTCGACGAATCATGAGGGGCGAAGATAAGATAATGGAGGAGCTCAAGATGATTGCAACAGACAAAGAAACAGAAAATTTGCAGTTTTTTGAACCATAAGAACTAAAAGACCTACTTTATTTGCATGTTGTAGTACGTGAATCATTAAGACTCCACCCTCCTATTCCTTTTCAACACAAAGCTCCATTGAAGATTGATCTTCTTCCCACTTGTCTTGGTAAAGAAGTGGCTTTAACTGAAATCAAGGTTTTGTTAGATGTTATAACAAGCAATTATATAAGAAACATAAATGTTGAACTAAACAGGAGGCCTCAACCATTAATTTTATTTATTCTGATGATTTTTTTTTGTAATTCACGATGTGGGATTTAGAGAATTTCATATTTAACTATAAACTTACATTTTCGTGTCATCTAGCTTCTTGTACAATAGGAGTAAACTTTAGGGTTCTAGAGGATGGACACAATCCTTCGTTCTTAACCTTGCTCCGTGTATGAAATTTAAACTTTCGCAGCCTGTATAAGTTTAAGAAACTTTCTCTCACTATAAAAATTAAAACATTGGTTTGGGAATTTGTTGTTAAATGAAATAATTGGTTGTTGTCATGTGGCACTAGATCTATACAAATATGTTGGTCATATAATTGATTTTTATTTAATCTTAATGCTGCAATTGAGTCTTTTAACTGAAAATGGAAACACCAAAGATGACCTCAAGCTTCCCACCGATGAAAATCTTCTTAGGCTACCCATCTATGTATCCTATATAATTGCTAGTTATAACATCTAGCAGGGCCTATATCCTCTGTTGTATCCTATATAGTAGCTACGAACATCTGTGAACCAAGTTGTTAATGATGCCAACAAGAAGGACAAATGATAGACTCCATATTCATTTTCTTAGCAACAAAATGCTCAACCATCGGACCATCTTCAGTCTATTACAGTCTAAAACTCCAACTTACCTAAATTTCCTCATAAACCAATCCAAATAGACTAGAGGAAAACAAAATAGCTTCAACTACAACCAATTATTTTTACAAAACTTCCAGCATAACCCACCAAAAGGAAGATCAAGATAGTGAACATAATAGAAGCCACCTAACAGACAAAACATGTCATACCCATCTAATGCTAAACTAAATAACACAAACACTCACTTATGAATGATGATGCTTTCGGTGGATTCTCTCCTAAACAGACAGTGACAGATTCCACGCCGTGAACGATTCCAAATGCTTAAATAGAATTCGATGAGGGAGCGTTGGAGAAATAAGGAGGGTCGAGAAATAAGGAGGGTTGGCGTAATGAGGAGGGTCGGATGGAGACTATAAACAAAATGATGGGTAAACAAGATGATGAAAAGGTTTCATCGTCTTATTTACCAGTCATTTGCTTAACAAAAAATGTTAAGTTTAAAGATTCATCGTTTTGTTTATCAGTCATCTGCTTAATAAAAAATGTTAAACTTATCGATATGATTAAGAAATATAATGATGAGTCCTACTCTTTTAATATAATTTTTTTAAAATTTAATTAGTAAGTAGATCCCGCTTATCACGTCAGCGATGACATGACGAAAGGGACTTACTAATTTGAATAAAATAATAATTAACCTGACATTTAACAGAATGATTTAAATTATAATAACTTGACACTTAATAACAAGATTTGAATTTTTTGTTAAGGTTGAGTTACAATTTAATATTTTTAAAATTGTAGGATTAGAATTGTTAACATCGAAATGTTTGGGTAATAATTGTGGATTAGTACAAAACTTAGGGTCAAAAATGTCTCATTGTCTCTAGATTAAAGAAAAAAAAATATTATTTCATAAATTAAAATTTTAGAACTTTAATTAGTGTAGACTTTGGAGGCCTTCTCACTTCCCAATGAATGGACACGACTACTCGTCTACACAGCAACCAACTATTCTCTTCTTTTTCACAGCACATCACAACTTTTCGTCGAGACCCTGTGACGTCTAATTTCAAAATTCCCTCCCTTGCGTCTCTCTCGGTTTTTTCCTGAAGCAAACCCGGTTGAATCAGGAGAGGGGCCTATGACCTCTGGACAATGGAAGAATTACCAGATTCCATTGTTGAATCGAGGGAAGAGCTTATGATCTCAGCTGCTGGTCAAGGAAAGCCTGTTTTGAGAACAGCCCATTTTCTGAAACCAACTTCTATTGGTGGTTCCATTTCTAAGCCTCACCTACCTACTATCTCTTTACCTGCAAAAGTTGAGCCCGAAAAGGGGCATTTAAGTGTTACATTCAGAGCATGGAATAAACCATCTGAGCAATGGAAGGAATGGGTTGAAAAGATGGTTTCTTTGCATGAAACTACTTGGGAAAGAGCTGGTGTTCATGAAGCTATAACGAATTCGACCTACACCATTGTTAAAGACTGCGATTTGATCTTTGGGATTGCAGAGAGATGGCGTCCTGATACTAAATCTTTCATCTTTCCTTGGGGTGAAGCTACAGTTACGCTAGAAGATTTGTTGATGATCGGTTACTCTGTTTTGGGGGCCCCTGTTTTTCTTTCTCTTGAAGATGAGGAACTGAAGCCCATAAAAATTCAACTCATGCTAGCAAGAAAAGAGCTGATGAGAACTAGCGCAAAGAAGGCAAGCCATGGCCTGTGGATGCGAAAATTTATGGATAGTGGTAGTGAAGTAGAGCATGAAGCGTTCTTGGCCTATTGGTTGTCGAGGTTTGTTCTAAGTACGGCTCTTGATACTATCTCTGACTTCTGTTTGTCCATCGCAATTCATTTAGCTCGAGGGACTAGGATTGCTCTTGCACCTGCCATTCTTGCCAGTCTTTACAGAGACTTGAGCTTTTTGGAAGAAAACCTTACTTCTTTAGAGAACAATAAGGGTAGAAAGTCAAAGAATAGAAATGATGACGTAGTGACTGTAGCGGTAACGTCTCCCTTTCAATTGATTCAGGTTTGGATTTGGGAGAGGTTTGTAGAGTTGCGACCCGAGCCTAATTTGACAAAAAATGGTGAGCCAAGGCTAGCTCGATGGGACAAACTGACATGCAGAATAGAGGATGTGAGGCTTTGTTTGGACTCAGCCAAAGAAAACTTCATATGGCGGCCTTATGATAAAATTTTGCCAAACTGGACTACGCCATTCTCTGATAGTGCGGAAGAAGTAGTAGATTCGGGCTTAGATGAGGAAATATTGTCATTTAGTCAATGTTTGAAGGTTTCTGAGTTGGTTGGACATTGCTTCATAGAGCAGTACCTTCCTCATAGAGTTGCAATGCAGTTTGGATTTGATCAAGATATTCCAGGTTATGTCACTCGGTTTGATATGAGTCCTGAGGTTTCTTGGAGTTATTACAATAGGCCAATGATTGACGCAATGCGGTATCTTCCTTCCTTTCGTTCAGAAGGAAAGGTTACAACCCGGTACTTGGATTTTTGGAAGCGGTCTACTTCCAGTTTGCAAGGTAAGAGACAGAAGACAACTTCTAGAGCCAAACCGATGAATTTGAAAGGTAAGAGTATTTTTATAAAGAGGAAGTGTGAGTTCGTATCACCGTCCAAGGGGTTCTCTTTAATGTTGCAGAAGAACAAAGCATTAATGGAAATATCTAAAGAGAAAAGTAAAGGCAAGACTTCTGCGGGCTCCAAACTGAAACCAGATACAGGAAATGATGTGAAGAATCTTGAAACTTTCTTCTCCAGTTTGAAAGTAACATCAGAAGCTTCAAAAGAAGAGGAGGACGCTGAGTGTAATTCTTTTATTTCAGGAATTTCACCACAGATTTCAAAACAAAAGAATGACAATTCCTCGGTTGTTGTTCCTGGTAATCTAGGTAACCAAGTCGGAATATTATCAAAAGTTCCAAAAAGAAACCATAAAGTTAGTAATTTATCTGCTACTCCAGATGTGTTCCTCAAGAGTTCAGAAGAATATGCAGGAGAATTTGTAAAGGAAAATCAAGTCAAAAGTGCTGCGGTGTCCCATGCTTCTCCATTACAGATCCCAAAGAAAACAATATCAACATGGGAGGATGAAAATAAACATGTTGACGTTTCAAATGAGTTCATTCAAAAAAGATCCGCCCAGAGTTTGAAAAGAAAGAATGGGGAGAACCACGAGGTGGCTTGTCCAAGCTGTCCTTCAAAGCTAATAAAAACTTTGGTCCAGGACTTTGCATTGGTAAAGGAAATTAACAGTCGTCTGGTTCCTCCAGGATTTCCTCCCAAACGTATGGCTGAAGCAAGTCATTCTGTTGAGGAAGGCAATATCACTGCTGTTGATAATTATATGCTGAAGCCTGGTTACAAGAAGGCTGATCCTGAAAGTGAGCAATGTAGAGATGGCAATATTTTCTCAGGGAAATCTCAAAGTACATCTTCTACGGCATTTAAGGAGTCATCGATTTCAGAAGAAACTTGTGTTGAAAATGAAGCAGTGGAGAAGCAGAAAGATAATGAGAGTAATACTACCCCATTGGTAAATAACAAGTCAGTAAGAAGCACCGACCCAAAAATATTACTGTTGAAAGAGGCAACACAGCCCGAGGCATTGGGAAGTAGAGAGGACCGTGATGGTGATAATAAATTCAGCCACTCAGCTCCATCTCATCCTCTAATGTCCAAAACTGGAGCTGGCAAGGCTTCTAATTATAGGGAGCCATTTTCAATCAAGGGAAGGCAAATTGCCAGTGCTGAAACTACAACGCTAGAGCAAGCTGGTGAACATGCAAACCGTAGTCCTGAAGAGATTTTTGATATGCCTAGCATCACAAAAAATGTAGGAGGAAGCAGTAGCTACTTAATTCAGAAACCATGGCTGAGACTTGAAGTCCTGATTGGAAGACTTGAGAAGCTGTCTTCGGATCTGAAAGCGGCAAAATTTGGGCGAACCGCCATGGCTAGTTTCTAGTATCTTATCAAAATTCAAAGAATCCAGCATGTTACTATTCTGTTTTTAGATCTGCATGATCCAAGATACTAACTTCAAGTTACATTCGCAGTTGAGAATAGAATGCACCGTGCTGTTGTTAACATATGCCATTGCCACCTAACATTATTGAAATTAAAGAAAGTAATGGTCCAGCCATCTGAACATTCGCTAGATACTTTTGATCGCTCCTTTTTCCATTATAATGCTCTTAGTATTTCGATTTTGACATAAAAAACTCATTGCATTCTCATCAAGTTTCAAGTTTTTGAGTGTGTACATACGCTTGAATTTATGGGAAGTTGGCAAATCATTAGATCAACGTTCTGGCTAAGATGAGCATGACCTCATATTGTTCATGATTATCGGCCTTAGGGAATGCATTGGGTTGGGCGGGTCCAGGCCCTAGCCTGGCCCTATTGGATTTATTAGGCTTGATTTTTTGAAATTTGTTTAATTTTTAATAGAAATATATTTAATGAAAAATACAATATGAAAATTTCAATTAATTGAATTTATGAATTTAAATTGATTAATAAACATTAGAAATTTATAATAAATGAATATATAAAATGTTTATATATTGATAAAATGAATAAGATAAAAAGAATTCATTAATGAAGAATTGAATTATAAGAAATGAAAAAAAGATTATATATACAACAATAACAACAATACTTAATATGAGTTCTGCTAAAATGCGAAGTATGTGAAGGTCCAATAATATGCAGCCTTATCCTTACAAGGTTGAGAGATTGTTTTCGATAAAAAATATTATATATAAAGTGATTATTTTTGGGTAAATATATAAAGTGAAAAATTCAATTAGTTGAAGTTACAAATTTCAATTGATTATAAAAATTAAAATTTCACAGTGAATGAATATATGTATATATCTTGATAAAATAAATAAGATGAAATTAAATTCATTGATGAAAGAGGATATGATTATAAGAAATGAAAAAGAAGATATATAATGTAAAAAGTTCAATTATTGAAGTTACGGATTTAGTTGGTTAATAAAAATTTAGATTTTATAATGAATAAATATATAAAATGTACATATATTAATAAAATGAATAAGATGAGACTAGATTTATTAATGAAAAAGGATATGACTATAGAAAATAAAAAAAGATTTTATATAAAGTGAGAAATTCAATTAATTGAAGTTATAAATTTCAAATTTTCAATTGATTAATAAAAATTTAGATTTTATAACGAATGAATATAAAAAATGTACATATATTGATAACATGAATAAGATTAAATCAAATTCATTAATGAAAGAGGATAGGATTTTAGGAAATGCAAAAAAAAAAAAGATTATACATAAATTGAAAATTTCAATCAATTAATTAAAGTTACAAATTTCAAAATTTCAATCGATTAATAAAAATTGAAATTTCATAATGAATGAATATATAAAACATGCATATATTGATAAAATGAATAAGATGAAAAGAAATCCATTAATAAAGGAGGATATGATTATATACATATATAAAGTAAGAAATTCATTTAATTAATGATAAAAATAAAATTCATTAATTGTTGACATAATTTACATAAATGGTTATCCAAATTATCCAAATTTTTTAAATGATACAATTTACTAAAATTGAAGATAAAATCATGAAATAATGTTATGGGTTGGGATTGGGATTGTGATAGTGGAGAGTGGGGTGTAAAGAGAACAACTAATCATTGTACCCAGGATCATTAATAATTTGCATCACGTCTTCTTTATGTAGAAATATTATATTTAGTATTCTAATATTAAAATTAAAGGAATATTAAGCACATGGTAATAATTAATAAATAATTAAATATACTTTCATCATCGAATATTTTATCAAAATAATGTCCACTTAACTGATAATTATGAGTATGTGTATGTCTAGATACCTTCGCATTAGTACCTGTGATCGTATTAATATAGAAATTAAAAAAAAACAATATAAGATAAGATAAAAAATAGACGAAATTGATATTTCAAAAAGAAAAGAGTTTATCCTGAATATTTTCATCATCTAATCAATTTCGAACAAACATAAGAGCTTTCATAATACGAGGATAAAGTCGAGAACGGTAAGGACTAATAACCCCACCACTAGTGCTAAAAGTAGACCCTAAAACAACAGTAGATGATAAAATTACTAATAGGTCCCGTGTAATTACTTGTAAGATTGGAAAACTATTTCCATAATTCTCCTACCATAACAATACATTGAACTGCACATTTTCAACTTTGGTGTAACATTCTTTTGTCAAATATTTATCTGACTCTATTATATTGCATGAAGTCCTAGCTCTTTTTTCTTTCATGAATTTTGTAAATGAAAGTAACAAATTGCTCATAGAAGATGAGCCTAAATCTGAAACTAAAGTCGAAGCTGAACAACCTGAATTATTGCGATTTCGATCATGAAATTTGTTTATTAGGAGTTAATAATCATTAAACAAATCATACCAAAATTGTTTAATCACATCTACTTGCTCTTGATTCTGATCACCATACAATACATTATATATAATATGTTCCCTCCATCTTATATCTTAGGTCTAACATACCTATGATTGCAATAATATGTCCAACCATATACCAATAAAAATTAAGCTTCTCTATCATCTGCTCTGCCATAACCTTAATAACTTCATTGAAATCAAACATTCAATTAGATAAAACTTTCTTTATCTCACACATAGTACTAAAGCAACAGTATGAAGTTGGATATTTTGTTTCCGAGAATAATTCAATCACAATATAAAATAATTCTAACTTTGCATAAAATTCTCTAACCAACTCCCATTGGTCTTCTTTAGGCATGAAAGTGTAATGTAAATCTCTTTGTCATAGTCAGGTAAACACCTCAACATATTGGAATACCGGCTCCAACATCAAGAACGTTGATTTCCATCTAGTTGGATAATCCAAAACCAATTTTTTCGTATTCGGAATGCATAGTAATCTTATAGTTTCTTTAAATTTATCAACTCTTTTAGGTGTTTGTACTCCAATATATTATTACACTATTCTGAATCAAATCTATTGCTTCCTTTATCATCTCTAACTTATCATTCACAATCAAATTCAGAATATGTGCAAAAAAATACATATAGAATAACCTTCTACCAACCAACAATCTTTCAACCTGTATCTTATTTTTCAACTTTTTAATCATAATATCATTTGTGCTACAATTGTTGACTATTATTATAGACAAATTGGTGTTGATATTCCAATTTATCAAATAGTCTCCTAACATGGTTGCCAACCTTTCATTTGTATATGGTATCTATATATAAATGAACCTACCATGTACAAATATGATCAACATCAATCATAAAATAATCAAAAAATAAATGGTAACAATATTAAAAATATAAATTACCTCATATATCTTCATAATGTTCTTCAATGTATTTAGAGTTGGAACCTTGAAGGTCAGTTGCAGCGAGTTACAAAACATCCTAAATCTTTTGGTATCAACTGTAGATAGTGGATGTTCATCAATCCATTACCATATAAGCAATAAAAAGTCTTGATCTGTTGCTGTTATTTCATTATTCCCTCTCATAATGCTAAGGGTAAAAAATGTTTGACCTCTTGATAGGATCTTCTTTCTATTACACAAATCCATATGTATCTTTAAATAAGAGATTCCATTTTTTGAACTCCCGGCTAACATCTTAAGACAATACTTACATTCGACTTTTTTTATTCCATCCATTGATCTAATCTTATTGAAGTGATTCTAAAATTTACTTTTCAATTAACCTGAACTTCTATCTTCTCTTGGTATAGGATTAGCAGTTTCCACTTTTGTCTCTAGTATCAGATTACAACTCTCCACTAAAGGAACGTGCTCGTCCATCAACATATAAATATATATGTTATTCATAATCATAATTGATAATTCATAAACATGGAAGAAAATAGGAGATTATAAATAATCATAGATTTAAAGTTTATCAGTGACTTACAAGGTCATATACATACATGTGTACATGACTATGTAAGTCATTAGGATTATGTTACACAATACACAGTCGTATATGTGTTTTCACAGACTTACGCAGAAGTGTATGTGGTCGTGTAATTGACTGTGAAGTTTTGAGAACTTATATGGTCATATATACACTCGTGTCTGTGATTGTGTAAGTATGATTAAGTGAGATGTACAGTCAAAAACACGTTTGTATAAGTGACCGTGTAAGTCTAAACAAAAATTTCACAGTAACTTATACAGTCACATACACAGTATGTGAAAATACATACACGCTTGTGCACTTTATGACATGGGAGAGAATTGAGGATCATAAATCATAATGATAGATTTAAAGTTTATCATTGGTGTATGTGATCGAATAAGTCTGTATGTGACACAACACACGAGCATGTATATGTTTTTGCAAACTTACAAGTTCAATTATACGAATGTGTACGTGACTAGGTATGTCACTTATGTGCATGTGATCATTTAAGTTCTTCAAACTTCACAGTCAATTACATGACTACATACACGCCGATGTTTATGATCGTGTAAGTCCGCAAAAACGCCTCAAACGACAACAATCTAAAAAAATTTCAGTATTTCACATATTCAATTTTTTAATGAAAAGATTTAAAACCAGAATACGATGAAGGAACTTTACCTTGGTGGTGCGTGATGAAGAAGCAAAAATTGCTATGAACCGGTGAGTGAGGCAATAGGGCAATGTAACGAAGGGGCAGTGGGAGAGAGTGCAAAGACTGGAAGAGGAAGGTGAAGGATGTGGAGGAAGGGGAAGTAGGCGGCGGGCCACAGACTGGTCTAAAAGAGAGAGAGAGAGATTGAAGTCTAAAAGTAGGGAAAGAAAACGACGCAAGAGAGGGTGAAAACATAGGGAAAATGATGCATGTTAACCTAGACTAAAATGACATTGTTTTGCTTTGTAAAAAACGAAAAAGTTTAGCCTAAAATGGCATCATTTTTTTTTTGTTAAAGACTTGTTGGACCTCAAGATAGGCTTAAACTCAGTCACCATTAAAGTCCAATGTCAATGGGCCCAAAAGTCGTTCCTACTTGGCCTTGAAAATTATGATGATCACTAGATATCATTTACTATGTTCAGAGTAATGATAACAAGCTATGGCAGGAAAACTGAATTTGTTACTAGTTTAGTCAAATTATAACTTATAAGAGGTTATCACATGGACAATGGAAAGTGACTAGCTCTTCCTTATTGGACGAATCTAATTTTCATGTAAGGAGGTTCCAACAATATAAAACATCTACAACTTAGTGTAGGTGATGAGTGTCAACTGAATTCTTGATGTACCTGTATAACAGGTCAAGTACAGTACGGATTAGAATGCAACTAGTTTAGTAGTCTTAAAAGTTTCTGAGATTAGAAAAGGTAGACTAAATTGTATGTAGCATTAAGAAGCAATGTAAATTTACATTCTACTTCTGCACACAGGGTTTTACAAGGCAAGCTGGAAACACAGGGTTTTATAAGGCAAACTAGAAAGTTTAAACAACCAGGTCTCATTTGGTTGGCACGGACTGTTGATTAGGAAAGTAATCTTTTTTCTTAAAATTTAAATTATTATGTTTGGTTCGTTTTTCTAAGTTGTTAGGAAAGTAAAAACTTTCCTAATTTAAGGAAAGTAGTACTTTCCTTGGATTCTAAATCCCAGCACCCCCTTGGTATTTAGATTACTTTCTTTAGGAATTTAACCTAAAAATTATACTGGCCAATTTAACCCTTTATTCTCTCTCTACTCAACGACTTCAAAACATATAAATTTCAAATAAATTTTGATTTAATAATTAAATATATAAAAAAATAAATTTTATTTTATAAATAATAATTTTTAAATTATTTATTTTTAAAAATAAAATATTTTATTAATAAATATTATATAAAATATTTAAATAAATTTAAATAAAAATAATTTTTTGTAAGTTTTATTTAATTTATAATTATTATTAGTAATAAAATATTTATTATTATTTTAAAAACAAAAAATAAAAATTCACAATAATTATAAAAGTTAAAATAAATAAAATAACTAATTAAAAAAACTTTGGAAAAAAGGGAGAAGGAGAGATAAGAGGGAGGGAGGGAAATTTCAAATTTTTTTGAAAATTTTCTCTATTTTTTAAAATTTCCAGTATCGATCAGTATTTAGATTTTGAATATTTTTACTGTTTAGGTTCATATTTTTTCTTATTTAACGATTTCAATTTTTATTCGGTTTGTAAGAATATAATTGAAAATACAAGTTAAAATTAAGTTACATTCCATAAAATATTGTTACATACCAAACACTATAATAAGAATCTACCCAACTTTCCTATTATAATTCTTATAAGTATTCAAATATATGAATATCTTAACGTTCTATAAATTTATTTTCCAAAGAATCATATTCTAAATTCACTTTATTTTCTTATCAATTAAACGGAGCCCAAGGTTTTAATAATGCAAGCCGGAAAGATCTCAAAGACTGGAATTTGCAAATTTTTATGTAAGTTGTCGCTGATGATGTGGAATGTTCTGATAGGTCCTATGGACGTGTTCGTTTGAATACTGGTTGGCTGGTGGGGACCCCAGCTGTATTATATGAAATGACTTAAATACCCCGTCCTAGTGAGCCATTTTTTGCTCCCAAGGGCACAAATGACCGGGGGCATTGTAGGAAAATGATAAAAGGAAAAGCGTAAGAAAACCGTTGAAACAGAACAAAGGACGCGAGGGAATCTGTAGTTAGACATCTTTTCCTTGCTCCTGGGACATTTTAGATAACGCTATGTAAGCGTGTAACGAGGTGAGATTTGGTGATTGAAATTAAGAAGCAATAGGAGGGTGGGATTTTTGTTGTGATTGTTTGCAAAGATGATTGCGTGGGTGAAGAGGTTAAGGAAGGCTTGTGGAGCTTCATTTTTATGGCTGATTTGCTTGATTTATTTCACTCAGGTTTCGATTACCCGTATATCTTTTTATAGATTTTTTTGTGAGCATAAATTTGTAAAGGTCCTGATTGTCAAATTGGATGATTTCTTGAAGGAACTTTGTCTTTTGGGGTGCTGATGTAAATGAAGAGAGAAAGATTGTTTCATTATTGTGATGTTGTTATTGTTTTGAGCAAAGAGAGAGAGGGATATTGAAATAGATGTTTTCGTTGTTATTGATTTATGGGTAAACATTGTTGAGATTTCTTTCTTTGATTTTTCAAGTTGATTGCAATGTTACCTGTGTGTGATATACCGCTTTGAGGCAATGTAATGTTTTTGAATTTTAGTTGGAAAGGCATTAGCATTAGCTTACTTGTTTTTACGAATGCAAACTTGGATGCGTGCAGGGTTTCAGATCATTCGTTTGGACTGCGGTTTCGTATCATTTGAAAGACAGACTTAAGTTGTCACCCTCAGCCTCCCAATTCGTCTCTTCTGTGGCGTTTTTCCCTTGGAGCATAAAACCTCTATATGGGTATTTTCTTTCTTCTATGTATTGTTGTGATTTCTGGCTGCTTTCATATTTATGATTGTGTAAGAAACCAAAGCAATATCAAGAAGTGCTTTCGGGACAACTTTTACTATCTCATTGCTTCTTGTTCTGTCTACCAAGTTTTATTTTTATCGCTGTTTATCTTTGGAAATAGATATTATGAAATGAGATGGGTTCACTGCCATACGCCTTATTTGAAATTATTCATCGGATATGGACTGTCCATTGGCCAAGGGTTACAATCTTTATGGTGTTATGTGTAATTGAAAGGACTGAATAATTATGGCGGCAGGAAGTGCTACTGCTGCCAGCCTGCCACTGTGCTAGCGCAGTCATTTTATTATCCTTTTCTACTTCACCAAAAGATCTGATAATTAATGTGTATTTGTTAAACAGGATTCTATCTGATTGCATCCCCATTAAGGGAAGAAGAAGGATACCATACTTAATACTTGCAACCGTGCTCTCTCTTGTGCCATGGCCTATTCTAGGGTTGAATGAGACATTAAGGAATTCCCGGTGGCACCTCATTATCTTCTTGACAGTGCAAAACCTGGGCTCTGCTATGGCAGACGTTGTGGTTGACGCAATGATTGCCGAGGCAGTAAGGTTTGAGCAGTAAGTATTCCACTTTTTGTCTTCTTTTCCATTCTGCTTGAAATAACATTTTAGTTGAACAAATTGTGTACCCCCTATGTGACTAAATGTGGACCTCTAGGATGTAGCACTAACTTTTCATGTGTGTTATGTTGGCTTTTGTATTTGCCTCATCAATGTAGTGTGGTTGTGAAAGACTACTCTCCAGTGTAGACTTAGATGACTCTATAATGTGTTTTTGGTTATTCTTCAGGGTGTCTGTGTGTCTGGATGTTTTGTTTGGGATGTTGTACTACCTATTTGTACGAATACTTATTTTATGGTGAATTAAACATTTACATTGTTCTACTTGGATATATGATATATGTGGCAATAGCCTCTTCCGCTGAACTTTGATTTTATGACGAATTAAACAGTTCCTCGTTTGCTGGAGATCTACAGTCAATATCTTGGTTGTCAATGGCCATTGGTGGAATATGTGGCAGTTTGCTAGGAGGTTATGCATTAAACAACTTACAGATCAATAACATTTTCCTTTTTTTCTCCGTGTTGCCGACTCTACAGTTACTATCGTGTAGTCTAGTTCAGGAGAAAAATGTAGGTAGTAAAGCTTTTCCAGACGTTGCTGATTCAAATTGTTCCCTTCTTGTGAATGAGAATGGTAGTAAGTTGGATAAAGATAATTTCTTCAAAGGAAAGTCCAATTTTAGTACTTCCAGAAGAAAGAAGGGCCAAAAGAATGGCAAAAGGAGGGCAACTAGAAGTACAACATCCCAGATCAATGAGAAGAAAGACTCATTACCATTGCACTGGTTCCACTCTCTGATTGTGGCTTCGTACAGTTTGTTGCATGCATTTAGGCAGCCAATTATTTTGAGGTAAACACTGTGCAATCTTTTGGTTCTTAGTTTTTAGTTTTGCTTTAGCAATTGATGGCCATAAGTAAAATTCCCAAGTTAAATGGTTTGACTGTTGTCAACCACGACAGTAAATATTTTCATGTCATTAAATGGACAGAGTCTAAAGAGGATTAATGATATTTTGTTAGTTTTCTGTTGATGATCATTGGAAAAGAGGCAGTATAATTATTCAATCTGTTTTGTAAAATCTAATAACTATATTGCGTTTTCTTCTTTTGACTTCTTTTTTTGGTCTTGGGAAAACCAGACCAATGGCTTGGTTTTTCCTAGCACACATCACTGTTCCAAACATCTCAACAGCAATGTTCTATTACCAGACAGAGTTCTTGAACTTGGATGCTTCCTTTTTGGGCACTGCACGTGTTGTTGGATGGCTAGGCCTCATGATTGGAACCTTCCTTTACAATCAATACTTTAAGACGTTGAAATTGCGGAAAATTCTGTTGTAAGTAACACGGTTCTAAATAGACTTGTCATAAATATTTATTTTGAAGTTTGATTTGCTTACTATCTTTGTGTATGTTTCTATTTGTATAATGCAGGTGGGCACATATTGGCCTAGCTTTCTTGAGCCTCTTAGATATGGCTCTAGTGTCTAGGACAAGTCTCACATATGGAATTTCGGATAGGATCATGGTCCTCTGGGGATCTGCCCTTTCTGATGCAATCAATCAATTTAAGTATGTGGAAGTTTTCCTATATCTTTATACTCTTCTATGTTATAGATGTTGGATACATGAACATGCATGCATTTGCATAAATACATGTATGCTTCTGCCTGGACCTTTGCTTCAATCTTTGTTTCACCATATATGATGGATGTAAGTTTCTTTTATCAATTGTTGAGTTCTAATGCTATTACTCCTCTTGCTCTTCACTTGCAGGTTCATGCCATTCTTGATCTTATCTGGACAATTATGCCCACCAGGAATAGAAGGAACTCTATTTGCTCTATTTATGTCAATAAACAATTTTGGTTCCACAGTAGGATCATTTGTTGGAGCAGGATTGGCTTCATTTTTGAACTTATCCTCAGGATCCTTTGACAACCTGCTTCTGGGCATATCCATTCAAGTTTTCTGCACTTTCATTCCAGTTGCTTTCTTATTTCTTATACCAACAGAAGCCACAGGAATATCTGCATAGTCAGGGATTGGCAATTGGCTATAAAATAAGGTTACCAACTGAGGAGCTAGTTGAAATTTTGTCCGCTGAATTTTTTTCTGCTAAGCCTAAGTTACAAGACCTCACATTCTAAAGAACATAGAGCTACTTTTGATAACACCAGACTTGCAATTTGTCAATGTAAAGCAAATTTTAGGTTCATAGTTTGATTAGAGAAGACACAAAGTCAATAAACTCTGTAGGAAGAAATTATAATGCCGAAAAGTTGATATGTAATTCAATTAGAGACCACTTTATCTAACTCTTAACTCGTGGGCCAATTAGGAGGTAGGAGTGGAACTCAATGTAGACATTGACTTTGTTACTACATATGTTCTTTTCTTTTCTTTTCTTTTTTTAAATGATGAGAAAATAAACTTTATGTTTGATGGTTTTTCTTTCGATCGATTGCTCTGATTGACTTTGTTACTATATATGTTTTTGTTCTTTTCTCTCTTTTTTATGATGAGAAAATAAACTTTATGCTTGATGATTTTTCTTTCAGTTGATTGCTTTGATTGTCATCCCTCCTAAATGAAATGACCATTGGAAATTGGTTGAAGTAGGAGTAGAGGGCCATCTAAAAGTGAAAGTCCAAAATTTTATTAAGAGCCTAACTGAATTAAACAACTTAAGGTAAGCGCATGGAAGGTTATGCTAATAAGTAATATGATGTAGGATAAATAGAAGAATTATTAACTAGTAGCTAAAAATCACAAAATTAAGAAATATGACTGATATTAGGCTACTGAAGTATCAAGTTTCAAGGTTAACTTTTGGCTTAGAATGTTTAAATTTTAGATTTTTTATAACTAAAATTTTAAGGTTTGATTGTTGAAAATTTAGGCTTAGGATTTTAGGGATTAATATGCTGGAACTTAGGATTTTGGTTGTTGGAATTTTGTATTGAATATAAAGAATGGAAGGTAAGAAACTAGGAGTCACTCATAGGATCTAAGAATTACTCTTAAAAGAAAGCATCACATCTTCTAGTTGAAAGCTCAAGTTTGTAGAAAAATTTTAGGTTGCTTATTATTATTAAAGGGCTAAGTACATATATATATATATAGAGTTCTTAGAACTCTTATTCTAGTTGGAAAGAGTTCCTAACAAATTTTAATCCTATTCTAATAAAAATTCTATAAGTCTTAAACAATTAGATAACATATATAAAATAGAACAAAACTTACTACTACTTCCTATCTAATAAGGAATCCTATCATAATCTAAATTTCAATCTTTATCTTTTTTTTTTTTGGTCAACTCAATTCTCAATCTTCATCCTAGCAAATTAAGGCTTATACCAGACTAATTTTTTTTCTTTTATTTCTTGTATATACTTGAAGTTTTTTTGCATCAATTCTTCCCAGTTTGTCTGAAGTCATCCTCGACGTAGAATGTGATAAATATTATTCATATAAGTCTAAATTCAACTTCTGAAAATTTGATTATAAAATCCAAGTATTGTCAGAAATTGATCTTCCTTTCCACTTGGCAAGAAATTGTCGATATCCTCTATCTTTTGGCTATAATTTGTTCATTAAGAACATCATTTATTTCCTTTTTAAGTTAAGGAGTGGCAAAAAGTCTTAACAGTTGCAGTAGGGGATTGCTCATCCTTGATAATAGTTAAATCCGCAACATTAAAGATATGACTTATTTCAATGTCACTTGGTAGTTCTAAAAAATAAGCATTAACACTTATCTTCTTGATGATCTTATAAGGTCTAGCATTCTGTGAGTTATTTTTTTTATATTTTCCTTTTTGAAAATGCTATGGATGGATCTTAAACATCACTATATCCCCTTCATTGAATTCCACCAATCGATTTATAAGACAAATTGTTGGTTATTATCTTTCATCGTATCTCATTAAAGATATCGTCTATGTGTTGTGTAAAACCTTCAACTTCATCACTAACTCATGTTGTTTGTGGTAAAGGAACCAAATCAATAAGCTTCATTGGTTGAACTCTTGAAACTATCTCAAAAGGGTTCTTACTAGTAGACCTATTTATATAACTGTTATATGCAAATTCTTCCTATGGAAGAATTAGGTCCTAATATTTCACATTGTCTCCAACCAAAAATCTTAACAAGTCCTTCAAGCTTTTATTCACCACCTTTGTTTGTCTATCAGTTTGGAGATGGAAAAGAACTTGAAAATTGAAGCTTAGTGTTTAATATTTTCCATAGAGTTCCCCAAAAATAATTCATAAACTTTATATCACAATCAAAGACAATGGTTAAAGGTAATTCATGGAGACGTACATCCTCTTTGATGAAAATTTTAGCAATATGTATAGCATCATAAGTCTTGGAACATGGAACAAAATGACTCATCTTGGAAAACCTATCCACCACCACAAAAATAAAATCATAACCTCTTATAGTTTTAGGAATTTCTAAGACAAAATCCATACTTATGTCCAACCATAATTCATGAGTCACCAACAGTGGTGTATATAATCCAGAATTCGGTTTCCTTCTTTAGCCAATTGACATGTTTGACATTGTCATATGACCTTACACACATCTATTTTAAAGAGGGCCAATAAAAGCGATCTTGAACTATTACAATGGTTTTATTCTTCCAAAATGTCATGTTGCTCTTCTCTATGTAATTCCAAAATCACGTACTCCCTTATAGAAGTATTAAGTAGGAAAGTGTTGATCGCTTTGTCCAATTGCAATTTATTAGTAGATTATTCCAAAATCTTGATATAAAATATATTCTTTTTATTTTATTTTATCGAACCTCATAACTTTGACTGCTAAAGTGTTAAGCAAATGACCTTTCCTACTTAATACATTTACTACCTTATTCTTAACTCATGTCCGATGTTTAATAACAAAGTTAAATTGCTCTAAAAATTCCCATAAGGCGTGTCTTTTGTTCAAGTTCATCTAGAATTTGAAATGTTTAAGAGGTTCATGAACCAAATGTTGAATAAAATACCTTTTATAAGAGATAATGGTGCCAATTCTAAAGAGAACATACTACTGCATAAAATTCCTTATCATAAATAGAATATAATTGCTTCTCTTCACCTAACTTCTCACTAAAGTAAGCAACTGGATGTCCCTCTTGGCTGAGTACGCCTCCAATTCCCACATAAGATGAATCACAAGCAACTTCAAATACCTTAGAAAAATCTAGAAGTTATAAAACAGGAGATTTGGTTATCTTTTTCTAGATTTCTTCAAATGCTTTAGTTGTTGCCTTTGACCAAGTAAACGATCATTTCTTCATACAATCAGTAATAAATGGCATTATGGTGTTGAAATTATGAATAAATCACCAATAGAATGTTGTTAGGCCGTAGAAATTTCTTGTCTCGTGCACATCCTTTGGAATACGCCAAACAAAGATAACCTTAATCTTCTCGGGATCCATCTCCACTCTATGGTAGGATATAATAAAACCATAAAATACAACACTTGATTGCATGAAAGAACAATCCTATAAGTTGATATAAAGTTTCTCTTACCTCAAAACTCTCAAGACTTGTTGTAGATGTAATAGGTGGTCCTTCTTTAGTCTTGTTGTATATTAATATATCATCAAAATGTACCACCAAAAATTTGTCCATAAATGGTTGAAACATTTGATTCATTACTCTCATAAAAGTGTTAGGTGAATTAGAAAGTCTAAATGGCAACACCAACCACTCATAAAGTCCCTCTTTAGTCTTGAAAACCATTTTCCATTCATCACTAAGTCTGATTCTAATTTGATAATACCCACTTTGTATGTTTATCTTGGTTAAGATAGTAGCTCCAATTAACATATCTAATGTGTCATCAAGGCGAGGTATTGGAAAATTATACTTTGTTATGATCATATTTATCACTTGATAATCAATACACATTCACCAAATTCCATCCTTTTTAGGAGCCAATAGTACTGGAAAAACATATGGACTAAGGCTTTCATGAATTAATCCTTTTTTAAGTAACTCCTCTACTTGTCTTTTCATCTCTTTATTCTCAATAGGGTTCAAGCAATAGGCTAGAAGATTTGGTAGAAGAGATTTAGATACCAAGTCAATAGCATGATATCCAGTCTATAAACAAGTGTGCATCCATCTTTCCTGCAAAATTAGGGGTCTCAATATGAACTTTCTTGTTAATTTCATCGAGTTTGTTGTGTGTTTAAACTCTATTATAACCGCTAAATGCTCTCATGCGATCTCCATGTGCTATTGGTTGATTTCTTTGTTTGATATTGTTTTTTGAACTAGTTTTTGGAGCACCTTGCGATCAGCGATTATTAACGTCCAATCTTTTTATAACTCTTACAAGTATCTCATCTCACTCTTGGTCACTAAATATTCCTCTATATGCCCTTCTACTACGTGTCACTATCGTGAGCCAAAGCTTTGATACCAAATTGATGTAGGAAAAATAAAAGAATTATTAACTAGTAGCTAAATATTACAAAATTAGGAAAAATGACTGATATTAGGCTATTGGAATATCAAGTTTCAGGGTTAAATTTTGGCTAATAATGTTAATATTTTAGATTTTGTATAGCTGAAATTTTAGCTAAGGTTTGATTACTGGAAATTTAAGCTTAGGATTTTAGGGTGTAATATGTTGTAAATTAATATTTTCATTGCTAGAAGTTTATGGTGAACAAAAAGAATGGAAGGTAGGAAACTAGGAATCATTCCTATGGTCTAAAAATCACTCTTAAAACAAAGCATCACATCTTCTAGTTGAAAACTCAAGTTTGTAAAAAAAATTCTAGATTGCTTATTCTTATTGAAGGGCTTAATACATATATATATATATAGTTCTTAAAACCCTTATTGTAGTAGGAAAGGTCTCATAAAAATTTTAAATTTTATTTTAATAAAAATTCTATAAGTCCTGAACAACTTAGATCTCTTTTTAATTGAGAGTCAAGAAACTCTTAACCAAGTATACTACCATGTTAAGAAATGGTATATATATATATATATATATATATATATATAAAAGAAAGTATGTTAGAAGGCATTCTTAGATTGTACGACATTTATAACGAAAAACATGGCTGGCCCTTAAATTAAGGGATTTCCTATAACTAAGATTTCTATATTAAACTCTTCTAATAACTTAGTCATGCCAACAAAAATCAATAAAATAAAACTTGAAAATGATTTTAAGAGAAGAAATCATTAAGATTGATATTAATGATGTGATTGTAAGATTTGTTGTATTTTTTTTAATGTTCTGTTTTAATGAAAGATGGATATAGTATGTTGGTATATTTATTCTCATTGAGTTATGTGTATGTACATCAAATAGAAAACTTAAATCCAATTCAATAGGAGATACTTCAAAGCCAGTATTTGCTTAATAGTAATGATATGGGAAAAAGAGAGTTTATTCAATTGGTTTAATAATTGTTATAGGGTTATGGAAGCAACAAAATTATTAAAAGTTATGCTCTAAAGATGGATTTTGTCAAATCATTTGACTCCCTTAAATGGAGATTTATCATTGACTCTCTACTTGCTTTTGGCTTTCCTAACATGTTTGTTCAATGGGTACAGCTTATGTTACAATAGTTTCTTACTCAGTTATAATTAATGGTGAGCTAACCAATTTATTCAAAGCTGGTGAGGGCTTAAGACAAGGTGATTCCTTGTCTCTTCTCCTTTTTACAATCAGTATAGAGATGTTCAGCAGAATGAAAATATGAGAATTGTTAAGGAATATGGTTCAAGTATCATCATAAATGCTCTAAGAAAAAGATTTATTAGCACTCTTTTGTAGATGACCTTATTTTGCTTTGAGGTGCTTCTTCTGTATCAGTCAACCTCCTCATGAATTCATTGGAATCCTTTAAAGTCATTATAGGATTGACATATAACCTAAGTAAGAGTTTCTTTCCCTCTTTTAATGGAACTGATTTCTTATGCAGCCAATTCAATGCCAAAGGACATTCCCTTTGCTAACATCCTATTCAAGTAACTAGGAGTCCCAATCATTGAGAAAACTCTCCTCCCTTGACTATAAGCCACCGTTAGATTTTATTAGTAGGAAGATCAATAACTGGTCTAATAAATTTTTGATTTATAAAGGTAGACTTGAATTGATAATTACTACCTTGAACAACCTCTCATTATACTAGCGCTCACACATGACCCTCCCTAAAAGAATAATAAAAGATATAGATAGAAATCTAATTAGTAATAATAAGAAGCTTTCTAAAGTGAAATGGTCTAATATAAGCTAGCTTAAAACCTATAGAGTGCTAGGAATTACTTCAGTTAAGGATAAAAGGACTTTAGGGTTAAATAGACATACATATATTATACAAAAGAGGAGAGTATCTAGATTGTTCCCATTAACAACAAGATTTCCTAGATATTTCAGCAGATTCTTGTAACAAGGGAGTGGATTCAACCTTATATTAGGCACAAATTGGCAATGGGAGAGATACTTTTTTGTATTTTGATCAATGTCATTCTCTAGGCCGTTTATACAAACTACCTCTCTATAATTCCTTAAAGGCTCTAATTCCCTAAATGAAAAAGATAAATGAATTGATAAAAGATAACACATGGACTAGACCATTTCACTCCCGGAAGGGTACTAGTGATATCCTTAACAACTTGCCTATGTATGCCTTAAACTCCTATATGCCTAATGACATTCAATGGATAACAAATAAAACAAAGTGCTTTAGTTTCTAATATTGTAGAAGGCTATTGTTAAAAGCTCATAATCCTATTATCTAGCCTTGGTTTAAGCTGGTATGGGATTCATACTCCTTACTTTCTCATTCTTTCATCCTTTAGATGGCAGTTAATGCCAGACTAGCTACCAAAGATCCCTTTAAATTTCATATCCCTAACATTATGTATGAACTATGCAATAATAGTTATGAAAGTCTCAGTCACCTTTTCTTTCAATGCAACTTCACACAATAGATTTGGAATAAAATGCTTGCACAATTCGCAACAAATTATGCCAAAATTGAATGGAAGGAGATAGTGCATTGGCCCACTATATCTAAACTTAAGAGGAAAGGTGATGTTAAGATCTTCAGGAGATGTATTGGTGCCATTATCTACTACGTTTGAAAGGAAAGGAATATAAGACTAAATGGAAGCCATCTAACACAAATGGGATCATCTACAACAAAATTCTCCTTCATGTTCTCCATACTATAAAGGTAGTAAATGGTCAGTGCAAGTTAAGCCTCAAAATGAAAATAAGATGGAGTTTTAAATTAGAAATGCTTCATTAAACTTTAAAGATCCAGTCTATGTCAAGTTAGTTAGTACAATCTTTGTTAATCACTTTTGTTAGTGACATTTTCCCACTATGTAAAATGCATTGTACTCTTCCCTTTTATTAATGTCAATACCTTACTTTCTGAAAAAACAATATCATTAATTTTTCGCTCAATAATCTAAGAACGTTGTTATCTATTATCCACATTACCATCCCTCTCCAATGTTGCTTTCCTCTTAGTTGTTGTAGCTTGAAATTTTCCTTTAAATCTTACACCTCTTATTTCAAAGGAGTACTTGAAGATTCTAGAATCAACATATCTATCTTTTCTTTTATTGGTATATATAATGCTACTAACTTGTCAAGGGAATGCTAATTAACTTTATGTTAAATGATTAATAATTTGACTAATATAACTATCGATAAGTTATTCCAAATATAAAGAACTTTAACCTTTTGCCTATCAAATATTACTATTAGTACATCTCCATCTTCAGATTCTATGTTAGTTATTTCATGAACCAACTTTATAATTCATTTTTTTCATCTTAATAACAACCTATACTTTTGGCTACATCCATTTAGCTCTATCCTTCTTTATTACAATAATTCCCTTTAATTTTTATCTTTAGAAAGCAATCATCCATCCTATATATAAGCGTCAAGTGTCTCCATTATGCTTTTATAGCTACAAAGTAATTATACAACCTTTTAAATTCGAATAATAAAGTTTCTTAATTCCTTAATAGATACAGCTTTATAAGATTGTTAACTTCCAATTCATAGATATAACCTTAAAGCTTGAAATACTTGTTAGCATAATCTAACACTCTTTCCTTCCTCATTTTCCTTTTAGGAACCTTGTACATGTTAGAATTCACAAATATATACAAGTTCTATCTACATTCTTAAATCACCTTAATTGTATTTATGGTAGGCTTCTCTATAATTTTTTTTTTGAATTGTGTTATTAAGAACTTGGTTGATGCCATTTTATTCTTATTAGTTATGGAGCATGTGTGATAAGGTCTATAGGTCTTTATTTTTTTTAACATTTTTCATTACTGTCATATGATGCATATAATTCCCACTTACATTCTACTATGCATCTAACCATGTAATCCTCTTAGGCTTACTTATTTTCTACCTAACATGGAAAAATGTTGCCATTGAGTAATTAATAACATCATCTTTAAACTCTTTGGCATTGACAAACTCCATATTAGTATCCCCTATGATGGTCCACCACTTGGTTGATGTCTAACACTTCTAGTAGATCTTCTTAATGGCTCACAAAGCTTCTCTCTACTAGGATACTCATCATTGTCAAGAAAGCTTTCGTGGTCATTGTAATCAATGTCCATTAGTTGATGACCATCTAAAATAGTCATATCAAAGCTATCTTAACACGTTCACCATATCTTTATCTTTCTTCAGCTTTATGGTCTTCATTATCTGAAAATTCACTGACATCTAAATTGTCACCACTTTTCATAATATTATGATCATCCCTATCATCATTGTTTTCATAATTGTTCTATTCTTCATCATAGATGTTTGCATTTGTAACACTTGTATCCTTTAAAAATACTCTCAAGATTGCTTTGTTGATCTTTGTCTTAAGTCCCATAAGCAATATGTTCATCTTAACAATTTTCCCTTGACTATATTTAACTCCATTGGAAAATCTATCATCACCATCCAAATCAGTCCCAACATCACGTCCAGTAATAACCAATATGTTTTGAACATATATTGGAATGTCTAATTTGTGTATAACATACCCATAAATTTTTTTAAATGTATTTTTGATAAGTTTTAATCAAACACAATTGTCATTTGATTCAATGAGTCTTAAAGACTGTCTAAACTTGAAATATGGAACCCTATAATAAGCCTCATCAACTTAGATTTGTTTTAGATCCTTCCACATCTGACATTTCTACATTAAGGTCAACTTTATAATAAATACTTGTTGACTCTCTCTCATCACTCAATCTAATATTTGATATAAAGTTTCCACCATAAAATAACCTCAAACTTGCATATCGAGTCAATATACTCTTAAGTAACATTATGTTTAATCAAATACACCAGAAACCAATTAAACTGACAATAGCAACATACATATATTCATAGTAAAGGACATATTCAATATGCATATGTGAAGCTAAAAGAGTATTAATAAGTCAAATTTCATTATAGGGACATAATTTTGTATCTGCATTAATTCTATAATCATAGTCCGTTATCATAACATCAATAAGTTTAGAAATGAAAATTGAAAAATAAATAAGAAAATATATCCACCAACATCATGTGATTTAACCAAAATTGGTTAGGAAACATATTACAAATGATTTTTCTTATTAATTAGTTACATGAACAAGTATACAATAAAAGTATTTCTTTTGCTTTTATTACTTACTAGTGTCCTTAATGATGACCTTTTTTTTTTCAAGTTGGAGTAATAATCAAAGTCTCTTTAAAGGTAATAGATACAATAAGAATAATATGCATCAATTCGTAACTTGGTTATAATTTTTATTGAAAATATTAAAGATCCTTAAAGCCTATAATTATAATCCTTATGGACTAAGACTTATGAAATTGACTAGAGTTAAAGGAAACTAGATTACAGTGAGTTAAAGACAATAAAAGGAGATCTTAATAACACATAAAAAGTTATATGATAGGCATAGCCAACATCATCAACTATGCATAAGTGTCAAATAAGAGGAAGTTTAATTCATATCACAAGTTGACATTACATCAAGTAACCTAAAATTTAATTTATAAATTCTTTGTAAAATAATTAATGTGTCTTACATTAGGTTGGCATTAGAGCTAATATTTAATTGGATTGTTTAATGAATGAACAACATTATAGCAAGTTATAAACAAATCACAACTCCATAAGACACACAACAGAAACCAAAAGCATATGTGGATTTTATGCTTTATTTATATAGCTATTGAAACAAACAAAATATGGGAATAACACCTAAGGAACTAAAAGCATAGTTTTAGAACTAATCTTGTTCAGATAATAAAATACGTAAACGCTAACAACAAAATCAACATATATGGAAAATAAAGAAGGCATGCATTTCAAAAGCTTACTAGCAAACATAAAGACACATACATTTTAGTAAATTAATTAACAAATAAATTAAACTTTAGAAAATAATTATGGAACCATGTGACATGGAGAATACAAAAAGTGGTTTTACCTTTAAAGCTCCTTTTGTCTCGTCCTTAAGAATCCACAAACAATAGGGACTATTTATGGATATGTTTCCTAAAGGATTAATAAAAAGAAGGAACTTTAAAAAGTAATGAAATGGACTTACTTGATAAGTTTCTCTAGCAAATGCAATATAAGATGATAAGGTGCATGCCAATCAAAAAAGACGATAGAGAGGATGAAAATGGTGGATGCAGTCAAGAATCTAACCACCATCACCAGCTAGGATGTGATATTGGAAAAGGGCTCCCATATTTAATAAACAAAGCCATATGATTATTAATTAGTGAAATTTCAAAGGAAGTTTGGAGATCCATTAATTCTTTTGAACACTATTAAATATTAAGATATAAGTTAAATTTTTATGTAAATTTTATCCTTTAAACCTTCTACTGAATTTTCAAAGAGTATGTCTTTTTCAAAAACTTATTAACTTTAAATGTCCATTCGTAATTGAAACATAAACTTGATAGCAATTAATGATAGTTGGCAATTGATTTATTATGTTTTATCTTTAAAAAAACTACTCATATTCTTGAAGTAATTTATTTAATATTATCTCAAAATTTTTTAAATATTAACAAATAGTTATTTTTATTTCCTTTTTGAAGAACATATTTTTAATGAATCAGGAAAACCAAGGAAACTTTTTTTTGTTATAATTTATTATATATTTATTTTAAATTTGTAATTTCACTAAGATTATTGAAATAATTAGTTTATAATTTAATATTTAACATTTGATTTTAATTAAATATAACTTGGCATTAATTTTCAAAAAAATTACTGCATAAATGATATCTTATGTATATATTTTAAAGGAATAAAAGAGACACTAACTTTTATGAATTACTTTGAAAAATAAATCATTTAAACTTAATGTTACATCTAATTAGAATTTGAAAAATCTTTTACATCTAAATTTAAATAGCCATAATCAGACAAGTCCAGTATCCTTTCTCTAACTCCATTTCATTTATCTTTCATCTATGCATGTTGTATGACATATCTTGACATACTTGGTCGGGTGTCGCTGGTGGTTTGTAAGAAAGTGGGCAGTTTGGATGTAGCTAGAAGCTTAGCAAAGACTGTGACAACTACACTTAAGTGTATGAAATTTCGTTTCAAGTAAACTTTACTTTGATTTGCATTATGGGTTTTATGTACTACATTGATTTTACTTTCAAGCTAGAAAAGTATAAAAGATATAAAGGTTATAGATTGTATGGGTTCCCCATCAAATGCAATTTCAGGACACTGAATACATATGAAGAGATATGCATAGATTTCATTGTCCATCTCTTTTGCGTAATATAATAGCTTCAAGAAGTTCAAGTGCATCTATTTTAGTATTCGGATGATGGATGCATTTATCGCATGATGAGTCATGAATGATAGTACTTTGGAATAAGAGCAAAAAAGATTATTAATCTTATGTATATATAAAGAAATCAGTTATTCCTTAATTATAGCTGATATGGTCTTTGTGAATGTGTTTCAAAGCTTTCAGTCTTAATGAATTCTCCTTTTGATCGTAAATATGTCAAATTTTAGTTATCGTAGTGATAGGTCCCCGTCAAAGCTAAATGGGATATATAGTAATAGTATTATACTTTAGTGAGAATTAACACTTGTTTTATTAGAATAAGCTCGAAATGGGCCGTAAAATCGAGGCAACAACTTTTGGTGCTTTCGTTGAGCAACAAAAACTTGGCGACATGGATTTAATTTAAGCAAAACCATGTCACCCACTTGAAACTCCAAATCTTGATGCTTAGCATCGTAAGACTTCTTCATTATGATTTGCGCTTGCGGCAAATTCTCTTTAAGGACCGATAAATGTCATCCCTCTCTTTTAACCGCCTCCAATTTTGATAATCCAAGGCAATAAGATAACAATTTTGGTGGTGGCCTTCCATACACCACTTCAAAGGAGTGGTTTTGATGGTCGAATGGTAGCTGGTATTATATATATACTCAACCTAAGCTAACCACGTTGCCCACTTTGTTGGTTGTACGCTAGTAAAGCAATGCAAATACACTTCCACTGCTCGGTTTATCACTTCTGTCTGTCCATCTGATTGTGGGTGATACGCGGAACTAAAACAAAGCTTGTTCCACTCAGACGGAACAATTCTTTCCAGAAGGTACTTGTAATTGTCACATCACGGTCACTGACCATTGTCTTAGGCAAACGATGCAACTTAACCATATTATCAAAGAAGACTTTAGCCATACTAACAACAAAATAAGGGTGTGAAATAGCCATTAAATGACAATATTTTGAGAGTCTATCAATCACTACAAGAATTACATTTTTACTATGTGAATTAGGCAGGCCATCAATAAAATCCAATGAAATATCAGCCCAAATTTGAGATGGCACGGGCAGCGGCTGTAGCAGCTCAGCTAGGTGAAGATTTTCTATCCTGTGCCATTGGAAAACACCACAAGATCGGATAAGGACTTAGACATCTTTTTTCTTACCTCTATAATAAAAATCTTTCGCAATCTTGAAAAGTGTTTTTTGGTACCCTCCACGCCCTTGACAGTGTATTCCTGAAAGAATAGAAGAAATAGAAGTAGAATGTACTGGTACAAAAACTCGGTTTTTATACATTAACAAACCATTCTTTATGGACTAGTTGTTGGGTCCCGTTTTTGAAACTCAAACACTTCAAAAAATCGTAACTATCATCGCTTCATTTTCTTGCTCTGATACCACATATGTTGGACTCCGCTTGAGTCCGAAATAAACATCAAAACAAGCCTAATCCTCTAACTTAACCCTTTTAACAAGGAAGTCAAAATGAGCATACACAATCGAACAACTTCAATCCCTCCTTTCATTACTCAAGCAACAGAGTTTGAAAACTTTATTTACAAATCAAAAGCCACACCATTGGCTTAAAACAAAAGTACAACCTAATCCGAAATCTCAAATGTCAAAAGTTATAAGAACCACAAAATCCCTAAAATGTGGCTAAAGCCTGCCTTAACTCTCTTTTTCACTCCATCTTTTGCTCATCACCTGGACATAGGGAGGATAATGGGGGTGAGTTTAAAGCTCGTGGGTAACAATTTTATAACAAAGAATAAGCAAAATCATTGAAATGTGTCATTCATCATAGAAAATTTATACTGCACATCGTTCTCAATTTTCAAACAAATTCACAATCTTAACTCATAAGATATAACACTCAATATGCGTCATACTTAACAGTTCAAATATGCAATGCACAACAAACGGCTCGAGGGTTCCATGAAACAGAATGAGGAAACCGAAGTTTACCCCATGAACAGAATGAGTCCATTTCGGAGCTCATATGCCACAAGCAGACAGCCGGGAGAAGGCTCTTGTCGACGTGCACGTGACGAACAGAATGGTTCCACTCTTGCCCAAACAGAAACACATAATCATGCTCAGAATCATTTTATCAAAATGATACGCTTTCATGCTTTTTCTTCTTTCTTTTCATTTGTACAGGATGCCATGACAGATATCGAGGCATAACATGAAATGTTTCAATGCATTTCCATCTTTATTTTGAAATTCATCAACAAAATTCATATACCGAACATGTAGCAATTTTGCAAATCATTCAAAAGCAACAAAAGTAACATTTATGAAATAATTGAAATCATTCTTGATTTGGAAGAAAACATTAAGGGCTTATTACTAAATTATAAACATGAAACCCTCCTTAATTCCTTGCTTGCAAACCATGCTCAAAAAGTCTCTACTCTTGCCATGCTCAAAAAGTCTCTACTCTTGCCTTTTCTTGTCTTCCTTTATACAATAACAAAATCCCACTCAATAGGGTTTTCAATGGAAAATCCTTCATTCTTCACCAAATGAAAGGATCCTTAGCTCAAAGGGAAGCTCTTCTCTTCCTCTACCTTTTCTTTTCTTAAACGACCTTAAAATCTTTCTTGAGGGCTAACACAAATGAAACCCTAACTTGTTTCTCTTCTTTCTCTCTTTCATGACACTCTCTTCTCATCTACACATTTTGTTTCTCTAGAATCTTCCCATTCACATTTTCTCCTTTATTTATAAGCAAGACAATACTTCATCTTCCAATCATGCCCTTAATGAGTCCAAAAAGTCCCTTTTATCCTTCCTTATAGGCTTATGTTCTTTTAAACTTAAGTGTCTTGCCAAAAATACCCTTGAACATTCTAACATAACACTTTCTTCTAGAAAATGTCCCTCATTGTCTTAAGTTTCTAATGCCACCGAAATCATTCGATTTGGTTCAGTGATTCAAAAGATATACTTCAAACATTTTTGGACTGCTCTTGTCCAAAACAGTATACTATACACAACTTCCACCCAAAACTTGAAAGTCTTAGGAATTGAATTACAATTTACTTCCTTCAGATGCTTTGTAGCTCAATGTCTCTAGTTTAGCAAAAATGAAAAATCATCACATTTGGATTCCTACAGATCAAGATATCATCAGAGCACTGAAGTATGTTCAGTGGGATAACACTAGTTCATATCCTTTAAGAGCACACTCATTGTACCCGTCCTACTCTTTTCACTCAATCGTTCTCCATTCATTTCAAATGGCTAAGATTTTTGGTGAAGAAGTAGAGCAAAGTCTTACGAATCTAATGGTTCAAGAATCAAGTCATTTGGAGGTCTAGTGAAGAAGTTATGGTCAAAAGAAGCAACCATGTTTATGACCTCAATCGAATTGAACCTACTTTGGCACGATTTCCATAACTTTTATTACAAATGTTGGAATGATTTTGTTTTTAGACGGTTGGAAAGAAGACATCTAGATCTAAAACTTTCATGAAGACCTCAAAGTGAGATTCGATTTCTAAAGGGGGTTAAAATGGAACAGAAGAAGCAAAAGGTCAAACTAAGACGAAGATGACGTCATACTAAGATGATGTTGACGTCATTTTTGAGACAGAAGCAAAACTGAGCCGAAACAAAATTGAGACAACGCTGACGTCATATTAAGACGAAGATGGCATCATTTTTGAGACGGAATCAAAACTAAGATGAAACAAAACTAAGACGATGCTGACATCATATTAAGACGAAGATGACGTCATTTTTGTGATAAAGCAAAACTGAGATGGAACAATAAAAAGGGCATAACTTTCAGCTCAGATGTCCAAAATTTTTATACTATATACCGTTGGAAAGATAAAAGAAAGATCTACAACTCTCATGAAGACGTCAAAGGCAAATGATATCATCTGAAGGTTGGGACAATTGCCATAACGTTCATTACAGATATGACATCATTTTGAGACAAAGATGACATCATCAGACGATACAAGGTTGGGACAATTGCCATAACGTTCCTTATCGGATTAAGGTGTTCGTTATATGGTTGGAAAGAAGAATTCAAGATCTACAACTGTTATGAAGAACTCAAAGACAAATTATATCATCTGGAGGGTCAAAAATAGAACAAACAATATGATGTTATTTTTGAGACGAAGTGACGTCATCAGACGATATAAGGTTGGAAAAATTGTCATAACTTTCCCTACAGATATCAGATTAAGGTGTTATTTATATGGTTGGAAAGAAGACTTCAAGAGCTACAACTCTTATGAAGATGTCAAAGTGAGATTTGGCCTTTAAAAGGGTAAAGAATAGAACAGAACAAGGAAACAAAAAGGTCAAACTAAGACGAAGAAGTCAAACTAAAACGAAGATGACGTCATCTAAGATGAAGTTGGCCAAACTAAGACGAAGATGACTTCATTAAGACGAAGATGACGTCATCTAAGATGAAGTTGGCCAAACTAAGATGAAGATGACGTCACTAAGATGAAGATGGCATCATTTTGAGACGGAAGCAAAACTGAGATGGAACAAAACTAAGATAGAACAATAAAAAGGGCATAAATTTCACTAAAAATATCGGATTAAGGTCATTCAAAGACTGTTGGAAAGATAAAAGAAATATCTACAACTTTCCAGAAGGAAACTTTGCCAAAATCTATTTATATAAATCCCAAATTTTTCCCTAAATTTCGGAGACGAATTTTGCATTCTTACACCAATGTACTGCACTCAAATCTTAACTTCATGACAACGTTTGAGACTCTTAGAGACAATTTCAATTCAATCTCTTCATAAGAAATGTAGCCATATGTTTCTAGTTTAATTTAAATTAAGAATCATCTCATTTAGACAACTAGAGAAAACGTTGTGGCTAAAAGACTGAAGCATACTCTGCGAACATTTTCCATATCAACTCTTTATTATTTTAAAACCATCTTTCCTTAACACAACTCATATCAAGATCACTTTTTTCTATTGCATTTACTCTTCATTCTCACCCTCCTTTCAAATAAATGTCCTCCATAAAGAAAATTATAATCCATGACTAATCATGAACACTAATGACAGAACATGCACATATATACTTATTCTTCGTCAATTTACTGCACAAATTCAACTTCATTTTTGCTTTCATTTCACTTATAACTTTTACCTTAATTCTTTCTATTTCAAAAATCTCTTACCCACCAAAACACCATAGCAAATCATCGATCTATCCACTTTTATCACTCTACTTTACTCTTGTCTATAAATTATTGGTTCAAGAACTTTCATTCATTGGTTCTTTACTCATGACTAATCACCAAAATTTCTTATTCAACAGTTCTAATCCTTCACGAAAAATTCGGGGTCCAACACTAGTGCCCTCCCACAGAATCTTCATGCACCCCTTTAATTAAAATTTGAACTGCAACATAATTTTGTTGCTCAAGTCAAATTTCATCAAAGAGAATTATTTGCGGCATAGACACTGCCATGAGCTCTTTATTGTCCCCGTCCCTGCGTGACAAAGCATCTGCCATCACATTTGATTTTCTGACTCTATATTCAACTGAGAAATTATACCCAAGAATTTTACTGACCCAATGTTGCTGAGGAGGAGTAAACAACCTTTGTTCCAGCAAGAATTTAAGACTATAGTGATTGGTTCAAACCGAAAAATGCCGTCCCCAAAAATAAGACCTCCAGTGTCTAATTGCCTGCACCAATCCAATCAGCTCTTTCTCATAAACTGGAAGTCTCTGGTATCATTCAGCCAATCCTCGACTAAAAAAGGCCACGGGATGATTTTCTTATAAGAGCACAACCCTGATTCCAGTATCACAGGCATCACACTCAATTGCAAATTCTTTAGAGAAGTTAGGGAGGACTAATACAGGTGTGGATACCATAGCCATTTTCAATTTATCAAAAGCAATAATAGCATTGGGAGTCCACTTGAAGGAATTTTTCTTAAGCATAGCCATCAATGGTGCTGTGATGATACCGTAATGTTTTACAAATTTACGATAATAACCTGTCAATCCAAGAAACCCACGCAAGGCTTTAATTGTTGTTGGCTTCGACCAATCTTTCATAATATTAATTTTAGAATGATTAGCCATCACTCCTTCACTTGAAATTATATGTCCTAGATAAGAGATTTGTAGCTGGCCGAACAAACATTTTGATTGCTTCAAATACAACCGATTTTTCTCCAGCAATTGGAACACCAAACGAAGATGACCCATATGTTCACTTCCGGTTCTACTGTACGCCAAGATATTGCCAAAAAATACTAACGCAATCTACGGAGATATGGGGCAAATACCTCGTTCATTAGGGACTGAAATGTAGACGGTGCATTTGTTAGGCTAAATGCCATCACTAGAAACTCAAAGTGACCATAGTGAGTATGGAAAGTTGTCTTTTCAACATCTGGCTCCCACATCTGGACTTGATGATACCCAAAAACTAAATCTAATTTAGTGAAATATCTAGCCCCGTGTAACTCCTCCAACAATTCATCGATCATCGGAATGTGAAACTTGTCCTTTATTGTCTTCGGGTTTAATTCTCGATAATCAACATACATCCGCCAAGAACCATCAGCTTTAGGAACCAAAATCATTGGAGAAGAATAAGGAGAATTACTTGGTCTCATAATCCCCTGTTGTAACAACCTATTACATTGTTGTTCGATTTCTTCCTTTTGGACATGAGGATAATGATAAGGGCGCACTACTACGGGCTTTACACCTGGTTCCAATGGAATCTAATGATCACAACGACGAGTGGGTGGCAGCCCCTGAGGTTCGCGAAACACAGCTGCAAATTCTGACAAAAGTGTTTGAATATATTGGTCATTACCCTTAGTCACCGAAAGCTTTTTCACCTTTAAGGGATTAAGAGGCTTGCTACTTTTAATTCCATATAAGAAAATGGGCTGGGCTTGTATCTTAAAACTCATCCACAACTTATCAAAGTTCCACACAATGGGTCCAAGGGTTTTGAGCCAACTAACACTAAAAACAACATCAACCCCACTAAGTGTGAGAACCCATGGATTCACCTTCACAGTCACATTCACTAGGTTAATTGCCAACTCTTGAACGTTTCCTAAATAATCAATAATATCCCCATTGGCAACATGTGCCTTAACTCTAGGAGCAACGTCTAGTGTCAATCCACATTTCTTTATCAATGCCGAATCAATAAAAGTGTGGGTACTCCCTGAATCTATCAAAGCTATAATTATTTACCCATTTACACTTCCTGTCACTTTCATTATCTGAGGCCTACTGATACGGAAACCCCAAGAAAACAAGGCTCTTAAAACCCTCCTAATCCTATTGATCAAACCCCTAACTTTCTATTCAATTTAAACATGCTAGATCAAACCCCAAATCATAAGTTTGAGACCCAATCACAAAGAAATCAGAAATCAATTTACGTTGCAATTACTTACTTATTGATGCAAATCAATTTCTTGAGGTAACCATGAAGACATTCACGGCTCACTTGAAGATTCAATTCTGAAATTTTATTAATCATCAAATCTACGGTTACAAGGATATAATAAGGTATAAATACCCTTGACTAAGTCCTAACCCTAATAGTAATGGGTTTGCAGGCCCATTTAATGAAAACTAGGCTAATCCTAACAAATCTAGGAGTATCTAGCCCATTGAACATAATCTGATCCAAGTCTTTTTACAAATGGGCTAAACACATTAAAACAAACAAGTCTCAAAATAACCCAAACAAACAAAGAGGCGTGTATGGGCCTTGTTAAGCACTTTAATAGGCCCACACACTTGGTTAATAGCAAACTAAGCTAAAAAAACTAAGTCATGTGACTTTTAATGAAAGCACACGCTACTAACTAAAAAACAACCTATAAACAAGTCCTTGGGCTTAAAATAAGAGATAATAAATAACAAGCCCAAATTATCAAAAAATGTGCCCCAAATAAGACTTGAGTTGTTTCCTAAAATGGCTAAGTACTAGCCTCTTCCAACACCTCCTCTAACAAAATCACAAGCTTGAGCATGCCTTGGTGTTCCTCCATGGATGTTTCGGCCTCCTCATGTACTTGACTTGTGATTTGGGCTTGAACAAAAGCTTGCATTGCTTGTTTAAGCCTTGAAGCTTGTTACGTTATAATTGGACCACTTGGCATGTGTAGCTTGATGTGTAAGGCGTGGAACTCCATTGCGAAGGCTGCTTGTATCACCCACCCTCCCTTGTGATAGCATTAATTGAAAATTTAGGTTGCTCACCTTCTAAAGATTGATATGAATCATGTTCATCATCATCAATTTCATCAGAAAATTCAATCCAAAATAACCGTTTGCAATGGTGACCTCTCACGAACATTTCAACACAATTGAAACAAAGACCCTTATTCCTTCGTTCCTCCATCTCAGCAGGAGTTAATCTGCAAATACTACATGATTTTGGATTTGGCATTGTGATCAATTCTACCTTGGGACGTTGTAAATCATAGTTCCTTGGAGGTTGATTCCGTCGCTTATAAAGTCTCACCAAGCTCATAGCTGAATCCAATTCACTAGTACATTGAAGTTTAACATCTACCGCGATATGGTTTTTCAACCCAATAATAAAAACCTCCACTTTCTGCTCCTGAGTTAAAGTATTGGCTTGGGAAACCAACTGTTCAAATGCTTTACAGAAATCAACCACACTACTCGTCTGGCATAACTTGGACAAGGCACCCAATTTTTAGCTATTAACAGGAGGTTTGAAGCGCAAATTACATTGCCGCTTAAACTCTTCCCAAGAAAGATGGGGGTAATCTTCCTCGAGTTGGATAAACTAGATTTGGGCATCTCCCTTCATGTGAAAAATATTTACACCTATTAAGCCATCCCAACTGATCTTCCTGCCCTCCATAGTTGGGGAAGCTCAATTTTGCCAGTTTTGACACTGTATGCCCCTCTAGCGCCACTTTGGTGCCATAACTCAAGTCTCTTTCCTTTTCTTTTCCACGACTCTTACTTCACTCTCCAACTACTGACATTTCTAGCTTAGAGGCGCCCAATTCCCTGGAAAACTCTTCAATTTTGGTGTCTTGTGTGCAATTAACCTCCCTCTCATCCTGTAACATTTTAAGAATTTGGTCTAATTGTTGTTGAACCTAATCCCTCATAACTTCTGGCTCTGATACCAATATATTAGCACAAGATCGAGTTTGGGGTTTATTGCTCAGTGTTGAGTGAATCTTCTTTATTCTACCTATGATTCTGGCTCGAAAGGGACCTGAGACCTTTGTTTTGAGTGAAACTCAAAGAAGGAAATTTTTTTACTTAATGCCTTCTTAATCTATACAATGATGGCTTCATAAAGCCTTGAGGGAAAATAACTGCTTCCTAAAATAACTGTTTCATAAACCCATTACTACATAGTAAAAGGAACTGCACTTGACCTAAAGGCCAAGCAATATAATATCAAATAAAGGGATTAATTAATTAATTAACAAACTAAACAGCAGCCTTGTTCTTGAAATTCCCAATTGTGAACCGATTATATGTCTTGTAAAGTCTTGGCCTTATAACAACTTACCTTCTTAGTCGATTGAGAAGGCGTTTAAATATAATAAAGATTTAACTACTTTTTCTAATTATCAGATAATAGCTCTAAGAAATAGGATATTACCCACTACTAGTAACATGGTAGCTAGTTTATTCAGATAAAAAACAACAGTTAAAGTAAATAACTAGTTGACATATTTTTAAGTAAATTGGTGACATTATTTCAAAAATTTGGATCAAGTTATGTATTAGTCAATATATTTTGGATTTATAATGGATACCTTATTAGACCTCTTTGGCTCATTAGTACCTCCCTTTTAATTGGTACCTTGTCCTTAATGTTCATGAATTTTTCCTGGACATCTTGAGCATTTTCTCATATGCCATCCTTGGTAAGAAGTCTTTTCCACTTGATCAAAATTTTCTCAATAAATTTGGATCCTTTTTAAATCTATTTTGTGTCCAAAATGGCTACTAGTTACATGATAATATCACCATTATGTATAACAAGTGATAATTCACTACTAGCTGAGACATTATCTTCGATTTTTCATTTAAAACTTGATACATGAAAAATTGGATGAACGTGAGATCCTTGTGAAAGATTTAGTTTATAAGCCACCTTTCCCATTCTTTCTTCTATACTGGATGGATGTGAGATTGTTATAAAAGATTTAGTTTGTAAGTCACCTTTCCTATTCTTTCTTTTATCTAAATGGTCTGTAGTACTTTATTAATACGCTTTTAATAAGCTCGTTTGAAGACAAATTGTTGGTAGTAAGGATGAAGCCACTAATAGAACAAATCCCTTATTTGATATTTAATGTCCTGTGTCTTTGCATCAATATATTGCTTCATTATATTCCTTTTCATAATTAAATCATCTTTTAGTTACTTTAGAAGAACATCTCAAGAAGTTAAAAGTAAGATAACTTCATGTACTAGGCAAGTTTGTTTATGGTAGTGGGGAATCGTTGGAGGTGCTCTCTCGTGTGAAGCTTAAAAAGAAGTTAGTTTTATAAAGATATGATAGGTATCATTATACCAATATTCTACTTGTTGAAGGTAAAGAAGCCACTTTCATAGTTGTTGATGACTAAACTTATGAGGTAATATTTAATGTTCACCATCTCTAATTGCTCATGCATTTAGGGTGATAGATAGAGCTCACTCATAGTTATGTTCCTAACATCCTAAAGAGCTCATAATAAAAATGATAGTTGAACATCAGGTTGTGGTCACTTACAATGGAATGTGACATGCCATGAAGTTTAACTAGTCCTTCCACAAATTCTCTGCCACCTTTTTACATTATAAGCGTGTGATAACACTGGGAATGTGATGATTTACTCTTAGTGATTAACAACTACAAAAATGTTGTTTTGGCCATTCTAATAGGGAAGACCTTCTATGAAGTTCATGGTGTTATCTTCTTAGAAGTTATGGAATGGAAATGGTTGAAGAAGCCTATTAGTGACAAGGTTTTAGACTTAGTTCTTTTGTAGACCTCATAAAAAGCAATATAGCTAATCACTACTTGACATATGGATGGCCAATAGAATTGTTAAGCCAACCTCCAATACTCTTGAATGCCCTATGATGATAAGTCATGAAATTCTTAAAGGACTTGTTGGATGAAAATGGAATGAAAAGGTACCACCACTTTATTTTTATAGAAAACTAGCCCATTTCTCTATAAGGTTGGACCTAGTTTTTCAAACCTTCGTCATATATAGATGAATACTAGCCTCAACTTTGATTGTATCCTATAGTTACGTTTAAGAGAAGAACAACATATGAAGATATTGGTTTATGCATTACAACCAATCGATTGGTTATAGTTTAGTGACATATTTAAAGAGACTCTTTATGTTATACATATTTAGAAATATATGATAAATTTCATAGGATAAATATGCATTACAACTAAAATTATAATGAGATCCTAATTATGAGATTCATATTGCATTTATGTATTATCCCTAAATTGTTCTTAGTCATTGCTCTATTAATATTGGACATTAATAGAGCATAAAAAGACTATCACCTATTATGTTTCTTCCTTATAAAAGAAATAGTAGATCTCATAGACTAAAGTATAGAGATAATTAAACAAATACATGGGTGTTTGTTAGAGAACAAGTTCACTGAACTGATCCCATATAAGAGTTTTCATTTTTGAAAAATAACTTATATATCGATGGAAATTCTCATTGTGATGATTATGTAAGTGATCCTTTAACTCAAAATCTACAAATTATCTCATATAAGGATTGTTGTGTTTTGATACTATTTATGACCTATTTTATTTAAAGGTAATAGTTTATAGTCACTGAATATAGCATGAACTATATAGAGATAGTTGAGTGATTAATATAAGATTTATTGCCTTAAAGTGAGTAGGAAAAATGTTTCATTGTTCTCGATTGGTATTGATTCGATAAATTATTAGCTAAAGAATGATACTTTGAAAATAGTTTTTAAATGTCATTAATTAAATAAATTATTAACAGTGGGGAACTAATATGATTAGACTCGAATAAAGTAGAGATTAATTATATCCTCTATGTCTAATCAAAATAGTATATGATAAAATGATTAAATTATATGAAAAAGTCATGTATGAAAAGAATAGTCAAAATTACTTTGACATTCTTAAATATTTAGATGCTCATGATACATTAGTAGATGTAATTTTGATATATAAATAATAAATTATTTAATTAAAGAATTAATAATAAATTAAAAGAATTTAATTTATCTAATCCTAAATGTGATTTAGGGTTATAATTTATACCTAATGCTAATATATTTAGGAGCCTAATGGGTCATACACAAAAAATATGTTGAAGAGAGAAAAGTTGTCTTAAATAAGTTAGACTTGATTGTAAAGTTTGAGAAACTTTATGATTAAATATGAGATATTTAATAAATAAGGACCAATATGATATATTGGATCTTATTTGGGCCCAATTGGTATTTTTGTTGGACCCCGAATTTTTAGTGAAAATTAGAAATAGTAAATGAAATTCAATGAGTGTTTTTGTATATGTATTATGT
>JAOTAX010000005.1:23171590-23186604 GCA_025629825.1 Erythroxylum guanchezii | reverse complement strand
ATTTGGTTTTTGTGTGAATTGACTTCTGATTATTACTGTAGAATTATTCGAAAAGATTGAAAGATCTATTCAACCCCCCTTCTAGATCGTTTACATCTCTCACTCACATGATAGATGAGCCAGTCATGAGTATTATCTAACAATTTGTTAGAGAAATGCTCTAAAGGCAATCACCTTTAGCACTTATTGTACAAATCATTTTATAATTAATAAAGACATTTTTCATTATTTTGAGGTTCATACATTTATGGATTTGATGTCGATCTTAAATTGATTTAATGAAGTCCTTAATACAAAATATAGCATGGAAGAAATCATGATGAGATCACGATAATGAGATTCGTATCATATGTAATTATTTTAGTATTTAAACTTTCCCTAGTCATAAGATTAATGAGATGGGATATCATTAATCTAGATAGACTAGCACATTTTATACTCCTTGATTAGATTAAGCAATAGATCTCATAAGCTATAGACATGAGTTGTTTAGAGTTAACATATAGATGCTTACTAAGGGTAGTAAGTATATCGGATTGATCTACTATGAGACAATCACATGGATATTCTATTCCAGTGTTAATTATAGTCTCATCATATCAATGGTACAAATATCTTTTAACTTAATGTGCTCAAGGATACCTCAGATACTGAACATATGGTTTGACTCCATTTATCGGTGCCTTTCAGGGGTTATTCATAAGGTGATAATTAGGTACAACTTGAGCTATTCGGAAGTAATTGAGTAGCCAATAAAGGATTCACCACTCTTGATAGAAGGAGATGATATCCACGGCCTCTTGTCAGGGTCATTACTTAGGAGTCTCTGGCCAGAGCAGATATGTGTCATAAAGAGAGTCTTCAGTGATACATAGAGTAATGAGATCCTCAAGATAAGATCTAATAACGCTTGGACTAGATGTGATGTAATCCGTCTAGTGAGAGTTGACACTTTAACCATACTCTGAACCAAGTGGGATATAGATGGTGAAAGGACAAATTGCATGACAACATTGTGTATGGAAGGGTTCATAGTCAAAGCACTGACTTTCTGGTCAATTGGGGGTCATGATGTGTCGTTAGATACCGCTCTTGACTTACTTGAATTAAATGTTAATTCAAGTGGCCAATATAACCGGGAACCTAATGGGTCACACACATAGGAGATCCAAAGGGTGAGTAAAATGGTCTTGAATGTTGATTCAAGATATGAGAGAGTGTTTTAGGATTGTATCACGATGTGATCATGGTAGAAAACATTACATAAAATGGATTATAAACACGTGTTGTTGACTTCCATTAATGCATGCTATTCATGGTCATTAACTTCCCATAATTTCCATTAATGCATGTTATTCATGACCATTAACTTCCCATAACTTTCCATTAGTGATAGGGGTTATGGAAGGCCAAATGGTGCAAAAAAATTGAGATGATTTTCGTGCATATTGTGTAAGACACAAGAAAAGAAAAAGAAAGGTTATTTTTCTTACACACACACTTTTTCTCTCTAACTCTCTCAGGAGTTCTTGTCTTTGTTAACATAAAGAAAGAATTCTAGCCATCTCCTAGTGAGGTTTCATCCTTCTATCTTCGTGTGGACTTTTATTAAAGACGGTTCGCGTTGATTATTGTGGTTTACAGTAACCCAATGTGGAAAAGATTAAAGAACGAAGGAGATCATCATAAAGATATGTAAACATCTTATATTTCATGTTTTTGTTTTTCTATATCTATATGCATGAGTAGATCTGCTTTTGAGGTTCCGTTTTATTTCCGCTACGTATATTTGATATATATTATGTATGAAATGCATGATTGGAACCTAACACAATTAAAATGACATGAATTAAAAGCATGTGAGACACTCTCAACCCATGCAAGATGTCGTATGGGTGTGAGACACCACTCACACCCATGAAACATCTTTCAACAACGTGAAACAAATGGACAGCTATCCATTGGAACCAGCTGCCCATTTCTCACGTGTTTTAACCTAGCTTTGGTTATACAAAATATGGAGCAATATGACAAAATATGGAGCAATAAGACAAGGTATTGGCTGCTAGGAAGTGTGGAAAACCAAGAGTAAAAATAAAGTATGTGATGTGTGGCTAAAGGAGGGGAAGATAACAACTGTCCCATTTTACATAAAAAAACTTAGATGCCTCACTTGTTTTTCATATAGCTACTAAATAAATAAAAGAGGGGAAGCAAGTGTCGACAAGAGCTGGAGTAAAAAGAGAGTGGAGGTTCGACTAAAGTGAGTGGGGGCAGGGGTTGTACTTTAAGAATAAAATAAGGAAAGAAAGTGGAGCAGCTTCCTCTCTTCGATTCTTGCCACCTGCTCCACTCCATTTGACCTAGCTCTTTATTATATGAAGGATGGAATGTGTATGATGGCAAGGAGATAGCTGGATAAGGAGAATAACCAAGAGAGGAAAGTAGACAGCAACTTGGACTCCATTCATTATCATCTTCTTTCAGTTTTTAAGGTGAGCTACCAAAAGGTGGAGGTGAGCTACCAAAAGGTGGAGATCAGCTAGTTTATTCATTATTCATCTTTTATTTCCAAGATGGAGAACTGAGACAACATTTAGGAATTCATAATCAAATCAACTTGAAGGTGGGTCAGTTGTCAATAATAATAAGGGCATTACTGGACATTAATGGGGAAGGCTGGATAGATGCAATAAACCTGCAATTTTCTTCATTTTTCATCGGTTTTCCATAGAAACAAAGGTGTTCTTGGTTGATGCTTGGATACTCATGGAGAAGATGAAGGGTTAGAAGTCCTGACGTCGGTTTGGAGGTGACATCGGCGCCGACCAACCTGGTTAAGTATATTTTTCATTATGTTTGTTATTCTTACTCTCTTTATGAATTGATTATGTTATCCTATGCATATGAATTTGGGTTTTGTGTATGAATGATTGAATTATCGTATAGTTCGGTTGTTCATGTATGAATCCATAGCTGGGTGACTAATGGTTTGTAATCATTAGGGATAACATAGCTTAAGTTAAATGACATATCTTATGTGATTTTTGCCTTGATTAATCTGTTTTCCTAATTCGTAATGCTACTACCTAATTGAATCTAGAGATTGTATCCTAGGTTATTTGGTAGTTAGGTTTAATTAACGATTGTATCTTGATTAAACATTACTTAAGAGAAAACTCAAGTTAATTATTAACCCACGATTAATAGTTCAAGGAAAGGTAAGAGAACATCAAATCAATGAAATATGTTTAATTAGGGGTGTAGGCTGAGATTAAATCAAAGAACTAGGTCCTTACTGAATTTCCCACTTTTATCATTTTTTACATGTTTTCTTTAACTTGCTTTTGTTAGTTATTTTTATCTCTATTTTATTTTCTTATTTTTAAAAACCAACCGCCCCCCTCTAAACCTAAACACTGAATAATTTTATTTTAACAACTTTATACACAGTCTCTATGGGATCGACCTAGACTCATCACTGTTATAGTAGTAGTCTAGTTTATTTTGACTAGCATTACGACGGACTATCAATGGTCCATTTTAAGTTATAGTTCAAAATATCATAAAGTAAAATAACAAAATTTTACATAAGTAAGGGAGAAATATAACAATCATAACGACTTGAAATGTGGATGGGGTATTACATAAATAAAAGGAAATTGCAAGTTATTTATAATGGCCATTGTGTGTTTAAAAAGCAATTCTATATACATTTGAGGGATGGAATCATACATGATGACAACTAGCTTATAAATCAAGTTTAGTAAAATATGAAGCTCTATAAAGATTATTGAGCATCTCATGAATAATGGGGACTGGAAATTGGCCTTTAAAGAGAATATGGAAGAGGTACTTTTTGTTGGCCCCTCGGTGGCAACAGCAGTAGTGAAAGCAGGCTAGAGAGACTTGGAAGAATTACCTTGTCTAGAGATCTATTTGAGTCATTTTCTACATTCAGAGATGTGATGTTCGGGTTTTTTGCAGTAGCAATGAGATACTTTATAAAACTTCATATCTAAGTTGTGAGAAGTTTGAGACAAAGTATGAGTTACAAGGACAATATCAGTAGATGGGACAAATTTTTCAATGCAGAGCATGTTGAGGAGACTTTCCTCTAAGATGAGCTCCTTAATGATAGTGACAATATTAGGTAGAGTTCCTCTATGAAGAAGAGAGCTGCAAATGGGTTCAAATTCATCCTTAAGAGTCAGAAGCAAATGTCATATGTTGATGATCTAAAAGATTTGCATAAAGTGCAGCAGCATCAGGACTAGGCCAAACAAGGTCGCTAAGTGCTAGTTGATCCAAAAGTCTTGTAATTCAAACATATAACTGTGTATTGTCTATTCAAGTTGTTTTTATGTGCGATGAAGCCTCCTATACAACTGAGATTGGCGGACATCATCTATTACAGACTAACAATTTTTAGGAAATTCCATACCTCCTAACCTGTGTCAAACCATCGAAAGTCAAGTTTGATGGCTTTGACACAAGTATTTTGATTCTAAGTCAAATACCTAAAATTTTGAATTAGAAAATTTTCTATTTAAAGCCTCATTATTCTAGTAATTACTATTCACTTTATAAAAACTTTGATAGGGTTTCCTCTATATTTATTTAAAACCTCTTGTAAGAAACTTCAATACACTTCTCATGCATGTTACTCAACTATCCATCTCTATGTCAAACTCCTTGACAAAATATTTTGCCCATCTTCCAATACATTTCAACTCATTTAAACCAAATTTCATGCATAACTTATATACATAATTATATAAGATCCTTCTTTTCTTTATGTGTATATGCAATAACAAATAATAATAATAATTCTGTAGCATATCCATTTCCAAGTCTTCCAAAATCCTCTATGTGACTCTAGTCCTGTAGTAAATCCACCACAGCTTTCTTTTAATTTTCTTCAAAACTTAAAAGCGGGAAGAAATCCACACACTAAGCTATAGGCTTAGTGGTGTTCAAGCTATTCCATTTCTCATCTAATTCAATTCATTCAACCATAACATGCATGACATATAATATTTTTCAAATATAAATAACTTAATTTATTTCTAAGCATAAATGGGCATTTAAAATTAATTTATGAAATACAAACATGTATCTATTATATTAATTCATATCTAATTACATAATGATCAATAAATTGTACAATTTAATTAACAAACAAATAATACTTCCAATTAGTCCTTAATTACGCATTTATATATTTTTTCTGTAATTACACCAAAATAAAATCCAACAAAATTGCATTGCTGAGTCGGATAAGCGGGATTTTAAGATACGGGACTGAGTTTTCGAAACCATACAGTCTACAATACAAATCAAATATCTTACACTGAAACTGAACTCTTAGAGCCATACAGTTAGGTAACACATTTCATGGCGTAGTACTGCTAACTCCCTAATTGGCATGCCAACCTTATCACATTCCTTCAATTCCTATCTATTTTACTAAGGGCAAATCTAATTAAATTATATTGAAATTTAATGATATAGTCTCAAAATAGCCAATTCAAGTTATTCCATATTCAGCCAAAGTAATTATCACTTCTTATTGTCATATGACATTCAAAACATATTTATCACACCAATTAGTCAAAATAACGTGTGTATCAAATTTTCAAATTCAATATAATGTATGCCAATTGAGAAAAATATCCCAATTAATCACATATACTACTTCATTTAGCCTCCAATTAAATATTTTTAACATTAATTTCATAAACCTCCAATTTTATCTCAAAAATCCTAAATTACATAATACACAAGTTTTAGGAAAAAATAAAATTGTTTGAATACATATCAAATTGATGTCCAATTTTTCAAACTAAGTTTTCATCAACTTTAATTTCACCATCAATTCCTTATTCCTTCTTTTTGTCTTTCTCTCTCTTGTTCAATTAATCTTCTTTATCTTCATAATATTGTATAAAATTTTCAATTTCATGCATTTTTAGTCATTCATGTATGCAACTACACTAAAATCATGTACTAAAAGCAATCAAAACTTCATGAACTTACCTTATTAATTTCGGGTATTATTTATCAAGAAAACCCATCTATTTTTTCTTCATCTTTTTCCTAAGATTCTTGTTAATATGGTGAGTTTAGGGACTCTAGGTTAGATGATTTAGTACTTAATAGTTGATTTGGGGGTTAAAGATATAGAAAGTTGGCTTGAAATTGGGAGGAAAAAAATGAGATAAAGTAAGGACGAAAGAGGTAGGGTTGATTATCGGAAATTTTGGGAGGAAGAGAGTGAATAGGTGACAATTAATGTTATTTGGTGGCAATTAATGCTATTTAGTCCCACTAAAAATAATACCCATTAATGTATACAAAAAAATGAAAATCTTTTCTTCTTCTTAATAAATAATGTCCATTAGAAAAATGTCAACCCCATATAAAATTTTAATTAATATCATTTATTTTCATTAATATTTTTTGGTTTGACTTTTACCCATTTCTTGGGTCAAACTTTGATCAATGGTCAACTCAAGGTCAAACGTTCAAAATGAACCCATTTTGGCTTCTAATTTGATCATCGAGCTGTCCTTGAATAATATTATCTGATGCCAAATAAAATAAAGTATAGTTTGAGTTCCGGGTGTCATTATTTATCTTGGATGCACTATTTATGACCAAAAAAAAAAAATACTAGTCATAAAACAGACATCGTCTACGTGATGGTGAAACCTATTGTAAAAATGAATAAACATTGACACATTAACAATGAAGATGTGATTTTACTTGAAAAATGATTAATCCTGTCAAAATTTTCATTTACTTGAAGTCTATTTTGAACGTTTAGAAAATATTAAGATTTAAATTGAATGCTTAAAAAACGTTAAGATTCAAATTATATTTTGATAAAAATGTTGAGATTTAAAATACATTTTTTGTTTAAAAAATAGTTAAATAAAGATACCTTGTTATATTTTCTAAACGTTTTGTACTATAAGGGATTGACCTAAAAATTTTTCAAAAAGTTGCTAAAATTCAAAAGTTTAATATTCGATCAATTCAACCTATTAACTTTAATCTATCCTCAGACCCTTTGGCTAAACTTATTTGTCAATTAACTTTAATGGATGTATAATTTCAGTCGAGGAAGGAATATTCAGAGGAAAGGATAAAGAGAAAAAAAAGTCTAAACTAAGGGAAGCCACTCTTTATCAGAGCCAGGTTTCGATCCTGGGACCTGTGGGTTATGGGCCCACCACGCTTCCGCTGCGCCACTCTGATTCTTGAGGTGAGTTCCCCAAATTATTCTATATTATCAATATTAAGCTCTGGAATTTGCTTGTCAGATTATCATCATTCAATTGAAGAAAACCCATTTCAAAGAGAAAGAACGATAAGCAGAAAGAGAGAGAGGGAGAGAGCGAGAGTAATATCTCAAATTGGGGGCTTAAGGACAATTCCTGCTGCAATGGTTCGTTTCTTTAACTTGATGATGCGACTGTCTTTCTTTCACTGGTCTCGCTGTGTGATCGAGTTTTGTTGCAAACTTCTTTCTTTCCTTTACTTTTCTGTGTGTGTTTTATGTTGAGGTTTCTGAGCTAAGGTTACAAGAGCTGTGGCCAGTTGGTATTTATTGTGTTCTTAAAGGATGGAGCTTGGAATGTGAATGATATGATTGCTTAGTGCTTGATGTTAACGGTTTTATACTTGGTATGGGTTTGGTGCAGAGTAATGTTCACAAGAACCCACCTTTTCGGCCAAACATCACCGGATTTGTAATTGGTCTACTGGCCTCAGGTAAGGGTTTTTGGTCATAACATTGCTATATGTACTTCCCACACTTTCCCTGATTTCTGGTACTTCGCTGCTCTCTTTGATTCAACGGATGGATGGTAATAATTCCATACTAAACTCATTTCAAACTTTTGAACTAATTTGTCTTGTGGAACTTCTCCGTTACTGAGTTTGGAGAATCTCATTTCACGCCAAATCATTTGTGTTGTTGTAAACCTCACACAGAATTATACTAAAAAAAGAAACATTTGTACTTCCTACCTTTTCGAAATCTCATATTGACTGATTTCAGTATTATATTTAAGAACAGATTCTATGTTTCAGCAAAAAAGATATTTATAGGCCTTTCTTTAGAAGTCTGAGTGCATGTTTGTGGCTTATAATCATTTTCTATTTATCGTCAGAAAGAAGAAAGCTGGTGATGGCTCTTTTGCTATTTGCAATCTTAGTTTCTGGAGTTAAAAGTTGGACAGGTGAGATCCATGGAAGAGTTGTCTGTGATGTATGTGGAGATTCTTCCATTGGACCTGAAGACCATGTTTTAGAAGGTCACTTACTCTCTCTCTCTCTCTCTTCCGCCCCCTCTCTCTCACACGCGCACACGCACACACCCCTCCCATTTATTAGCATGCGGTTGATGTTCTGTGTTCCTTTTTTGGGTTTCACCTGTGAAATGGAATATTAGTGGTCATTTTAGCCGTAGTATGTCTTCCTGGGTTGCTGATTATATTATAGTCATTCTAGTAATTGCACTTTTGGTGAATGATGAGTACCAAGGGTTGACAAAATTAGCTACGAAATTGTTGTATCAACACTCATGGAGTGGTTCTGATTCCATGGCTTGGAATCTTTTGTCATTATACCATGACCATGGGTATGGCTGTTAGTGGTTTTCCTTCTTTTCTGTATAATTACGTTTTTAGCTATTTTGAATCAGAGTTAGAGGACCGTTTAGTATTAAAATCATTTGGGCTTTTACTGCTGGGGAAAAAAATTAGGAGCAAAGATCATGAATTGGAGCATCAACTTGTTGGATTTGAGATACATTAAGATTGATGTTGGTAAACTTTTACAGTAAGCTACCTAGTCAATTTGGCATTTGTTAACTCAGATTGCTCTTCTTAAGTGCTAGATGGAGGAACCTGTTGAATTATTTCTTCTTATGTACTTAGTTGTTTTCTCAAGTGCTAGATGGAGCAACATGCTTTTCTTTTTGTACAGGAAAAACATTTTCCTTCCCTTCTTACTTTATACCAAAGATTAAGCTATATTATCTTCAAATCTCCTCTGTATATGTTTTTACAGACTTTTAGGTAGACCTAGCCATAAACAGCCTGCCCATGGGCATAAAGGGGAAGACTGGGCTTGGCTCATGATGAATTTTAGGATCAAACCGTCTCGCATAAGTTAACTCAGTAGGCTTAATGGAGCTTTGGGCAGGGTTGGGACCTAACTATGAGGTTCAAGCTCAACTCGTTAACTTTGGGCCTTGGATGGGGCTGGGTGGGGCTGAGACTAAAAGAAGAACTGCTGGTCCAAGTGCCCATTTTCAACAGATCAAGACTACTTGAAGGAATTGATATTTGCATTCATATTGACCTGAAAAATTTTGAGCTCAGCAAGCACTAAATCATAGTGACTTGCACTCAACCAACTGGCAATTTATGCTACCACAATTTTTTTGGTTATTTAACACTTTTTGAAAACAGGGTTGGTCTTATGATTGTCTTTTTCTGCCTGCAGTGTGTATTGATTTCAGTTTCTTGTTGCCTATTATCCTCTGATGTTGATGATGACCTGTAGTCAATTGTAATCTAGGATGGAATTTTTCAAAACCATCAAAACAACAAGCTTTATGTTGTAGTTATATTCATGAGGTATGAAATGAGATGCATTTGCGTATTTTGTTGCAGGTGCTGAAGTAGCTGTACTTTGTATAACAAAATCTGGGGAAGTCCTAAATTATCAGGCATTCACAAATGCTAAAGGAGCCTACACGGTGGCAGAGACTATGCCGGAGAGTGACCGGTGGGATGCTTGCCTAGCACGGCCTATCAGCAGTTTTCATGAGCATTGCACCCATCTTGGAAATGGCAGTGCTGGAGTGAAGTTTAATTATAATCATCCATCAGGTTACTCTCACACCGTCAGACCTTTTGTCTATCGCCCTATCAACGCACCGACATATTGCATGTAGAATCATCGTATATAAAAGTTTATTCGGTCTATAACCTGGTGGCTAAATGCCCTATTATCGCGTATATAATACATGAATAGCTTATAAATGTAAGTTATTTTGAAATAACGTTACATATGAAATCTTACTGAAAGGCAAACCTGAAAAGACAGTTTTCTAGGTTGTAGTCAACGTTTCTTTGTTGAAAAATGATTGGAATATGATGTTTATGTTATTATCTCAAATAATTGTGCGCTTTCGAGGGGCCTTACTTTAGCTGATGTGCTTCACCTTACATCCTGGCAGGCTATGTGAATTTTATTTTTGCAGCTGCAGGTAGTCAAGAACCTATTTTGTATTTGGCTACTTCCATTAAATGATAGATAAGAGGAGTTAATGAAAAATGATTTTGCATTCTCCATGTGATAACCCCTCCAAAGTAGATCTCATAGGCAGCTCCAGCTGCTCATTATTACTGTCATCACGATAAGTGATTTGTTTAAAGGAATTGGCCAGGTAATAAAGGTAAAGTAAAACTAACGGGGATCAGAAAGAGAGTAAATTTTTAACTTCCAGAGGCAAGACATCGAACGACTTCAATATCAAGTACAGAAGCTACATAACTTAAATGTAATGGGACGAGCTACTGGCAAAGTGGAGTGAGAACACGATGTTGGGATGCATTGGCATCGGTAGATGGTTGTTCGGCCATATTTTAGCAGATTGGACGGTGATAACTGTTTAACATGGTCAAATAATTAATACATTTGTTTGGTTATCAGGTGATTAGGTTGATTGATTCAACCTAATGAATTGAAAATTAAAAAGTTTCTATATAGGAGTATTTTGGTGTTCAGCTAGTAACAACTAGATATTAATGATGATTGTACCTAAAAAAAGAATACTTAGAGATTTTGAAAGAGCGTCTGTAATTGTCAAACATTATCTATTGTCTAATTTATTTTGTTTAAAAATATAATTGTCACGCGCGTACACTTATGTATCTTGTGACTTTTTTATTTCAATTTTAATTTTTTTTTAAAACTTACAAATCGTTAAATTAAAGTTCAAAATTTGTTTAATTAATTTATAAATTATAGAAAAATATTAAAATAAAATAAATAATTAATCAATCTATTATTATTATTATTATTATTATTATTATTATTATTATTATTAGTTCTATGCTTTTATTAGAGTTATAAACTTATTTTTTTTGTAAAATTAACTATCTAATAAACTTATGTTTTTGTAAAATTAAATATCTAAAATCTAAATTTTTATGAAAATGTAAAAAAAAAAACTAAGACATAATACTAAGGTATTTATATATATTTTTTAAAGTCACGCTCTTATAAGTTATTTTATACATAACCAGCTAATACTAAATAGTTAATTTTATCAAACAACTTTAATAAATAGTTGATATTATCTGCTGTTTAAATCAAATGATATAAGTTATTATCAACTAACCGCTGATGAAATCAGCTAATAATTAATACAACAGCCGATTGTTATGGACTAAACAACCTCGGTGTTTATAGTTTCATGCTAAAATTGAAACATGGACGATCATTATAATGAAAATGACGCAATCAATATAACAAAATGGTACAAATCAAAAGCTTGGGTTTCTTTGATTCCATCAATAACAATGAAACATTATCCTAGAGTTTGAACCACGAGGGACTGGGTAGATTGCAAAATTTTGTTACTGGCTTCTCGATTAAATAGCTCCACTGCTTCCCCCAACATTGTCATTGATGCTAGGCTTACGAAATTCCGTGCATGAATATCTTTTTCATGTTCTACAAAGGGATTGTAACTTTACTTAAGAAAATCTGTGCATGAATGTCTTTTTCATGTTCTACAAAGGGATTGTAACTTTACTAATGGCAATATGTATTGGTCAATATTTTGTATTTCACCGGTTATAAAATGATATTGAAATTAATAATATCGTACCAGTTTTTGATACCAACCTTTTTGGCATACGCTGATTAGTCTCCTGATTAAATACTAATCAAATATCAAAAAATTTTAAAACTATTGGACTAAATTGAAATTTTTAGCCCTAGTTGTTAGAGCCTCTTTCCTCACTCTGCCCTCCCTAGTTTGGCTGCCTCTCTCTCAAATCACAGCTCTCACTGTCTCTCGCCATCCATTTGTTAGTGGCTTCTTGGTTGCTCTCCATGACTGCTGCTTCTCTACTGAGTTGCTTTTTCATCGCTACCGTTGCTTTACCTTCATATTGCCATTGCTGTTTGTCACAAGCAAAATAGACAAGGTTGAGCATATAGCACAGTTTCAGTTGTTGGACTAATAGGGAAGCTTTGCAAGTTCTTGTAATTAGAGCACAATCTCAATAGATTGAGATTTTTTTTTGAGAAATTAAAAAATCTAATTGAATGAAATGTAAAATACATTGGTTGATCTCCGAGAGAGCCACGTGCTCACATAATACAGATTGAACTAAATGATGACACGTTACATTAACTGACTATTATCAAAAAAGCAAAACGATCTCTTCCTTTCGCGAATCTTCCAGTCTTTACTCGATTAGGGTTGGCGATGGCTAAGTGAATCGGGGGCGAGAACTCTGTCGAAGGAGGTATGTCCAGAAGCTCTCTGGTGAAAAAACAAAGCACTCCTTTCTCCTTTCGACTTGCGACAACGAAGCTTGACAAGTACACTTCCTTAAGTCGTCAATTAGGGTTAGTGCTTTCCATAAAATAACTCCTCTTCTTCTTTTCCAATAGTGATACAGGTCTTTCTAAGGCCTAATCTAACGATGAGTCCAAGTTGGAAACACCAAATAGGTCAAAATTTTTCTTGCTTTCATGCCCTTCGCTACTCCTTCTGCTATCAATCTCTTCGAGCAGATCTAAGATTCTAACTTTGAGTTACTTCTTGTCGGATCCTGTGATGTCTGGTGGTGAGGAGGGTAGCTGGGTTGACCTTGATGGAATCTGTTTCAGGTATGTCCACCGCTACACTTGATTTTTTTTTCTTTTCTGGACAATTTCCTTACGATCCTTCCCTGATCTTCGCAGGGGGGCTTCCGTGGAGAGATTGTGGCTCTGGCATAATAGGTACTTATCTAACTTATCTGATTCTTGATCATCTGATCCGTATGTAATTTCTTGAAGGGTTCTGAGCTTGAGGATATCCATTGAGAGAGATCATCATACAAAATTAATTCAGAGTAGAAAATACAGGTAACTCTTTCTTGAATACTGCATAGTTCCTCAGTTCTGTGATAGGGTATCTGCGTGTGTTGAGCTATTTGATTTGCCTTTTGTTGTGCATGGTGAGTAGTGGAACTTTAGGGAGGTATAGAATGCAAGTAGGCTATAATCTCCATATACTAGTCAGTCTCCTACTACAGTGTCGTCTGATCTGATGATGATCAGTTGTTCACTGATGCTTGTGGTAGTGAGATCAATAGTAGAATTTAGAGAATTAGTCTTGTCTCTAAATCTTCTATCATTCCTTTCATTCCAAATGACCTGAGCACATGTAACAACCGATAATAACATGATTTCTTTCTCATGTTTAATCATCTGCAAGTATGGGATATCTAGTAGAATATCTGTAATTCTGCCATAGGAGTAGTCAGGGAAACTTAGAGTTGAGATCTTTGCCCAAACTTCCTCAGAGAACATACAGTCAAAGAATAAATGATCTCTAGATTCATCCTCTTGCTTACATAGTGTACAAATCTTAGAGATGGTTAGGAAATTCAACCTATCCAAGGTGCTTAGTCTGTTCAGCATAATGAGTCATAGCAGAAAACTCACATTAGGTTTAAGTACCTTGTTCCATACCAGCTTATCCCATCTTACACTCTCCCTCATTCTTCTTACATCTTTTATAGTGATTTTTGAAAAAGAAATACCCTTCCACAAGTAGATATTCCTCTCTCCCTGACTTCGAAATTGAGGTAGGAATAACAATCTAACCTTAACTGGGGGAAGGGACCAATTCCCATTTCTGATAGTTGCTTGGAGCTTTGAATCCTTAGGAAGTCGAACTAGTAGGGATCTGGCCAAATGATTGTGTATTAGTGATCCATTCCCTATCCAATTGTCACACCATAGAGAGATTTTTTCTCCTGTCCCAATCTGACATAGAATATGTTGAAACACATCCTCCCTCAATATGAGAAGTTGGTTAAAAAAACCAGGTGTAGCTATTTTTGGGCTTGAGGGCCCACAAACTTCCTCCTTTTATTATATAGGAATGGATCCAAATAGACCACATAGTTTGTTTTTCACTAAGTAGTCTCCAAATCCTCTTGGAATGAGAAGTCTGTTTTTACTGATTAGAGAACCCAGGCCTAACCCTCCTTCTTCTCTTGGTTGGCAGACTATCTTCCAACTAACTTTTGCTAATCCTCTTTCTCCATTCCTTTTACCCTATAAAAATTGTTTCATTAGTTTTTCAATCGTTTTGATCAACCCTTTTGATAGAAAAAGATAGGAGCACCAGTAGGAATTCATAGACAATATCACAGATTTCAGAAGTTGAATTTTTCTACCATAGGACAGAGCTCTATTTAGCCAAGACCCCAATCTTTTCTGAATCTTTTCGATTAAGGGAATGCATTCACAGAACCTTAGTCTCCTTGAAGAGATAGGAATCCCCAAGTAGAGCAATGGAGGATCACATTCCTGTAATTTGAGACAAAATATTTGAGAGTTGAGTAGCAATTTTGGAAAGGATGAGATAGCTCTTGCTTTGATTCACACTTAGCCCTGACATCTCCTTAAAAAGGTTGAGGGATTTCATCAACAAAGTGACTGAATGAACATTAACCCTGCTTAGGAGAATAAGATCATCTGCAAAACATAAACTAGTTAGTGAAATATTCTTACATTTTTAGTGGTATCTAAATTTTGGATCCGAAGAGGAGTTGTGCTTTAGAATTTGAGTCAGAACCTCCATGCAAATTAGAAATAGGTAAGGGGATAAAGGATCCCCTTTGTAACATCCCGTTCTCAGCGGGAAGGGTAGAATAGTAAATAGGACTGAACAGTGAGAGTTTAGAAATGCAATTGCA
>JAOTAX010000005.1:23147880-23159493 GCA_025629825.1 Erythroxylum guanchezii | reverse complement strand
ACAGTTTGTAAATGACTGAGTTTGATGATATGCAATGGAAACAGTTTGGTTTTAAAAAGTTACCAATTACTATTACTTATTTATTATTGTGATGCCATGTGGAGTATAGTGTTGTTTGTCGGTAGTTCTCTCTTATCGTAGGATATGTATCGGAATGACCTACGGGCGTTACGGTGGGTACTCTACGGTAAGGGGGCGCTACATACATCATTTGCTTTCGAATGTTACAAGCTCAATGATGATGAGCAATGATACTTAACCCATGAGAAGGAGAAATTGACAGTGGTTCATTACCTAGAAGCTTAGTGAGTCTACTTACTGTGAACAAGGTTCGTCGTCTATACAGATAATGCTGTTAAGATCATTTTTAAGACCCAAAAGAAATTTTTCGCAAGACAAGCCTAGTGATAAAAGTTTCTTGCTAAATATGACTTTGTATAGGAGCATAAACTAGGGAGGCATAACAATGTGGCTAATCCATTGAGTCAAAAGAAGTCTTTGTAGCCGTATATGCTATCACTCAAGCAAAATCAGACCTATTAGAGCAAATCAAACTAGCTAACTCCTTTTAATAGCACCTATAGTCGAATTGTGCAATAAGTGAAGGATGGTGTTATGGGGAGATTTTAAGTTGATGATGATGGAATGTTGAAGATAAAGAATATCTAGTTTTACTTGCCAAGTTTTAGAGCCTTGTGAAAAAAAATTAATAAAGGATACGTACGACTCACAGTGGGTTGATCACCCTAGAGTTCAATGGATGTTCACACTCTTTTCCCATTCTCACTATTGGCCAAAGATGGAGAACGCCATACATGTATATGTCAAAACTTGCCTTGTTTTTCAATTAGATAAGCTTGAAAGAAAGAAGGAGGCAGGATTATTGCAACCTCTGTCTATTTTGAGAAAAACCACAGATGTCAGTTTTGATAGATTTCATGGACGAGTTTCTAACGGTGGACAATATGGCCTTAATCATGATAGTGGTTGATAGGTTTTTCAAGTATGAAGCCTTTATGCCAACTTTAGCTTCATGTCCTTTGGATGGTAATGTAGAGCTTTTTTACAAAAATATGGTGAAGTACTTTGGGATTTTAGTGGACATTATAAGTAATCGAGACGTCCAATTTACTAACCAATTTTGGACGTCTCTCTTTGACATGATGGGGTGTGAATTGAATTTTTCCACTGCAAATCACCAAAAAAATAGATGGCCAAATAAAAAGGATCAATAACTTATTGGAGGAATACTTGTTACATTATGTAAGTGTAAGTTAATGAAATTAGTTAAGTTTACTTGATGCTGCCCAGTTTTATTATAACCTATATAGATCCTCAGCTATGGAGAAGAGTCTCTTTGAAGGTTTTTTTAGGACAGCTTCCCCATACCTTTTTTGAGATAGCACAAAAAATGTTAGAAGGAAAATGTCTAGTTGTCTATTGATTTGCGAGGGGAAAATATAGTTGTTGGATCAAGCAATGGATAGTCTTTGTAAAGCTTCGAAGTGAATGAAGAAGTATACGAATCAAAAGAGAAGAACTCTTGAATTTGATATCAGGGGTAAGTTGCTTCTTAAACTGCATAAATTTCGAAGAAAATTAGTAGCAAGTAGGTGCATCGATGATTATTGTCAAAGTATGATGGGCCATTTAAAATCCTTAGAAAGGTTAGAAATGTAGCATATTGACTCAAGTTACCTGAGCAAATAAAGGTACATCCAAATTTCATATTAGTTTCCTCAAAGAATATCATGATCATTTAACAGATCCAAAGAGTATTCAAGTAAAGAGGGGTCCATCAGTGGTAAGGAAATAGTTCGAGAATTAAATTGAGAAGATTTTGGATCATTAAACATTAAGCTGACCTTAGAAAAATCAGAAGATCGAGTTCTTGATTAATAGAAAAATAAACCAATCGCAGCGGCTACTTAGGAGAAAGACACTACCTTGTGGCTATTCGAAGACTATGTAAATGGCTAACTTCAATTTGATTTAATGAGGGCGTTAGGCTCATCTAGTAAGCGTGGTTTGCTAGCCCCTTAACGTCGCAAGAACATTTTGCTGGCCATTAGTGAACCTTGACCAACTTTTAACATCAATTGGGTATGAGGAAGGCATGCCAAAGTAACCAAGGTGACTTAATAGCTTTTTTATGGATATGGGGCATTGATCAGGTAGGCTTGGGCAAGTTAGACTTGCCTTAAACTTCCTTGGTAGCACTAAGGACAAATTAGTGCTCAAATGATGAACTATGGATGTATGGACTAATAACAAATTGAAATTATTGAAAAACTTATTTTTAAAAGATTACATATTTGATAACCGTATAAACGTATTACATATTAAAAAATTACCTGAGCAAATAAAGGTACATCCAAATTTCATATTAGTTTCCTCAAAGCATATCATGATCATTTAACAGATCCAAAGAGTATTCAAGTAAAGAGAGCTCCATCAGTGATAAGGAAATAGTTCAAGAATTAAATTGAGAAGATTTTGGATTATTAAACATTAAGCTAGTCTTAGAATAATTAGAAAATCGAGTTCTTGATTAATAGAAAAATAAACCAATCGTAGAGGTTACTTGGGAGAAAGACACTACCTTGTGACTATTCGAAGACCATGTAAATGACTAACTTCAATTTGTTTCAATAAGGGCGTCAGGTTCATCTAGTGAGCATGGTTTGCTAGCCCCTTAACATTGCAGGAACATTTGTCTAGCCATTATTGGGCCTTGACCAACTTCTAACATCAATTAGGTATGAGGAAGGCATGCCAAAGTAACAAAGGTGACTTAATAGCTTTTTATGGATGTGGAGCATTGATCGAGTAGGCTTGGGCAAGTTAGACTTGCCTTAGACTTCCTTGGTAGCACTAAGGACAAATTAGTGCTAAAATGATGAACTATGGATGTATGGACTAAACCATATACGTGCATTGGTCAGATCATGTGTAGATTGGCTCATAACTTGGCTAACTTTTACCTTTGGATGAAGATCATAGGTGATGTGACAAAGTTAATAGAATAAATCATCAAAGAAGTGGGAGGACATGACCAAAAAACATAGATGATGTGTCTTACCTTCATTTATCACCTATATCTTTTACTTAAACATGGGCTAATGGTAAGTTATGTAAATTACCCACTAAAATAGTGCCTAAAATGGTTAGAGATGTTAACCGCCAACAAAGTTAGTGGCTTAGTGCCCTTATGCCCACTTATTTGTTTACTTGCCCAACAAGTCTGAAAAAGCTCATAAATAGCTTATTTTTAGCAAAGGCTTCATTCATTAAAAGAGTTGGAGCTTTTGTACTATTTGCATCAATTGTGAGTAATATAAAAGTTAACAATTTTGCTATAGAAGCTTTGTGTGTATCTTTCTCTTCTTATTACCGTCTTTTTTTTTTGTTGGCTTAGTGAATCATGTTGGTTTACTTTGCCCTTTATGTGAAACATGTTAAACACAAAGGGATCGGTAAGGTTTAGTTAAATAATGAACGTTTAACTATCATACTTAGACTTTGACTCATTTTTAAGTGCAAATTGGGAGTTCAGTCTTCGTAATACCTACCGTCATCAAGCTAATTACAAGTGACATATTTACACATTGGAAAATTTAATAACTGTTTGTTAGATAATCAATTTATACATGCATATGATTGCTTGTACAATTTATGCATTATTAAATAAGAGTTCTAAGCTGAGAAAATTAATACAATAGATTTCTTCTACTATTCTCAAATAGAACATTTCCTCTCCATTTTACTAAACTGCATATTAATAAGAACATACTTTGATAGCTATTCCTCCCTATAATTTTACTTTGTCTATTATTACTAAATGAGATTTTACTGTATCTTACTAGAAAACATCTGTTTCCTATCATTTTTCTAAGCCTTGACATATTCCATATCTCCTTATGGTCCTTCTTTACTAAAGCTTGAGATGCTTGTTAGAGTTTATTGGTAATGATTGAATAGTTTATGCTTATTAAACTAGATTAAAAAAATTCTTCCAAGTTATTTGAAAAATTATTTTATAAAAAAATTATATATTTGATAAGCGTATATACGTATTAAAGAGAAGACTTCTATAAATGCATGTCGTCTAATAAATTTAGAACCAACGTAACAGTAGCATTCAATAAAGAATAGTTTTGGTTGAGAGTAAAACTGTTTTAGAGGAGTTAATTAATCACATAAATACAGATGACTTTATAATGGGGCTGAGAAAGCGTTACATGTAATAATTATGCTTAGCATACCATGACTGGATTGAGTTAGGAACTGGGTGATCGATGTGTATATAGATATATACAGTTGGTTGAGAACAAAATTGATGATTGTCTGTTCATTTCTATTTGGTCTACTTGTGAGACTTTTTATTTGAGAATGAAGAAAGGTAAGGCAACTACGAACAATACTCATGTCTTCCGAGATTAGAATACGTACCTATTCACTCACGTAATGCCTACTTTCACATGCCATAACCCTATTTCTACTTCATAGTTTACATCAATGTTTTAAAATGGGCTGATTTAATAAATAAAATTTTAAATCGGTCAGCTTTTATAGTTTAATTTAATTTAATAATTTTTATTATTAAAAATTGATTAATTAATTAATTAATTTTATAAATTGATCAATTTTTATAAATTAAAATTAATTAATTAATTTTTATTTAATATTTTTAATTAAACTTTAAAATTTTTTATATGTAAAAATAATTTTTATTTTTTATTTTTAACTAATTTTATAACAATTTAATATCTAATTAAATCTTTAAAATTTTAATATTTTTTATTTAATTTTCGGTCTACCTTTAAAATAAATAACTTATTCCGACAAGTTCACTTACCTATTTTCAACGTAAAATTCCTTCTTAAAATTATATATAAAAAAAAGTGTTGGTAGTAACATACCCGACGTCTTCAAGGCAACAAAACGGTAGGTATCTTCTGTTCTCAGTTTCTTCACATACAGAGACACGGACTGGAACAACCTACGAGACATTGAGGAGAGCTTGTGTCTGTACATCTCTCCGAGAATTATGGAGCCACTTTCCTCTAGAAAAACAACACTCACTCTCACCATCTTCTTCTTCTTCTTCGTGGTGGTTGCCACTCAAGCAGTGGATTTACCACTTCATCCCGAGGATTTACTTCCCTTGTTGCCCAGACAAGCCTCATGGCCAATCCTCAACTATCTTAATAGTGCTGTGGACCTCTTGCCCAAGTTTGTTGGAGCCACCACGTCCGAAAATGATACTATCGACTGGAAAGGGGCGTGTTTTTACGAGAACGAGGCTTGGTTTGAGTTTCATAACGAGAGTGGCACTGAGTTTGGTGGTGGCACTCTTCATATTAAGGTAGCAAGGTTAAATGGGTCTGCTTGTTGTGGGTTCTATCCTGTGTTTCTGATTCTGGGCTTGGCTGGTTTTTTCAGAAATTTAGAGGATTTCCTATTTGTTTTGCTTGTTTTGCAAATTTTTAATGAATTTAAAATAGTCCAGCGTATGTACAGGAGTTGAAATTGTATCCGGAGTTAATTGATTGTTTTGCTTCTTTGTTATTTGACTTTAGTAATTCACTGACTTGGGTGATTGCTTGACATGTAAAAGTTGGGAGATCAAATTTTGTGGGTTTGAGCTAGTTAATAGTCGTACAAGGTTTAATTTTTCCAATGATTTCTTCAAGTTTGTTTTAGGGGCTCTTGTTAGTGGTGCTTCTGAACTGCTGATTTCATGTACGGTATTATGTGGATTATAGATTTTATTTTGGCCACGAAGCTAATTAGGATACTAATACTTGAGTTATTCAAACGTGCTGCTGGAATTGAACTTCCGATAGATAGTGTGTTTTTCTCCTAGTTTTAATTCTTTCAAAATTCTAATACTACTTTATCTTGATTCCCTTTAATTGCGATGCACCCTGTATGAATTTTGATAAGAACAGCATTGATTAGTAGCTAGACTTCATATACGAGGAGGCCGTTCTTCATTACTTATAACTTTTGCAGCGAGGACACGTTTCATGCATTGTTGTCTGAATTGTTCTTCCCAAAGAGTTGTTACAATTCTTGATCTTGCAGTGATTGTTAGTGTTTCCATGTGGTACTCAGGTTAATAAAGCTCACAGTTGGACATGTATGGATCTTTATATTTTTGCAACTCCATATCGTGTGACGTGGGATTATTATTTTCTATCTCGAGAGCATACTTTAGACTTCAAAGAGTGGGAAGGAAAAGCAGAGTATGAGTATGTAAGTTAACACCTTCAATTGCTGCAAATTATTTGATTACTTCTTCTGATTTCAATACTTATGAGTCCCCTATGTGGTTTTTTCAAACTACATCAGGTGAAGAACAGGGGAGTCTCAATTTTTCTGATGAAAGCAGGGATGCTTGGAACCCTTCAAGCTCTGTGGGATGTCTTCCCTTTGTTTACAAATACGGGATGGGGCGAGAATTCTAATCTTAGATTCCTAAATAAGCACATGGGGGCTACGTTTGAGCAGCGTCCTCAACCCTGGGTGACTAATCTCACTGCCGATGATATTCACTCGGGAGATTTCCTTGCAGTCTCAAAAATCCGTGGGAGGTGGGGTGGTTTTGAAACTCTGGAGAAGTGGGTCAGTGGGGCTTATGCAGGTCATACCGCTGTTTGCCTGAGGGATCATGATGGAAAGTTATGGGTTGGTGAGTCAGGGCATGAAAATGAACAGGTAATTCCATCTTGGTTACCTTTAATCATAAATTTTCTTCTTCTATATTTTTGGTAATAATTATATAAAAAATGTGAACCTTACTATATAAATTTTCTGGAGCAAGTTTGTACCTATGATGCTAAGCAACTGTTTGACAACTTTGATTTGTTACATGATAACATTTGTAGGGATGCACCAGTGGCTGGTACCGTACCTGTTTTACACATTTATTGTAAGCTGAAGTTATTTCCTAAACAAACAGATCAAGCTGGAAGTCAATCCTAACTGATTTGCAAATTTCCTTGCCATGCATTATTATGCTGAATTTGATTCTTTCAATATGATCCCTTGTTTCTGGCTCCAGTCACTCCTAAAGGAATTTATGTGTTGGTATTCTTGTCTAAAACAAGTGACCATAGAAGCCTATTGTTTGATAGGAAGATCAATTGATTGGGGCTATTTTGCTTCCATGAGAAGATTTGCTTAAACCTTTCTTCAATTTGCCCTAATGCTAGGATTGTGTCTGAAACTTTATCTCTTCTATTCAATTATGAGGAACTTTGTTTTCAGTATGAAATCAGAAATTCAGCTGCTAGTGCTCAAATGTTTTTGATTTTCTGAGTTAGGTTGTTGTGCACAAAGGGTCATTTTCTTATTTTTATTTACTTTACCCCGCTTCTATGCAGGGTGAAGACATAATTGCTTTGTTATCATGGGATGAATGGTGGGACTTTGAGCTGAATAAGGATGATTCCAATCCCCACATTGCTTTACTTCCTTTGCATCCTGATGTGCGTGCAAGGTTCAACGAAACTGCTGCTTGGGAGTATGCATTAAGCATGAATGGTAAACCTTATGGGTATCATAACATGATATTCAGCTGGATAGACACTTTAGATGGTAACTATCCTCCGCCATTGGATGCTCACCTGGTATGGGTTACTCCATGTTGAATTGCTAAGTTTCCTGCTTGAGTTCGCTGCTGCCATATCTTTTTCTTTCATTATTTTTCTCCTTGGTACATTTTAATTATGTCATTTGATTGTTGTAAAGGTGGCTTCTCTCTCGCTCCCCCTCTCCCTCTCTCTCTCGCTCTCAACTATGTTTCAATCCTCACTTTTTTCCCATGTAGATTCCTATTTATTTGCGAAGCTGAAGCTAGTCCAAATTTTTATGTTTGAAAAAAATACATATACATGACGTACCTGCAGATGTTTCCATAAGTTCAAAGTTTGTCGTTGGTTAAACTATCTAAACGCATGCCAGACTTCTAAAATGCAGATTGCCTTTTTCTATTCCTGTTGTCTAATCAGTCTAAGCCATATATGACATCTTCCAGCAAGAAATATGTGAAGGAGACCATGAGATGCTATATTGAAAATATTATTTACTTGGTTCTATGAATTTGTAAGAATTTTGCCATTATGCTTTTCATCTCTAGATAGATCCAACTGCGATGCAACTGTAGATCTATCAGGAATTTTGGTTTGTGATATTAATAAACAGAATATTTCATTTTGAAAATTTGGCCTTTATTTAAGTACCTAGCATGCTTCTATTAAGATCCAAATTTTGTAGTGTACATAATTTTAATGCCATCAGCTCTGTGGTTTGACAGGTTGCTTCGGTTATGACAGTTTGGAGTCAGATGCAACCTGCATATGCTGCTAACCTTTGGAATGAAGCCTTGAACAAGCGACTTGGAACTGAGGTACTTGGTGTTTTATCAAATTTTGTTATTATTATTAAATTACTTTTAATATCATTCACCACCATTTTAGTATGCTTTAATTGATCATCTATATCATCTGAAACATTTTTTATGTTCCAAAAGTTGTTTAAATAATGCTTTTTGGTGACCTTTTCTTTTGATATTAAGATTTTTGTCAAGTATAACAGGTTGAACTTTTGGGCTTGCCAATTTAGTGATTTAACTAGTCTGCTGTAAACTTTTTAAAACATTTTTCTGTTTTAAAACCTTTAACTATTCTGCAGGGTCTGAATCTGTCTGACGTCTTGGTAGAAGTTGAGAAGCGTGGATCTTCTTTTGGTGAACTGTTGACAATCCCAGAACAGGATGATTGGGTATATGCCGATGGGAAGTCGACCTCATGTATTGCTTTTATTCTTGAATTGTACAAAGAAGCTGGCCTTTTTAATCCAATTGCAAGCTCCATTCAAGTGACTGAGTTTACGGTTAGTCTTTATAGCCTGATTTGATATTGTTTGGTTTGAAACAAGCATCTGATTTTTTTTTTAAAGTTATGTTATACAAGATGTAATCTGTGGAAACAGAGCTGCGGTTTGCATTTCCACTGGATGAAAGTTTGTAGAAACACAGCACTCACACCTACACACTCACGTGTACACCCGAATCCCTTTCATGAAGATCAAGTAAAAGGAAAAAGTTAAAAAATTCACGTATAGATAATAGTAGATGCACAAAAGGTTGATATCTATCGTTTACCGTTTATGCATTGTAATGACAGCCAAAAAGTAGTTTCCTTCATGACCCTTCTTTGGTCAAAGGAGCTAATGTTCTGGTGCCATGTTATGATCATAAATTACGTATGGAGAGTAGTTTCGACAATTCTATATTTATTTTTCTCTCAATGAGATGCAATGGCTAGCTAATTGATGTTGACCTTCATTCTTCTTGTTACCGCTATTGAAAACAATTCTAATCGTTGAACAATGTTTGTGTTTGTCCTTGAAATTGATTACTAGTGGTAAGTAGTATGGCAATTGTCTCACCTCTCAAGGCTGTTAACCTAGTACTTGTCTCATTAATTAATTTTTCTGCTAAAAATACAGATCAAGGATGCATACACTCTTAGGTTTTTCGAAAGCAACTCAAGTCGCCTACCAAAGTGGTGCAATGATGCGGACAACGTGAAGCTCCCATTTTGTCAGATTCGAGGAAAGTACCGAATGGAACTGCCAGGGTACAACACGATGGATCCTTATCCCCATATGAATGAGAGGTGTCCATCCCTACCTCCACGATACTTTAGGACACAGAATTGTTGAAGTCTAGAGCGTTTCAAGTTCACTGGAGGTTCTTGTAATGACAAAAGACGGTCAGCCAAAAGTGGAAGGCGAGTTTGAGTTGGTTGTAAATACTGTGGTGAAACTACGTGATAAAGAACTGCAGCTGCTTGTATTTACATGGTAGTTAGTGTGTGAATTCTTAATGTCGAGAAGATAAACCATTCATTTTCCATATCTTGCAGCATTTCTTCCTTTTTCAGCAAAATTGATATGTGATTTCTCGTAAATTTTTTATGTTCCAATCTACTTATACAGTGTCATTTTAAATGTGATGCAGTTCCAGGATGTAATCTATGTAATCTATAACATGTATTTATCAATTGTAAGCTGAATGACTGCACTTGGTTTAGACGGCAGACAGGCATTGCATCTGATTCCTTGGGTTGACCTTGTGGCTTTGGGATCATATTGGAACCCGTAGCTATAAGCTGGTTGAAGCCATATGGCCAGGACGTATCCGGTGACCACGACCCCCTCGTCCCCTTGACACGGAATCAAGCCACCTAGAGTAGAAAAACATTTCTGGAAGTCCTTACCAATCTTGAAAGTCATCAGCTGTGCCAACCATGACCTGTAACAAAATTTTATCATAATTAATCATTGTTATGTAGATTAATTAATGATTTATAAATTGTTAAAAGTTTTTGTTATATCATAACGATTCTAATAAAATCTTCAGTTGTCCAGGTCAATTTCAATTGCCATGGAGCTGGAAGCGGATTGCAGAAATGCAGTGTTATCGCGCATTCAACAGTTATATTCCACGAAATCCCTAAGACATTTTAAAATAAAGATGAAATAATTTTATGAGTTAGCTAAGTGATTAAGCTTATTTTAATAAAAAATAAGTGTTTTTAATAAAGAAATTTATAAAATTTAATTTATATACTAATGTTTATTTATGAAAATACTTTTAAGATAATGCTATTATTTATAATTGAATACGTACATTTTACAATATTATATAATTACAATATTATTTACTAACTCTATTTTGTGCCTAATGCGAAGTCATTTTATAGTAAAAATTATATAATTACAAAATAACGTCGAATTGAACGCGGCCGGAACTTAGATACATAATCACCACAAAAACCAGTGGATATGAAATTTTCTATTTTTTCAATCTCAGATTCAGTTATCCGAGTAACTTCTACTGATTTTGCATCCTTAATCTTTATTATATCATCAACAGTATTTAAGAGGTCTAACACTCACGGTAGCTCTAATCTATTTGTTTTGGATTCGGCTGTGACTGTGACTGTACAGTGATGACTTAATATCATGACCCATATTTTCAGTTCTCCAGTATCAAATTTAGATTGCGAATTTTTTTAATTTAATAGTATATTAAATCTTTACCGTTAGTTAATTTAGTACTTGATGAACGTACAAGATTTAATGTTAATAAAAAATTGTATGTAAACTAGTTCGAATGAGTACGAATGATTTATGTAATTCATAATTTATGTCTTTTATGTTTGAATAATTAAGAACAAAAATTTACATGTGGTATCTTAGATCTTGAATAGATAATAATAATCCTTTGATTAATGATCTGATGATTGTTTCACTAAAAAAACTATGATTTTAGGATTAATGTTTCCTTTTTTAAAAAATGGTTTATTTACCTGTTGATGTTCATGGATCCAAGCGTAAGAACTTGCTGTCATCTAGAGCTTCAAAGCATTAATGGGTACGAAGTTGTTTGGTTGGCGTAATGGAATACAATGTTAAACCACCTGAGTAAATAAGGAATCCGTCTCCTAGGTGAATCAATTATATATATATATATATATAATTGTTGGCCCAACCCATCTGCTATCGCTCCCCATCTTCGCACAAGAATCCAATGGC
>JAOTAX010000005.1:23125209-23136956 GCA_025629825.1 Erythroxylum guanchezii | reverse complement strand
TCAACTAACATCATTTAAAAGTCAGCAAATTTTAAAACCATTCATTGCATTCATTCACAAAGTTTACACTGTTTCCAATAGACAAATATTCACAAAAACCTCATACAAGTTCTAACAAAAACTGCAAAATAAAAGCTATAACTCTCTGACGTCAGCTGACAGACCTGAGCCATAACTTAGTCCAAAACGTTCTTCTAATCCAGAATAAATACTAAGTCTCCTGTCTTGTACCGGAAAAACTACGTTGCAATTTTTTATGAGTTTTACGAATTCAATGAGTGAACCATCATTGATGATTTCATCGGATTCACATACACAAATCACTTATTTCACAATTATTCATACAGAACATAAATATTTCAAATACTCACATTGTTATGGCACATCATTTAATCAACGCGAATCATATCATATATAAACACATACAGATGCAGACTCCACATTCGTTATTAATGTTGTGACCATGTGCCTATCACATATACAAATACTGGCCCATTGGGCTCAGTCAGAAACATATATCACGGAGCATAGCTCTAAGTGCCGAATCATATACTACAGAGCAAAGCACTTGATCAATACTAGTCACTCCAGTCATAGCAACTTTATCTGAGCATGCATTTTATGAAATGTATCAATTCAGAATTTACCATATATCATAATCATTTATAAAGCACAGTCAGAATTTCATAAACATCGGACCTAAGTCCGGCATTCAACTTTCGTTGAGAATTCACATTTCATACAGAATGATCAAACAAATCAAAGCACTTCCAATATAGTAGTCCAAAATATTTACTCCTCGAACTTTAAGTCCGGAATTCAGAAACAAATCGCAACAATTCAATAATTGGCAAATCAAATCAAATCAATCCTAGGAAATTCATCTAGGTTGGCTCACAGTATGCTCCAAGAAGCTATTGCCTAGACGGTCCGGCAATGTTCTGCTGGCGTCTGATGTGCTCTTCTATAACATACACAACACATTCACAAATGTCATATTTTTGCACAAATGTACAAGTATTCTTTTATGCAAATCAATGTATAGAAATTATGCACAATACATGTTCAATGACAATTCCGGGGTACTTTATTGCGATCCTTATCAACAAATCATTCAGATATCAATGCTCTCATTAATACCATTTATATTTATAATTGGACCAAAACAAAAAAATGCCAAAATAATTTCATAACTTCACTGACCACTTCAGATTTTTCTTTTAATACACATACGGGTCAACTTTGCATACTAAATATGATAAAGTAAATGGAAAAATTGGGCCATACTTTCTTCTAGGAAGTTATTCTCTAATGTCTTAAGTTTGTAATGACTCCAAGATCATCTAATTTGATTTAGTATTCTATCAGTTATGCTCACAATACCATAGACTGTGTATATTTGAACATTGGCTAATACATGATCATACCCTCGAATTGTACAACTCATATCTTTAAACTCAGCTGTCCAAAAATTACAAACTTTATACCAATTTAAAGATAGGAGAATAAGATACAACTTTGGTGAAGACACCTCAGTGTAAATCAGCCTACATCAATACAGTGTATTCAATAACCACAGGACATGATTTCTGTCCCTTGTAATGCTACAGCCTAAGCTAAGATGCAGTTTCATGTCAAATTTGAAAGTCTTAGAGATAGAATTAAAATTCGACTTCTTCAAAAAAGTTATAGAAATATGTCTCTAGGTTAATATGAATCAAAAATCATCTCATTCAGAAATCTACAGCTCAAGTTATAATCAGAAAACCGAAACATGTTCATGAAAATTTCTAGTTCATAACATTCCAGCAGACTTTCACTCTTTCTTACTATCAATCACATTCAAATCAATTCAGATAACTCTAAATTTTTATAAAGAGAAAGAAAATGCCTTAGGAATCCATTGGTCCCAGTTTCAAGTTATTTGGAGTTCGGATAAAAAAGTTATAGGCAAAAGACTTAGGGTTGTTCAATGAAAAACTCTAGTTTTTAACCCACACAGATCAACCATCACCTTTTCTCTCTCTAGCACGCCAACTTCATCTTCTTCACCAAACCCAGATCACCGAACTACACTTCTTCTCTTCTTCTTTCTTTCTTTCTTTTTTTTTTTTTGCTTCCTTCCTAGACATCACAGCTAACACATCTACTACACAAACCACTTTGTTTTCTACTTCCATTACAAATAAATCCAAAATTCCAAAATTCTATACATACATAACAAACATTCTACTGTTCATCACGTTAGCATATTCCATTTTCTGCATCTTTCTTTTTTTTTCATCACAACAACCCACGTTTTCTATCATTTTCCTCCTTAAAACACCACACCTCATTATACTCTATGTTTTCTTAAACTTTAACTTCACATAAATCCATCCCTAATATTTCCCAAACATTAACGCCTATATTACAAAAACAAAGCATGTTCATCAACTGCACTTTGCATTTTTTTTTCCTTCCACTTTCTCCAGACGAAACACAACCCTTCTAACTTTTTAATCATGCATTTCTAACTTCAAATCACTCTCCAAATAAGTCAGAATCACATTTACACTTCAACAATCATAAATCCGAAATCCGATATATTCCCTCTCTCTCTCTCTATTGCGTTTTCATGCTTACTACACTTGTTTCATTTTTTTTTTTGACTTTCTGCACTCTTCCTAAACACAGTTTAAAGATTCTACTAGCTCGAAATTCACCTCAACACTACCTTATGGCATATTGTTCCACAAACATGCAAAAACAACATATTCATACTTTTACAAATCTTTCATTTAGTTCATTCAGTACCGAAACTACACTTTTCCAACCTCTCATACACATATTCATTTACACAGTGGAAACAACATTAAAATCACTTACTTAAGTCAACAATTACTCCAGCACTGGAAAGGAACTCAACAACACAAAAGTATAATAAGTTGTTATTTGGTGATGAACAATACAAAGCTCTCTGCTGTTTGCTTTCGATGAATACCAAAAGCTACAGTGATCTTTTCTTAATCCCAGCATAAACCATGCGTAGACATAAGCTACGTGTAGTCTTGCATGCCTAACACTTGTCTCCATTGCATGTCTTCCACTTGTCCACTAGATAAGCTACCATTTGTCTCATAGCTATAGGTCCACATGTCATATATGATTTTATCCATTTGTCACTCTATAATTTGTCCATTTGTCAACTAATTTCTAATACAATTGTCATAGTTCTATTTGTCCCTTATTTCAATATTTTTTCTAGTCTAAAATACCTCAAATTTTTTTGATAAATTTCTAAAATATCCGAAATGTCTCCAAAAATGCGGAATAAATTCCAATACACACTAAATTTAATTTTCAAGATAATTAATCCATAATTCACCAAAAATTCTTAAATAATAACTATTATCACCAAATAAATTTTCAGCTCAAATAATTCACCAAAATTTCAAAATATCTAAAATATATCAAAATTGTCAAATCACAATTAATACACTCTAATTTAATCCACAATTTCCACTTATAAATCAAATTAACCCAGAAATGCCAATGAATGCATGTACAATCATATGAATGTGCAAAATAAATATGTATGTCACAATTAACTTTATGCATGACGTGCATTTTCCTAATTTCACAATACTTTCTCATAAATTACTATTTTAGCCTTAACATGGGTAACAGGATGTTACAATTCTCCCCTCCTAACAAAATTTCGTCCTCGAAATTATTATCTAATTGATCAAAAAGGTAGGGGTACTAATTTATCACATGATTCTTCGTTTTCCCATGTGGCTACCTCATGAACTAAATGTCAGATGCGGTGCGATGGATGAATATGTAGATCCTAAATCTACCAATGCATATGCTTCAAAATGAAAAATACTCAATACACCTGCTATCGCATTTGGAGAGTTCGGCGCTTCCTGTGTGATGATGGCATATACTCTAGCTTGAGATTGCGGCTGGTTACTCCGCAGCTCGATCATGTAATGCTTTTAGAGGATATGGCGGGAATCAATTTCCCTAGACTAATAGTGTAATTGGTTTTCTTCCCTCTTTTATATATATATATATATATAAAGGGTTTATGAAGATACAAAGATTTTTTTTTTGGCTTTAACAATTAACAACTATGGATATTTTCGTTAGTTATTCTTTTGTCATTTTTAATTTATGTTTTCAAATTAAATATTGACATTTAAGGACGTCAATGGGTAGAGCCCGGCTGTTCTTGACCTAGTCCGGTCTGACCTTCAGATTGGGCGGCCCATGGCCTAACAGGCCGAAACTAGACAGTTGTGGTTGGATGGACCACAGACAGGCTGAGCCTGCTCGACCCATTCTTAATAATTTTAAAAAAAATTAAAAAAAACGTTGTTTTTATCTTTTTGATTTGGCTGAATAATTTTAGCCTTAGCCCAAGCTAAAATTGACATTATATCATTACTATAAATTCTTAAGAATAAACTAAAGTAAATAATACATATTCTATATATTTCTCATGTATTCCATTCTTAACGAAACATCATTCCATTTTTTAATCTATTTATACAAGTGAAGTAAATGCCTTGTTATTTTATTCCTTATCTATTTATGCAAGTGAACGAAATACCCTCTTAGAGTTACAAATTGGTTTCATTAAAATGAAAGAAAAATAGTAATTTATCATGGAAGAAGAAAAGAAGACCCATAGCTAGTTCTACATCTAAACACAATAACATATATAATTGAAACACCTATTTGAAAAATTTTCAATCAAAAGAAAAAAATACATTCAAACATTAAATTTTAAATCATTACTTGGAATATTCAAGTATAGGTGCAAAAATGTTTGACGGGTCCTATCTTGAGGTAACTAACAAAGGACCTATTCTTGAGGTAACTAACAAAGGATTTAGTACAATATCCATTTAAACCTAAAGGTTAAATGGAGAAAAGACCCTAATATTCTAAATAAAATCCATAATTACATACATTGATCATCTTTCAACTGAAACCATCATTACACAAGTATATCTTCTTCATATTGTTTGAAAATTGAAATCAAATTACTTGTATTGGAGATATATAATGTAAATTAGTTAATTGATTAATAAATTAATTAGTAATTCAAATTATTTATTTTATAAAAGAAAATTCTACATTACATATTTATATTTCAATTTTATTTTGGCAATAGAATCTAAAGAAACTATTCAAATTATTTTAAATCGATTATATGTATTAAAGATATATATAATTTATTAATTAACATTTTTATTTTTATTTTTCTTATATACATACGAATCCATTTAAATATGCACATAATTTTATATCTAATAATTAATATTTGTCCTTTTTTCGAAACACTTTGTTTGATTGTAGTTATATTTTTCAATGTAGTTTTTAGGATTTTGATTCTTGATTTTTAAATACAAATAAAACTTTTTTAATTGCTACATTTTCAATAGAAATTAAATTAATTTTATTAATTACCAAGCACTAAAGTTATTTATAAAATATTTAATAATAAATGTTAATTATATTATTATAAATAATTAATTGATTGATTAAAATGTTTATAAAATTTTATTAGTATTTATTTATTAATATATTTCTAAGTGTTAAAACTAATTTTATTATTTAAAAATTAAATAATTATATTTTAATAATTCTTATTTAGTAAGTAACTACTTTTAAAATTCTTAATATTATGTCTGTTAAGATATTTTAAATTTATTAAATTTTAATAATTATAATTTTTAATAGTAAATAATATTAACTAATTGAATAATATTTATTTAATTAATAATGAAATTATAATATGAAAAATAAAAATAGAAAAATTAAAACTAGATTTTATAATTTTTATAAAATATGAAAATATAGAAAAATTAAGAACTCAATAGTGAATATGAAAAGGAAAAGGAAAATGAAGTATAACCGCACAAGTTCCAAAGAGAAATAAAGAATAATTCCTTAGTTAAACAATTTAAACTATTGAAAGTAAGTTTAATAAGGGTCAATGTAAGTGGTTAATTCTATATGTATTTTCTGTATAAATAATATGGTCTTTTTTAATTAATTAAAATTATTAGAATAGTCCAAAATCTGATTAATTTAATTTTTCTTATGTTAATTTTGAGTTGAATTGACCGATATATCATCTCCTACTTTTGTCTTTGTAGTAGCTAATATGTTGATGTATCACGAAAGAAAATGGATGAACAAGCATTCTCTTTATTTCGCACTTACATAGATTTAGATGCTCTGAATCATGTTCGACGAAATTATACATAGACCTAATACGAGACTGCTTCTCGTGGGTTGATGTTTCTGAAAGTAAAGACAACATTACCTATATGAGTTTCCTTGGCTTGATCTTGATAGGTAATCCCCCAGTTGGAACTGGCAGTGGACACCTACTGAAATGATTATCTGCACACAGTTCCCATGTAAATCGCGTAACTAGGTAATGGATGGTGACAAGGGTTTCAATCTTTGCAAACTCATATCCTGGACATATCCGAGCTCCTCCTCCAAATGGAACAAAGCAATAGGGTGGAATTGCAGCTTGGTTCTCGAACCTACTTGGATCGAACTTAAACGGTTCTGCAAATATTTTTTCATCATTATGAGTCATACTTGTGACCCAGAAGACCTGAAAACCATAGATAGAAGGATGTCAATAAAATGCAAAACTAGCTAAGCATTGAAGGTACGATGTGAGGGTGTTACTCACCTGCCATCCTTTAGGAATAAGATATCCATTGTACTCTATATCTTTTACAGCTTTTCTAAAGCCACCAAATATGGGAGGATGCATTCTCAGGGTCTCCAAAGCTACTCTCCAAGTGTACTTCATCCTGCCAAGATCCTTCCACGTTAAGGATTCTCCCTCCTGCTTTCCCCTAGCTATTTCTTCCTGCTCTGTAAACAAACTCTAGTATATCAGCTACTTGCTTAATACGTTTACTTGTACACTACTAATTGTCCCATGTCTGAAAAAATTCGTCAAATTTGAGGTTTAATTCCCTGATTTTACTTGGATGTTGTCACATACAAGTCTTAGGCCATTTCATGTTTCCAACGTACCAAAACAACGGTGACTCCCTTTTATATGTTTCGATCCATTAATGTGTTAAAGCATGGAGCTGAGTAATCGAATTTAAAAAATTCCAATTAATTGAAAACAAGTTTACGTATCCGATGGCCATCTAGGTTTAGGTGCAGCACTATTTTTATCCAAAGATAGAGCATTCGATGTATACCTTGCAGTACCGATGCGTATATAGTAGGCTGATTAGCTAGAAGTTGCATCAAAAAAGTGAGCAGAACAGAAGAAGTGTCATGTCCTGCTGTCATAACTAGCACTACATTGTTTACAATTTCCTTCTCACTCATAACTTGCCTATTCTGTTCATCGCAAATGCTGAGCAGGCAAGTGATGAGGTCTTGGTGTGAATCTGCACCATTTTCCACTAATCCCCTCCTCTTTTCCTCGATAAGTTGCTTTACCATGTTCTGTACTCTCTTACTCGCTCCAAGACTTCTATGAAAGCTTGTGAAGGGCAAGTTAACAGGAAGTGACCACATTCCTTCTAACATCTCTTCAAACCAGTTCACAAGTTTATCTCTTCGACTTCCTCGTTCAACCCCAAATAAGAGAGAGCTAATTATGTTAAATGTAAGCGTCTTCATTAAGGGCAAGACCTGTTAAGCATGATCTTTTTTGTCTGAATATCAGGAAAGATTTTTTGATAACACATAACAGTAGATTAACAACAAAACATATTCACTCCTCAGAAGATGTAGTAATTAGTAACTAAAAATCTTACCTTGACTCTTGTTTATCATCCCAGTGCATCTCAATATGCAATTTGACCTCCTCATTCATTTTGTCGACATAATTTCTCAAAGACTCGGGCTTTAGGAATGACATGAGCGCTTCTCTAACACGTTTGTGATCAGGGCCACAGAGTTCAAGCAAGTTTCCTTCACCCAAAATCTTTCTGAGAGACTTGTTTTGCTGGTTTGAGAGACTGTTTCCATCACTTGTGAACACAAACTTGTTGGCAGCTTGACCATAAATGAAGACCGTTGGATTGCCAAAAAGGCTAAGTTTTGATATAGGGCCATATTTTTGGATTCTTTGCTCAATCCATTCCTCAGCCGTGTTGGCTCTTAAAGCTCGGAGCAAACCAAGACTTTGGCCTATAAGTGGGATTCCAAGAGAACCCGGAGGAACATTTTTGCTTGATCTTCTACTCTTCTTGTAAAGAATGAGAACTGGAATAAGGAAGATCAAAATGTTCAAGAGGTCGCTCATCATATTGTTTTATTTCACTTAAGGCCTCTTTTCCTAGAGAGACAGAAGCCTTGCTTCTCAGAGATCTCAGAAATCAGAGCATGTTCCCAGTATTGGGATTGGGGAAATTTTCTATAACTTCATTCTAGTCAGAATACAATAAATATAGATAAAATATTACTTAAATCTATTTTTTAAGTATAAAGTCAAAAATGTCAAGTAGAACATTATTGAAAGTTTGAACCTAAGATTTATTTTATTTCTTTACTAGGCCCGTTGAACAAAATTATTCGTTTGAACTTTGAAGTCTGAAAGCAACAATTTAACAAATTATTGGTTTGAACTTTCAACTTTGACGTCCGAAAGCAACACCTATGACTATTGAGTAGTAAATTATGACACCATACGCAGCGCTTAGTCCATGTCTTTGACGGTGGAGATAGATAAGACGACAGAGACAAAAATTTTGTATCTTGCAGTGTTTGCTTACTGTCTTTAACTTATTTTTGTTCTGACTTCATAATATAGAGACAAAAATTTTTTGTTTCTTCTAAGACTATGGTATAAGATTTCTTATCCCGGGGATAGAAACAAAATACATAAGCAACTTTCAGAAACACCACTCACCTCACATAAGCAACTTTTTATTCTTTATTATATTATTAAACTCATCATCATCATCATCATTATTATTATTATTATAAATGTTAAACTTATTATTATTATTATTATTATTATTATTATTATTATTAATTTTGAACTTATTATTATTATTATTATCATCATCATCATCATCATCATCATCATCATCCTTATTATTATTATTATTATTATTATTATTATTGTTATAAATTTTCTACTTATTATTATCCTTTTTATTATTAATATTATTAATTTTATTATACGAAATTAATTATCTTATTATTATTGTTGTTATTAATTATTGTTATTATTATTATTATAAATTTTGTAATTATTAATATTATTATTAAGTATTGCTATTGCTGTTATTATTAATTATTATTGTAAATTTTGTACTTATTATTATTATTGTTGTTGTTGTTGTTGTTGTTTTTGTTATTGTTATTGTTATTGTTGTTGTTATTATTATTATTATTATACAAAATTAATTTTCTTATTATTATTTTTATTATCATTATTATTCATAATTAATTTTCTTATTATTATTGTGATTATTAAATTCCTTATTATTATTAATTTTCTTCCTCTTCTTCTTCTATCATCATCATCATCATCATCATCATCATCATCATGCGAAATTAATTTCTTATTGTTATTGTTATTATTATTATTTGTTAACTTTTTTACTAATACAAATCATTCATTTTAAAATAATCAATGAATTACATATTTCCAATCATATTATACCGCATGGATATTTTAGTCATTGACACTGTTTTTATATTCTGTCAACTACAACCAAGCACATTTATGTTCTCGAGACGGAAATAGTTTTATCTGTTTCATCCATCACAGCCAAACACTTCACTGTTTCCAAATTTTTGTCTCATTCTGTCTCTGCATACTGGAGACAGTAACCAAACACAATGTATGAGTCCTAAATTATCGTAGATATAGGCAATATGGAATTTAGTAAAATAAAGAAGCATCAAAATTCTTTAAGCTGTTTGTTGATATCAAAGTATGAGCCCTTAACATGAATTAGTAGTTAGAATGTTAACTAATATACTTGTTCTTATTTTATAAATTAGATTTCACAAAAGGATTCTCTTACAGTTTATTTCTTTTCATTGTAAGGGGGCTTGTATATTTAAATCTCAAATAGATTTCAATAAGAGAATACATATTCTTTATCAAAATAAATAACACTTAAAAAGATTTATACTATAAGAAGTTAACTTCTTGTTTAAAAACTATTGAAACGACCTATTTTAATTGGGTTAATTAATGTACTATGTATTTTAATGAGAGAAATAAGAGTTATTTTTCACATATTTAAATAAAAATCAAGAAGAACATATGGCAGAAGTCAAATGCATATCTACTTGCTCAAGGAAAAACCAAAATTCAATCTCCTTATCTATTCTAATTGGCATATTCCTAACATAGCAGTGCTTGTGATTCAAGTCTGATCATCGTATATATGCACCATTAGACTAGCTAAATAGAAGAGTGAGATTGTTATCGAGGTTTGCCTTCATTGACTATTATGTAAATTAGTTTTCTTTTCATGGCTTAATATATATTTTCATTATTAAAAAAGTATTTGTTTTCCAAAGTATCAAATTCCTTAAAATTGGATATTGAGGTGTTGGATCAAAAGTAATTTGCTAAACTAAGCCTCCATTAATCTCCTATGACAATTTTCAAATCCTATTTGTCATCTCAATCTTGCTCTACGGATATAGTAAAGGAGTTGAGTCCCTTAAGGTCATGTTAACATGGTTCATTAGGCTTAAACATACACATCTCTAGGACATTTAAATATAGAAGTTACGGAGGTTCAACATATTCTTGTTCATTTATTCCTCTGGATGAAGTGCTTATGAAATAAATAATTTAGAGAGAGATACATGCACACTAATTCCTCTCTACAAGAACAAAAGGGACTACTAAAGCTATAACAATTGTACAGGTATCAAATTACTCAGCACATTTTTGAAATTATAAGAGAGGGTAATTGAGAAGAGAATGAAAATCTTGAAAAACCAATTTGGTTTCATTTCAAGGTGGTTCATGATAGAAATTGTACACTTCTTTAGACGATTAATGGAATATTATAAGGACAGTTAGAGGGACCTATATATAGTTTTCATTAACATAGAGAAAATTTATGATAGGGTACCTAAGGAAGTCATATAGAGGTGTTTAGAAGTTAAGAGAATTCCTATATACGGGTTATTAGGGATATATATAAAGGTGTTATGACTAGAATAAGAACAACAAGAAAAGATATAAATCATTTTCTATTGATATTGGGCTACATGAAGGATTCTCGTTGAGCCCCTTCTTGTTTGCAATAGTTTTGGATGAACTCATCAAGAATATCTAAGGGGATGTGCATTAGCATATGCTATTTATTAATGACATTGTTTTAATAGATAAAACAAAAGAGAATGTTAATATCAAGCTAGAACTTTAGAGGGGAGCGTTAGAGTCAAACGACTTTAAATTGAGTATGATTACAACTGAGTACTTATAATGTAACTTTTCAACTCACATGGTTGCACCTTATGTGAAAATAAATGTTAGTCCAGAAGTTATACCATAAAAAGATTGTTTTAAGTACCTTAGATCTAACATACAAAACAAATGGTGAGATAGATGATTGGTAGGCGTCGAAACTACCAATAATAATCCTACTTTCCTAAACAAATAATTTGTAATAGCAGCCAGTAAGGTTGATTCCACAAAGATTGGGATGGAATTTTAATTCTTTCTTAACAAATAACCAAAAGTAAATGAAGGGGATTTATGTTGTAGAAAATTA
>JAOTAX010000005.1:23107556-23119424 GCA_025629825.1 Erythroxylum guanchezii | reverse complement strand
AAAATGTTACAAATAGTTAATTAATAACATTTATAAAATATAATATAAAATTATTTGTAGCTATCAATAAATGTCATATTAAACTCGACAATAACATGTCAAAACTGTTACTAAAGTATTATATTTAGTAACATGGGCTGTCATAGCATAGTCATTAGTGTTACCATTCATATTTAATAACACTTATCACCTGTTACCGTTTGTCATTTTTGTTGTAGTGTCAACAATAACTATTAAATTATAAATGTCACCATCAAGAGCTAAAATGTGTTATAATATGTCAAAATCATGAATTCTCAATTATCCATTTCTTCATTCAACATAACTCTAAATTTAACTGCATCTCTCCATGGTGTATTGTTAATTCTCTATCTCTTTAGAAATTGTTTATATTATTCTTAGCTTAATGTTTGGGTATTCATGTATGAATGATTAATATTCTTGTTCTTAATAGATTGTTTATGTATGAACTCAATGCCAGAATATCGAATACAATACCTAATAGTTGTATTTTCAATAGGGATAACATAGCATAGGTTAAATGACCCAAGCTTGTATGGTTGTTGCCTAGATTAATCTATTTTCCTAATTTGTAATGTGACTGCCCTATTAAATCTTGAGAACTTATTTTAGGTTATTTGATAGTTGGGTTTAACCAAAGAGATTATTTTGATTAAGCATGACCTAATGGAAAGCCAAGGTTAACAGAGCTTATTGTTAACCTACGTTTAATAGTTTCTAAGAAATATATGAGAACAATAAGACGATTAAGTATGTTTAATTGTGTGTATGCTAAGATTGGAACAAAAACTGGATTCTAAACTTATTTATCAATTTTCTTACTTTTATATTCTTTAATTTGAATTACTTTTGTTAGTTCAATTTTACTTTGTTTTGTCTTTCAATTCCAACCAAACCACAGCCCCCATATCATACACACCAATTCTTTTCATTATAAAAGCTTCACGTACACTCCTTGTAGATGCAATCCTTACTCACCACTGCTATAAATCTTAGTGTGTAGAGTTAGGTTTTATTTTCTGGTGCATTCAACACTCATTAAGAATTTTGGCGCCGTTGTCGAGGAGTGAAGTGCTTTAGTTTTAGTTTGTGATTTCAATTGGTATTTTGTATATATTCGTTTATAATTAGTTTTTACATTTATTTCTTGATCTTTTTATGTTTATTAGAGTTTGTGTATAGAAAGGACATTGCAAAGGGAGTGTGTCAATGCTGTTGGGGAAAATTTTTCCCATAACCCATATTCCTAATCCTATAACTCTGGTTGGAGAGATCACTTGAACCTTCGTTATGGAGGGGATAGCCAACAACCTATATAGGTTGCAGGGTGCATAGCAATTCCTATATAGACTAAAAGCCTCTTATTCCAACTCAAGTATATCTCTAGAAGACTTAGTTAAGTCTATTTCCACTAATACTTCACATTTCTAGCATGATGTAAGGCAATTTCTGCAAGATACAAGGTTGAGCATCCAAAATTTGGAGACCTATATGGGTTAGATGGTGATGGCTATCAACCACTTAGAATGACAAAGAAAAGGAAAGTTCTCATCCTAACTTGAGGTAAATCCAACGAATGTCGATGTCCTGACCTTTACAATGGTGAGAAGCTTTAGAATCCTAAGAGGATTATTCAAAGGATTGCTAGTGAAGAAGAAGTTGAGAAGGAGTTTGAAGGAGAAAAGGATATATCATCCAGCTCAAAGGTAAATGTTGAATCCCGAATTGTCGTCAAGAATAATCCTCCACCTTTTTCTAACAGGTTGGAGAAATTGAACAAGGAGGAGAAGGTTAAAGAGATATTAGAGAATTTTCAAGAGTGCAGGGATTCAGCTGAATGTGAGTGGTCATCAACTCAAGTCCTATCCTACAAAATCCCAAGTGGAAAAGGCGAAAGTGGAGACACCTAAAGACCATAATTTTGTCATGTGAGGAGGAAAGCATGGAGTTGAGCCAACAACAATAAACAAAGGCATTGCTTGGAAGGCAACCCAAGAAAAGTTTGCTTATTTTTTCTTTACATTTTTGCATTTTTTATTTATGTTGAATATTCTATTTCTTACATTTAATGTTGCTTTAGGAACAATGTAAGTGTTAAGTATGGTGTAGGGATTATCATATGTGCTTTTAAGTTGTTTGTTTCTTAAGTGCATAAGTGTTTTTAAGTTTGTTTGTTTGTTATATGTTTTTAACTATACAAAAAAGAGAGAGAATCAAATCAAATGACCTATTGATATGATTTTTTCCCTTTTGTTTAGTCCCCTTGAGTTTTATTAGCCTTTTTTTGTGCTAACCACATTACAAACCTTTAACCTAACCAAATGTCCTACTTAAGCCTTAAAGCTAGTGGAGCATTTATAATTGTTGATGTTTATAGATGCACAAGAGCATAAGGGTGGAGGTGTGCTATTATGCAAGTTGTTTATAACTGATGGAGTGCAATTTTATCTCTCATCAATGAATTCCATGGTTGATATAGTTTCTTTAAATTTTTGTTGAAAAAAAGAAAGAAAAAAAAGAGAAGAAAAAGAACATTGAAAATTGAAAAAATATATAACAAAAAACAAAAATGTTTTAAATAAAATCATTAAGGAGGAATTGTTTTGTAAAATCATTTATATTAGTATTTCCTCTTAAAATTATATGGAATGAGTGATTTGAGTATAATTCATATAAGTAAGATGTTACTTTGAAGGATCACTCATAGTTATAATGTGGTATTTAACAGTAATTTCTGTGAGTGATTCCTTCTAGTTCCTTATACTTCATGTGATTTGTGTATGAAGGATTGAATCTAGATTGTCAATGTTAGTTTTTGCACTTGATGTTAAATTGAATGTTTTTCTTGCTTCACTAGCTTTGATGTTACATTGGTAATTTTCGTCGCTAATCTACAATTTTCTTGTAATATACACTATCCAAATACATCTCACCTTAATCTTTGCTCATATTACATCCTTAAAAAGTCGTTTGATTCATAATTATGCATGTGAATCCTAGTGGTCGAGAAATAAAATGATATGCAAAGTTATAGAATATCTTAATCATGAATGGTGATTAAGTGTACCCATAGATCTATCTTGTTTAAAACACTTTGTCAAAGTCTACCCCTAAATTGCTTAGTTTCTAAAGACAATGATTGTTGATTGATCATGAGTAGAGACATTTAATGCTTAGTTCTTGCCATAGTTTTGAAGGTTATTCTTCTTTTCTTAGGACTATTTATTCTTGAAAAATATGGAAAATATAGAAGTATTTTAATTTGTGACTTTGATTTTGTCGTTTTGCTCAACGACAGTTAAAAGCTAAGTGTGGAAGGACTTCATAACTTAGGCCCTTTTGTAGCAATTTAGTAGCTTAGCCAATTTCATTGACTGACTTGTTTGTACCAAGTTCTTACTAAAACATGTCACCATCATATTTGTAGAAGTTATGAAAAATGCATACCAGTCGAATATTGAAAAGAGAGTCTCACAACACCAATTTTCTTCCCCAACTATGCTTTACTGGTAAGATCTTTTAGAAGTTCAAAGTGCAAAAGAGCAGTACATTTTTCCCATCCACATCAATGTCACGTCATAATTATTTTTTATAAATATTTCGAATTCAAGCAAAGCTAATAGGTTAAAATAAAAGTAAATAATGTTACTATGTGAAGTTAGATAATATAAAGATTAGTAAAATAAATGATTTGAACTATAATATTTGAATTAAATTAATTTATACTTAAAATGTTTAAAAGTATTTAAATTTTCAATATTTTAAATATAAACCAAACTCTATCAACATTAATTTAAAATTACATAATTTATTATTTATTATGAATCTTTTTCGTCAATCAGGCATTTTATCTTGTAAGACTGACCTACATCTCTGCCTCTTAAGCCCTGTTTTTATATAATTAATAATAAATTATATATAATTAATAATAAAATTTTATTATTTTAAAATAGAAAATTTTTAATAAATTATTTGTTACGATTGTAACTTGAACCGTGATTTTTTAATTAAATATAATTTCCGTTTTAAAATTATAACGTTAAACTTTCTGTAAATGTCATTTTAATATCGAGGTATAATAATCATTTATTATACATTACATTTCATTACATCCATCTTCTAAATAATATTTCACTACATTACATTATGAACCCTTCCATCCTTCCCAAAACAACTTTTATTTATATTACATTTCATTCCATTATAAACTGTTCCATTCTATTTCATTCCATTATAAATTATTTCATTCCTTATCATTCTATTCTATTAAGTAACATCTAACTAAACAGACCTTTAATTATGCTTCTTCACTCCGTAAATTTCTTACTTCTATTTTGCTTCTACGTCTCAAAATTGTTAAATTTTTAAAGAATTTTTTATCTTATGATCTGCATCTATATTTGTTACAGGCTTTAATGCAAATGAAACATAAACGTTACTAGTGTTTTCTACCTTCACCACTAAACCATCACTCCACCTCTAGAATTTGCTCAACTGGCCATCCATCATCTCTTGAACTGCCAGTTGCTTAACTTCTGACATATTCTCTGGAACATGTTCGAAGAAACAATGGAACTAGTCAAAGGCATGGGTGGTCCCATGCGTTATGAATTCCAATCTTATCAGTACTTCTACCTATGAAGCCGATACGGCAAGCTCATCTCACCTGGCTCAGTGGGCTCAAATTCTAGCACATTTTCTTCTTTCCTTGATCAACCTCCAATTTTTGGATGCCCTCGAGAGACCACCCAAGGTTTTGCTTTTTGCACATTTTACAACTCGTAGGTGGGGTTGGAGACTGGATTCTGAATCAGTAACACTGAGGATGTTAGGTTAGGCTAAAGGCTTAGTTCCGGCTCTGTGAAATGAAAATGCAACCTTTATTTTTAAAGTTTAGTTATTTCATTACCCGCAATAGATAAAATAAGAAATGGTAAAATTAGAATTAATTTTAAATAATCCTAAACCTTTATTTCTATTCGGGGTGGAGATATAAGTTAGAATTAAATATTAGAAATAAAAGATAAAAGATAATATTAAAATATTATCAAAATATTATCAAAATATTGATTCTTATGATAATATTATCATTATCTTTTATATTAATTTTTTAACAATTATTTTATTTTGTTTCACTATACTTTTATTCTTATAATAAAATTATTTATAATTATTTAAAAATTAATAATTTTATAAATCGTTAAAATTTTTTGATTAATTATTTATAAAATATAAATATTTTAATTAATTATTTACAATCCAAAATCATGTAATAACTAAATAAGAGTAAAAAAATTTCTCAATATTATTTTTAATATTTAATACCAAATATTCTGAATTTTACTTTTCATTCTCATTTCTGTCTTTTTTAATTGTGATTCCTTTATTATTGATTTCCAAACGTGAACTAAAAGATGCAAGACTAGGTTCAAGTCTTGGTTCTAGTTTCGTGACTCCTGATGGTATTGGGTTGCTTTCAAGGCTAGGTCAGGATGCTTGACTACTTAGTTCAACCTTGAAAATTCCAGAGGAGAAGTCCCTAACAAAGTTAATGGTAGGCAACAAAGCTAACTTCTATTCTGGAAGGAAGCTAGACCAACAAGCAACCGGAATTTCTTCACAACCAGAATTTAGCTTACTCTGAATCCATACATCAATGATGGGAAACAAAGCAGTGGTTATGAATTAGTGTCCCATTAGATGAAGACTAAATTGAATTTTGCGAGTTCAATTATCGTGTGAAGACTTTGATGTATATTGCCAACTTAGAATTCTTACTGAACGATACTTGTAATAATACTTTGTTACATAAATATTCATCGTGCCCAATCTTAATATCATATATAAATATCTGATTTGTAACATAATTAATATGGATGAGAAAAAGTAGGCTTTTTCTTTCCTTTGTTGTATAACTCTTATGTATTTAATTAAATATTTTGAAAAAATAAAGAATATTTTGTGTCAATTTAGCTTTAGTATTTCCCGTGTACATGAATACTCATATCGGAAGATCACATCTTGTTGTTTTTTTATATCCATTCCTGAAAAAAAAGAGAGAGGAAGAGATAAGTAAAAAGCAAATGCAACTGTTATTTTAGAGTCACTACAATATAAAGAGCTTTTGAGGACCAATATTTTTGTCACTAAAAAGCTAAGAATTCGTCGCATGAATTGTCACGAAATTGTGATAACAAAATATTATCGGTAACGTTTTTCTAATATCATCGCAAATCATATCTCACTCTAATCTCAGAGACGTCGCGAAAAGCGATAGGCAAACAAAAGTAAAATCGTCGTGAAACATAATTTGGGACGCTTTCTTTTCGTAGCTAAAAGTTATTAGTTACGTTACCGTATTTATAGGTAGTAATATTTGCGACGCTTTTTGTTTCATAGCAAATTAGATTTGGCAACAATTTTTTGAACGTAGGTAAAAGTTATTCATGACGGTTTCTAGAACATACAAATCTTTTTAGTTACGTTTTTGATATAAATTTTAAAATTTTTATTTTAAAAAATTATTGTCAACTTTTTTAGGAATGTAGTTAAAAAGTTTTGGTGACATTTTTGATTTTGACTAAACAATCCTATTAATAATTTTTTCATTTAATTATAATAAATGGTAAAATTTTAATCCATCTTATTGTTGGTAATATTTAGAATTTTATAATTAATTAAACAAAAATAAAAATAATTAAAAATTAGAAGCATTTTTATATAAAAATAAAATGTTATTATATGTTATTTACAAATTTCAAGCTTGGCCAACTTTCTTAGGGTCATATCCAAGACCTTTGATGTACCCTAATCTTGTACCAAGGACATTACTGCAAATCTCATTTACGTTTAACTCATTTTCGTCAGACCATGATCTTTGCTACAACTCATGCATAACAAAATAAATATTTCATTCTAATATTATTAGATAATACTACATAAATAAATAAGGATAAAAATTGAACATAATTTTATACTTACCTAATTATTCTGTGCTTTTTTAGAAGTCTAGCCTTCACCTTCCTTGTAGTGTATGAGTTGTAGAGTGTGATCATATCACCCTCTTCTCCATGTAGTTCCTTCTAACTCTATTTTATAAGGAAAAAAAGGATTGAAACATAATAAATAATATTGTATTTACTGATATAATTATAACTTCTAAAGAAAGAACTTACAAATTCATTTCGTACAATAACAAATGATTTGAAACCTTGGTTGTGAGGAGTTTTCTTTTTCTTCTATTAACCTTAACTTTCTCACCCTTTTTCCTAAATAAAGAAAAGAAAGTCATTAAATTGTGAAACAAGATTAATTGAAGCAAATGTGAAGATAAAAAGACAAACCTTAACATTGGCAGAGGACCAATAATCACACATTTGACTCCAATTTTTTGGAGTCACCAACTCGGGAACATGTCTTGTTGCCTCCTCATCTAAATAAAAAGATGTGTAGTATTTATGTAGTCAATAATGATGATCCTTAGCCCTTTGTTTCAACAATGAACTGACACAACTTGACACTTTAGGGTTTTTGATATCGATGATATTGAACTTCATCTATGAACAAGTAATAGTGAAATTAGTCTTTAAATAAGTTAAAAAACGCATATAATTAAATAAATTGAAAATTTTCTGAAACTTTGTCCAGAGCATCCTGTAGCAAGTTGTCTTCCTTTAACTGTTTGGCATGTTGAAGGCAAAGTAACTCTGTCTTGACAACGACTCCTAACTCACTAGACAATTTTACTAATTGGATATTATTAACAAGATGACCTTGCGAAGTATCAATATGAACAGACAACTTGTTGTTCATTGCAACATTCATGTGTTGCAACTCAAAACCTTTAGTGATACCTTTACCTCTTATTTTGATGCCAGTATTGGAATCTGACCAAAAATAATAATTATAACAAAAAACGCATCAAACCTGTAAAGATGTATTTGAGGATAGATGTAATTATAGGTGGTAAAGATTCACAAGCCTGTAGATTCCCCAGCACTAGTTGAGGTAGATAGAAGACTTCATTGGTGGATAAAGTCTGTTATTGTTGTTGTTGTTGTTGGATAGGGTCAGATTGATCTAGTTGTTGTGGGGAGGAACATCTTTGCTAGTTGTCACCTTCTTTTCCTTGTTTCGTCCAGGTGCCGTTATATTGAATATCTATAATGATTTCTCAATGATTTTTCAACATAAAATATTATTAAATTATTTCTCTATGATTTTCCAATACTAATTAGAATAACAACATAAAGAAATCAAGATTTTTTTCCTTAAATCATTTCGGAGCATTTCACAAAACATTAACAAATCATAATCAAAGATGATTGGAACCGATGACAACTTTAAGCATTTTTTTTCTTTTAGTTGCTCTTTGGTCCTATTACTTATTTTATCTTGTACTAATCTTTTGTAACGACCTCTAAGGGCTTCTAGGTTGCAAACTTGTTACTATTTTGTATTAATTCTTGGGATAGAAATATATTATTCAATTTTTTTAAAAAAAAAGATTAGATCTTTGGCCCCACAATTTCAATCACATTAGAAACGTTTTTTACGTGTTCTGTTTATTACAAAGTTCATTAATTGTTAAAAGAAAAAATGTATAACTTCAAAACTTTACAAGTCTTGACTTTTCTTTGTCTATAAATAACACATCTAACAAATATAAAAAAATGAATAATATTTCAAAAATTAGCATTAATATGGTTGTAGTTTCTTTCAATAAGGAATTTGTTACATGTATTGGTACTATTGTTACCAACTCTTCATAAATTTTATTACATGCTTATAGAACGAAAGTTAATAAGGAAGTAAGCTTTCAACTATTTAGTGATGTGCATTCATACAAGAGAGGCATTTTTGCTTCAATCAACATAGTAATAAAAAGTGCTTAAACCAACATAGTAATAAAAAGTGGTTCAATGATCTTAACTTATGAACACAGTTGTACATATTTCATAGCATTTGAAAGATAAATGAATTAAGCATAATGAAATACATTGCTTTTACAAAATGAAGCATAATAAAATACATTTGCTTTTACAAAATGAAGCATAACGAAATACAAAAGGAAACATTATTATATACATTACTTTTACAAAATGAAGCATAATGAAATACAAAAAGAAGCATAATAAATTACATTACTTTTACAAAATGGAGCATAATGAAATACGTTGCTTTTACAAAATGACTAATCATAAGTTAATTAAAATGGTGGCTTGTTTGTTTTCAAGCAATATAAACAACAATTTTTTAACATTCAATCATTATGATCAATATCTTGAAAATCATCATCATTAATTACATTATGATTTGACTTGAAGAGATTTTAGTATTGAAACTTTTAAACTACCTTCCAATTTCTGCCCAGTACAATATCGTTGAGGTAGAAAACTTGCTTGATTTGACTTGTAAGGACAAAAGGGTTATTATCATACCATGTCTTACTAACATTGATGCTAGTAATATTCCCATTCACCTTCATGTCAGCAAGATTAAACCGTCTGCACTTAAATAGAACAACCTTTTTTATCCTTGATGTAATGCGGCTCTATTATTTCAAAGATGACATTGTAGAAGTTAATAAAATCGTCATCATGACATCCCTCAACAACAACCCCACAATTTTGACTTTTAAGTTGACTGTCTTAATCTTCTATGTGAAATCTAACACCATTAACAATGCAACTTGCATATTTTTCCCACACATATAATGCCCACATGGCAAAGAATATAATGTTGTTATGGCCTCTTGCTGGCCACGGTTATGTAATCATATCATCTGTACGATAAAATGAAATTAGAAGTTCATCTGACATGACGTAAGTTCATAATATTCCATTAATACATGACTTAATCGAGTCCTAAACCATGATAGAAACTTAAGCTTATGTCTTTCTTCAACATTAACAATCTCTTTGCTTCGAATCGACTCTTTGTGCTCTCTATTTAAAAAACTAAATTAAGATCAAGAAATATAGATTGAATGACAACATTGAAATATGAAAATTTGATTAAAAAGTAATATACATACTTCATATATATATCGACTTCCTCGCAATTATTCAAAATTTACCAATGAGCAATTTTTAATTCTTTAGTTAATTCTACATATTTTTCGACACCAAATAGCCTAATTTTTTGGGAGAAAACTGACAAGCTACCATCTTGATCAAAATCAAAGTTATGTTCTGGTCTATATAATCTTGTCTTGACGTCATTTAAGTACATCAAACAAAATATACTCTTAAAGAGAGTATAAAAACCTAAACAAAATATAAAATATTAACAATTGTTACTAACTAATAACTTTTTAAAAAAGTAGAAGTTAATAAATATAAATTACCTTTCAATGGGCTACATCCATTGAAATTGAACTGGTCCATAAAGTTTTGTTTCGTATGATAAGTGAATTGTCAAATGTACCATAACACCAAAAAATGACGGAGGAATACTAGTTTAAGCTTACAGAACATCAAGGCTATGTATTTTTTCCATTTTGTCAAGCTCTTCAAACGGAAGTATTCACACGGTTCTTTCAACCTAATGGTCATACTACTCCGGCTACTACTTCTTTTTTCGATTATAAGTAACAAAATTAATGCCAGTAACTATAACCGGCCTCTGCAGTGAGTTGCTATTACTCAAAATAAATTTTACCTTAAAATGTTTGGAAAATTCAGGATTTAGAATTATGTCCCTGCATATCATTACCAGCAAAAAAAGAAGTTAAACAGCAATTTACTAAGAAGAGTAGAAAGGTCACAATAAATAAAAAATATTCACATAATTTTCAAATTAACGAAATTTTAATTTAAAATTAGAATTATGATAATTTATGATTTAAATTAAATATTTTAAATAATGAAATTTACATACGTTTCTAAATCGTTGAGTTAAACTTTTTTATAAAGTTCAAATTACTTTATCTATCAAGATTCGAAAAGTTATTCACTAAATGATGACATTAATACTTAATTTGATCCATCCCTTCTCAATCATTCAGATATCTTTTTAAAAAAAATGAAGTAAAGATGATCATACATTCTCCAGATTCTATTGAGAAAAACTGTTTAAAAAGACTTTTGTTCGTTCGTTACATAAAGCATTAAGCATAATTGGAAGGACCCATAAACGCCAATTCAATTCATCCAACTAAAACCCCCGTGACAACGGGTTAGCTTCGGCTAGGTTTTGCTCAGATCTAATCCCAAATAAGTGTCAAGTCAAAGTTGATCTGTTAAGTATTAAGTTAGTGCTGATATGTTAAATACCAGATCAGTGCTAATTTGACAAAGTTTAATTTTTTATAGCCTTTATTGTTAAGTCATTTTTTACGTGGTAACATTTTATCTATTTTAAAAAAATATATAAAATTTTAATTTATTTATAAATATAAGATCCACCTTATTATAATTTATTCATTTATCTGTTTATATATTTGGCGTTGTTTGGTAAACAATTTATCAGACAATTTTTAGTTGATTGAAAAATTTTAACTGTTTAACTATGTCAATCAATTGATGGATATGTTTGATAATCAACTAATTAAGTTGACTAATTAAACTCAATCAGTTAATTTTAAAAAAGCTCCTATATATAAACATTTTGGTGTGGATTGTATTCCTTAACTTTGAATCCAAAGTTTTTCAATCAGAAAATCTATCTTCTTCATTTTTTTTGCCTTTCTCTATCTCTTCCCAATCCCAAAAAAGCTACCACTTACCTTATTGCCTCTTTTTTAAGAAACGCTTCAGTTCATTATGAGTTGATAAGTGCATATTTGTCTAATATTTATGTTTTAATTATTCCTTTTTATTCCTCTTATTGATTTAATTATTGGGA
>JAOTAX010000005.1:23078784-23107456 GCA_025629825.1 Erythroxylum guanchezii | reverse complement strand
AATAATTTTCTTTATTCAATTTTAGGTGTAAATCTTTTATCTCAATTGAATTTTAAGATTTTAAATATTAATAATTACAAAATTCAATTGCTTTAAGCGATTCAATTGTAAACTGTAAAAGTTTTAAATCGGTGAATTTTTTAGTTTGGTTTTAATTTTTTTTATTAATTTTTGTTGTTAAAAATTAATTAGTTTATTAATTAGTAAGTTAATTTTTATAAATTAATAAATTTAAATTAATAAATTTTTATTTAGTAAATTTTTATTTATTAAAATTTTTAAACTTCAAATTTTGTTTTAACTTTTGGTTTAATATTTAAAATATTGATAAATATTTTGTGTCATTTCCTAAAATGGTTGCCGGAACATTTTGCACTATGGACATGTGGGGAAGAGCTAACCATATCAAAAGTCAATGATCTAATAAATCAACTATACTTTATTTTTATTTTTATGTTCCCTCTCTTTCAAATGTAATGGATAAGGCTCGAGTTCACAGATTTTTTTGATAAGGCTGTCTCTTAAAATTTCAGATTAAGAATTTCTGCCTTAACGCTGTGGAGGAAAAATTGGACGCTCGGAGTAGTCTTTTGGATACGGTTTTGTATTGGTTGGATGATATTATATTGGTCGAAAAATAGAATGGTATCAACATCTTTGGTACCGGTTGTAGGTATCGGCCAGTGCAGGGTGCTTTCGCCTGGTGCCGGTCAGTACTGTAAATTTAAAAAATTTCGAGCCCTCTCTTCCCTCGGACGCCTGTTTGCCTCTGCCTTTATCTCTCCTTTTTTATTTTTTCGTCTCTCTCAAATTCACCTCATCTTCTTTGTATTGTTGGATTTTTTGAACCTTTTTGTATTGGTATGTACTTGGAGATACAGTAATGTATTGATATATACATAGATGTAGATGAGTTCAAAAACGTATTTGAATCCTTTTAGTATATATGCCGGTGATATATAGTGTTATATGCCCTTACATGAACATAGAGTTTATCGATATGCAAAATCTTGGAGATTTTTAAATATAAGCTTCTAAGTGTGTAAAACTAAGTACATTGGATGGATATAGCTGTAGTGACCGAGTTAAATGTGTTATAATGTCTTAGATTAGATAAGATTTATAGACTTATTGGACAGTTAGAAAGCTTAATTGAAAAAGTTGATGTACATGAGGGCTTATTTGCAAATTGTTAAAAGTTAAATGTAATTTTTCAATTCTTAGAAGATCAATATGTAATTTTATAAGGCTAAGGGTCTTAATTATAATTTGTAAAAGTTCGAGGACCAAAATGAAAATAAAAGTTTTGGTCGTTCTCAAATTTAGGGCTTAATTGCAAATTTAGGAAAAATTTAAAGAGTATAATGGTAATTTCACATAAACTAAGGGCAATAAGGTAAATTTACCATGTTTGGTCAAAGAAGAGTCAAATTCTAGACCTTTCTTCTCGTGTGTGGCCGTGAAACTTATTATTTGGCATTAAAACACTTTGTTTTAATTAAAAGAGAGGAGAAATAGGGAGAAAAGAGGAAGAGAAGAGGAAGTTTCGACCTTCACTTAATCTTCACCAAGTTTTTTATTCTTCAACTCAAACCAAAGTGTTCTAAATTAATCTGGGGTCAAAGAACTCAAATCTATCATTAGATTTGAGAAATTCTCAAAGGATTTGAAGATATCACTAAAGGAAAGTATAGGTAAATTTTGTCTTATCTCTCTTTACATTATGATTTTGAGTTTGGTGTTAAGATATGTTGTTGTTTGAATATGCATGAAACATGGTTTAGATGAATGAAATGAGTCATGGAGAATCTTCCTTAAGCCAAAACTGAAATGCCCTCTCTTTGGTGAAAGTTTGTGAAATTTTGAATATCTTTTGAAATTAATGGTTTAAACGAACTCTATGATGTTAATTATGTATGTATGATGTGAATTGATGATGAAAAATGAGGAAGATGTACATTGGAAGAAGGCTTTCAAGTTTATGCCTTTAGGTGTTTGACAAAATGCCTAAGTAAACTTGGCTTAGGATTTAAGGATTTTGATGGTATGCATTGGAAAGAGACTTTCATGTTTACTTAAAGTAAACTTGAATTGTTGCTTATATTAATGAATAATGGCCTAATGTGCTTAGATAAAAATGTGCTTAATTATGTGTTGAAATGAGTAAGTGTGGGATTAAAGGCATTAAATGCCTTAGAAAATGCAAAAGAAAAGCTAATGTGAATTATAAGGAAGTAACCATGTGAGAAGCTTAGTGGTCAAATCCTATAGCTTAAAGAGAGTGATACTATGTTTTATACACTTATGTGATCGTGTATAAATGTGAAATACATGTTTAAGTAGTAAATACATTGTGTATTCTTTTATGTATAAAGGCTCGGGAGCTATAAATCAAGGAGTTCGGACCGGGGATTATTGAAGTTAAGGGAGTATACACCTTCTTTTGAGGTGAGTTGGGAAAACTATATCTCTCAAATGGGATTAGATGTAGGACCTCGGCCTCTCGGGCCTCGCATCCACAGGGCCTCGGTCTCTAGGGTCTCGCACCCACCCGCTTGTAGATATTGTCCGCTTTGGGCCTCAGCCCTCACGGTTTTGCCTTTCCCTTTTTGACCTAGAGGGAAGGGATGAAAACGCGTCTACAAGGAAAAGGTTTCCACACCCTTATAAAGAATGATTCGTTCTCCTTCCCAACCGATATGGGATGGAATAACCTTCATCCACCCCCCTTAGGAGGTTCAGCGTCCTCGCTGGCATACCGCTCGGGTACTGGTTTTGATACCAATTGTAGGACCTCGGCCTCTCGGGCCTCGTGTCCATAGGGCCTCACACCCACTTGCTTGTAGATATTATCCGCTTTGGGCTTCGACTCTCACGGTTTTGCCTTTTCCCTTCTGACCCGGAGGGAAGGGATGAAAACGCGTCTATAAGGGGAAGGTTTCCATACCCTTATAAGGAGTGCTTCGTTCTCCTCCCTAGCCGACAATATCTACAAGCGGATGAGCGCGAGGCCCTAGAGGCCGAGATCCTACATTAGATCATCCTAAGACATGCATGATGACTTGTATGTAAATTTTGAACCTCACAATGCATAGTAGAATTGAATCTCAAATAGATGCTAGTATACTTGTGTATTTAATAAGTGATATTGTTTTGAATCACTCTTTGCACTCTGAGTGCAATTGACGCTTTTATTACATATTTTGAGAAACAATATTGTTTTCAACAAAACTGCAATTGAAGTGTAAAGGATAACGTTTTATTTTCAAACTACATTTTTGAACAACTTTACATTTGGAGTGCACAAGATGACTTTTATTGCATGAGATAATATTTTGGAATTCACTTATGCATAATCGAGTCATGTATGTTGCATGTATTTGTTTTCTTTTGGCTTAGTGCCATGGCAAGGTTTCATTTTATCGGATGGATCGATAAATAAAAGCATGATACCTTACTTGATTTTTGTACTTAATATTTGTATATGATTTTTTGTGATTGGTGAGGTAACGATTGGCCAATCGTGTGCTAGGCATAACAGATTTAGTAACCCCCATACCCTTGATGCTGATACATAAAAGTTAAGTCCCCGTATCGACACTTTTCTAGGATCTGGACATTGACGAGGCCATCACCTAGGGTCATGACGCTCTTGTCGACTATAGTCCGAACTCACTATGGATGAAAGTCGAGCCAACACTATAAATCGGTGGGTATGCACACTAGTTAGGCCGACTAGTGGTGACACACATGATTGTTTTGACTTATTTTAAGATTCGTATTATGACGAGATTTGATTTATACATGTGATGCCTTTTTGCTTTTATGTATTGAAACTGGAACCTATGTTCATCGGATGAGTGATTAATAGGCTAGACCTATGTGGTTCCTAACTAGTGTTTTTATATGATATATGTTCACTTCATAGATTGTCTACATTGTCCTGTTGTGTATCGAGTTCTATTTGCGATATATGTTTTCCTACTCACTGAGTACATAGTGTACTCACCCCCTCTGCTTTCCAACCATGTAGGTTAATTTAGTGAGCTTGAAGCTTTGAGTGGTTCATGCAGTCTTTTGACGTTTTTGGAGTATTACCGCACGTGGGTAGTTTCCTGTTTTATACTTTAGTTGCATAGTGGCTCATGAAATCTTTTACTATTTTTATTAGATTGGTTATGTTGACATGCTTTATGAATATAAAAATTTAACTCTTGACTGCTTTGTTGTTGTAAAAAATATTATGTTTGTACTTTTGCTACTGTTGATGAGATTGCCATGAGTGGACTTTAAAGTCCAGAAGTTGTGGTAAAATTTTGATGTGAATATAGAAGTGTGTTGAAAATTGTTTGCAGGTATTTGATTGAGTTTAGGATTTTTTAAAACAATCGTTATGCTGCCCAAAATTTTTCAAAAAAAAGAGACAGAGAAATATTCGGTTAGCCTTGCATAGTCGGATTAAGGATACCGTAAATGTCCTTAGCCTGGGTATGCGGTGGTTGTCATGGGCCCAATGTGGTACCGGGTTGTGACAATTAAAATGGTATCAGAGTTAGTACCCGAACTGTTGTGCTAGCTAGGATGGACCTTAAAGAGGGCTGAGCCCTAAGAGGGTGGAGAGTTTGAGATCCCACATCGGTTGGAGAGGAGAACGAAGTAAACCTTATAAGAGTATAGATACCTCTCCTCATAAGATGCATCTTCTCAAGTGTGGGAAGAACAAAATCATGAGGGTCTTGGTCCGAGGGGCAACCTAAAGCGAATAATATCTGTGGGTGGGTGATCTGGGCTATTACACTCTCTCTATCTCACCCACGCTGTCGTCCTCTCCACTCCCTGGCGGTGCTCCAGCTCCATTTACGTGACTCTCCGGCGGTGCTCCTACGTCTTACCTCTGGCGGTCATCTTCAGATCTTCCTCTACCGCGCAAACTAGTCGCCACCGAGCCTCATCCGGACCTCCATCAGCCTTCAGTCGTCCTCCACGACAACCACCAATCACCATCATCTGCTCTGCAGTCTCCAACCGTCCTCTGTCGCCCATGCACGCAACTGTCGAATTTGGGAATAATACCTAGATCTAAACCCGACCTGACCGATCTGGAATAATACTCAATCACCGATTGTGAATTTATGTTTGGGTGTGTTTTTCACTTTTTGTTAGAATTTTTCTGATTAATTGCATTTGTGCTGTGATTGTGAATTGGAAGTTGGAATGAAATTGTTAAGCATTTGTGACTTTGTATGTTGTTGGTTGGAATTGGATAATAGATTGGATTTGGAGTTGAATTGAATGAAAGGAGCATGGTTTTATGGTGTTGGTTCATTTGTGGTTCGGTTGGTTTTGGTTCATTTGTGGTTTGATAATTGATGACTTGATTTATGTTAAATTTTCTGGTCATTCACAGCATGCATTAAAACTTTAGAATGGATTTCAAATTTCAGTTCAAAATTCAAGTTTCAACTTAACTTTATGATGCATGATTTAAAAGTTAGAAAGGATTCAAAGTTTCAACTTAACTTAAAACTAATAAATCGACAATGTAAATCGGAAAGAATTCAAATAAATAATTAATTGACATAATCTTAAAATTATTAAAATGGTATTTGGATATTAGGTAAATAATTAATTGAGTATAATAATAATATAATTTATCATTGTCTTCCATCTACAAAATGCTGGATCTTTCAACACATTGGGTTAGTTGTTGACCAAACATGCAATCACCATAGAAAGAATTTGTTGAAAAAATAGTGAAAGTAGTGAATTATATTGAATGTGGGAGGTTCTTTACATATCAATAAGTGAATTATATTGAATGTGGGAGGTTCTTTACATATCAGCAACTAGATGCCTTGTGGGTATTATAGGTCTGACGTGGAGTCACTGAAACAAGATAATGCAACTCTCAAGACATACTCTTTAATCTTAACTCTCATACTCATAGGCTTTACTACTCTCCAATAGGAAAGCCAATCTATTTCTGAATTTTACTCCAGTTTCGTGCATCTTTACTTCTTTAGGCTTAATATAAAGATTTAAAGACATTGTTTATGCTGCATTGCCTCATGAAGGACTTAGCGTTAACACTGCTAATTTTGTTGATGAAACTACTAAATGATTAATTCTTACAAAACTAACACCTTCATTTTTCGTTACAGATAAATTGAAGGAAGTTCAATTACTTCTGATTAAACTGCTTCAGGAAGATATAATGATCCAGCTTGGGCTCATGCATTAGTCCCAGGTATGAAGAATCATACAATTTGCTTATTTTATAACAAGCATTTGAAAGGTGGAGGAATTACCCGATTGAGGAAGCATTTAGCTGGGGTAAAAGAAGATGTAGAACCCTGTAAAAAAGTAAGTCATGATGTGAAGTGGCAAATAAAAAAATTGCTTGAAGAATATCAACATGAGAAAGATCGAAGGGAAATGTTGAATTTTGAAATTGGTAGTGGAAGTTCGTTTTCTAGTTTCCGTGGTGATTGTGGAAATGTTGAAGGTGGTAGTAGTAGTGGTCATAGTGGTACTGATAGTGTTCCATTTCAGGCCCAAGAAGAAGTACCTGAACTTCATGTGAGGAAGAGAAGAAGGTAGGTGACTAGTTTCTTTGCATCACGAACAACTATTGGAGCCCAACCTTCAATTCCTAATGCAATGCAATCAAGAGATGCATCTCACAATGTCGATATGGTAGTAGCTAGATGGTGGTATGATACAGGTTCATCATTCAATGCTTCTCATCTTATTATTATCAACCTATGATAAATGCAATAGCCTTTTATGATCCGGGACAAAGGTCTTTTTATTGATGACTTAAGAGGTAAACTTTTGAGTTATTCTATTTCTGAAAGTCGAAGTTATTTGGCATAAAGAAGAGTGAATTGAGATACTTATGGATGTTCAATCATGTGTGATGGTTGGATAAATAGGAGACAAGAGTCTATTATTAATTTTTTGGTTTATTCTATAAATGGCTATATGTTTTTGAAAATCGATTGATGCATTTGGCCTTATTAAAAATACTGAGACTTTGTTTGCGATATTTGATGAACTTGTAACTAAAGTAGGACCAGAAAATATTGTTCAGTTTATTACTGACAATGATTCCGCTTTATAAAAGGTTGCAGAATACATATAATTCTTTTTTCGGACTCCTTGTGTTGCACATTGCATTAACCTAATGTTAGAGAATATAAGAGATCATAAGTATTTTCCTGTTATTAATGAGACTATGCAGAAAGCTAAAAAGGTGACAAAGTTAATCTATAATCGTGCATAGGTATTCAATTTGATGAGAAAGGAATTTACTAATGGTAGAAATTTGTGTCGTCCTATTATAACAAGATTTGTAACAAATTTCTTATCACTTCAGTCTTTTTTTCGATGAAGAAAGAGTTAAGACAAATGTTTACAAGTGATAAGTGGATTGTATCTCAGCATGCTAGGTCTAATGCTGGAGTGGAGGTTTGTAATATTATACTGGAAGATAGAGATTTTGGTCTCAATGTCAATTTGTTATCCGAGTTTGTGAGCCTTTGGTGAGGGTGTTTCGCTTGGCTGATAGTGAAGAAAAGCCAACAATAGGTTATATTTTTGATGCCATAGAGAGAGCGACAGAAGCAATCAAGGTTAATCTGAAACATAGGCCTTCTTTATACACACCATATCTTTTAATCATTAATGAGAGAAGGGAAAGATAACTTTCTTCTCCATTGTGTGCATCTAGAGCATTTTTGAATCCTAGTGTCTATTTTAGACTGGATCTTACTAAGCAAGCTGAAGTTAATAAAGAATATTTTAAACTATTACAACAATTGTTAACATTGACACAATGCAAGATCTTTTAAGCTCACGAATGGAGCTTTACAAATTGTCTTATGGGGATTTTGGAATGCTAACTGCCATTCGACAAAATGGAAAATTTTCTCCAGGTATTAGTTATTTCCTTTTTCTTATTTGTTGAAAATTAATTATCACTTTATTTTATTTATATCACTACTTTTGTTATCTTATAACTTACAGTTTCTTGGTGGGCTCAATGTGGAAATGGTGTTCCAGAATTGAAAAGGTTTACAATTCGGATTTTAAGTCAATGTGTGAGTGCAACAAGTTGTGAACGAAATTGGAGCACATTTGAATTTATCCACTCAGAGAAAAGGAATAAATTGGAGCATAAAAGGTTGAATGACTTGGTTTTTGTTTGTTACAATTTAAAGCTTCGGGAAAGGTATGTTATTTTCATTATTATCATTATTAATTTCGATATAATTTCTTATAATTTTCTAATAATTAAATTTAATTGTTTACTATGAGTCTTAATAGCACAAGTAGTTCAACTGATCCAATTTCCATTGATAATATTGATCTTTTGGCGGATTGAGTTTCTAAAGAACCGAATTTGGTAGATGTGAATGATTTGGAGATAATCTTGGATGGGAAAGCATTGACATGTCATTTGGTTTATTAAATTTGAATGATAATGATAATGAAAGTCTTCTTAATGATGAGGATTTTGTACCAAATGATCACTGGGGTCAGTGCAATTATAGTAGGTATCCTCTCGTTGACGATTAAATTTCGTTTTAGGTTTTTGTTTTTCCTCTTCTTTTAATTTTACTTGTATTTGATGTTTATGTTAAATTCTATATACGTAATGTAATTGTAAATTTTTTTGTTTCAGGTTTAACTTCTACTTGATTGTTTCTTCGTCATGAACTCCTTTTGTAAATTGTTTAAAGATATTTATTATTCTTTTTATTGGATGTTTTGATGTAATTACTATTTATTAAAATGATGAAATTATATTATTGTAATATTTAAATACCTTGTATTATTTTTAATTTTATATTTGTATGATGATGATTGTCTTTTTTAATATTAATTAAGGTTATTATTTATATGTGAAATATTTAAAAATTATTGCTATTTCATATTAATTGTGATTATTATTTATTATTATAATTTTTGAAAGCATGGTTGATGTAAACAGTAAACTAGTAAAGTATACAGTACAACTATACAATATACCAATGGATTACTTTGCAAATTTAAAAATTTTAGGGACTATTTTATAAATTTAAAAAATTACTCGAATGGTACCTGGTACTGACCGATATCAGTACAATTTCGTACTAGAATTCAATCCGGTAACAAGTCCGGTATGGTATTTGTAACTTTGGTGGGAACACATCTTCTAATTATGCAAACTACTTCTTACTTTGTTATATTAAATTTATATAAATATATAAATAAAACTAAATGACAAAATTGACAGTAAATTTATATAAATATATAGATAAAATTAAATAACACACAATTAAAATGCCCAATATAAACTACTTCTTATTTTGTTTTATTAAATTTATATAAATATATAGATAAAATTAAATGATACAAAATAATAATTTATATAAATATATAAATAAAATTAAACGAAAAAATTGAAATATAGAGTGAATGATGCCTCTGTTTGATCTGAATATATAAATGCCTCCGCTAGCTGTACGAAAAGCAAGGAAGTGATAATAGATGCTTAGTCAAAAGTCAAACTAATGAGTTCAGCGGAGCCAACTTGATGAAGCATTTCTTCAACTTGAAGGTAACTATTTACCACCTGCCCTCTCTGCTTTTTGTACTTGTCTACTTGAGTAGGTGACTCTGAGCTGCAAATGCTTTGAATGCACCTGAAAGGAAGAATCTATGTTTTGCCGCCATTTAACATTAACCTATTTAGGAAAATAGAGAAATTTGGTTAAAGGTCAACGAGTTTCGTGTCCGCTAATTGTCTAACCATTTGATGTAACGTAACAAATAAAAGGTCTTCTCTCTTTTGGTTGTTTAGAGGTTAAAAACTATAAAAGATCATTAGTTATATAAAAGTTCTGAAGGATTATTTTTGTTGGTTGGTAGGTTATGTGACTCCCTCTCGTTGTCTCTGTCTGTCTCTCAAACGCATATACCCACAACATACAAAGAAAGGCAGATATGTACAGTAAGATCGGAGAAGAAGATACAGTGAAGTGGGCAACTGTAGTGATGATGTTGTTCGTCATCTTTTTGGCACCATATTTGCGGAGCAAGGGCACAAGAAAGGAGAGGGTTAGAAAGCGTAAACTGCCGCCTGGAAGAAGAGGATTGCCTCTGATTGGTGATATGTTCAGCTGGTACAATGCCGTTGCAGGTTCTCATCCCCACAATTTGTTGAACAACAAGCTCAGAGTCAGAGGTAACAACTCCTTCGCACTATCCCTCTTCAGCTTTTTCATCAGAGGCAAAAGCTTGTATAATCTATCTGCATATACACTGTCACTTGTCTTATATGAATGATATCTTGATTATAGTTATAAATAAATTAATTTTTATATTTTAAAAAAATCCATTATCATTATTATTAGTATTATTATTAATTTTATGATGGAGCAAAGATTTGCGTTGACGAGAAAGAAACTCTAGCTTCTCTCTAACCTACCCTTCCATCCACCAATCCCTATCTCAGTTTTCTATTCCTTCCTTCTCAGATCTGAATACTCATCCCTTAGCTATTTTTTTTGCTCTTTCCTTTGATGAGCTGAGCTTCACAGAAACTCTATCTTCTCCCAAACATCTTTCCACCCACCAAATCCTAACCCAGAATTGAACTCTTCTTTCTTTCATCTGAATGCCCTAGTCATTGCTGTTTTTTCCCTGCTACCTTTACTATTTCACAAAACACCCACCTTCCTTCATTTTGAAAACCTGCTCTTAACCTCTTTCCAGTTGCTTCTCCATTGGATGACCTGCATTCAAATATCAACAGATTAGGGTTCCATATAAAATGGAGACGGATTTTCCTCCATTATCTTCTTCTTTAAAAACTGCTAACTTACATGCTACACCCTCCTCTCCTTCCCAATCTTCTGTAGCCCATTTTTTCCTCCCCACCCCTATCTAAAAATACCACTATCTCTACCTCAGATTTTCCTCCTAAGATGACAGTTCCAACAGAAGGAGATCCTATTAGAGGAACTAGGAAGACATGGAAACAGGTTGTGGGAGATGATTTTGATTCTCTTTTTGGTTTTCAGTCCTCCTATGAAGATTGAAGGGAAATTAATGGTGGCTCCTAACCTAGATATTCTGCAGGAGGGAGTTAGGACGTGGGAGACTACTCTAGTTGGTTTTTTTATGGACAAAAGAATTGTTTTTCCAGTGATACAAGCTTGAACTAAGAGGAATTGGAAAGGAAGAGGTTTAATGAAGGTAATGCTTACTGAGGAGGATAACATAATCTTCACTTTCTCTTCAACATTAGAAGCATAAAAGGTAATTGAAGAAGACCCTTGGCAGATCTCTCAACTCCCCTTATTTCTTCAAATTTGGTAACCAGGAATGGAACTAGAAAAAATTAGAATGAAGAACATTTCTTTATAGGTGAACATTCACAATATTCCTTTAAAATATTGGACTACCAAAGGGTTGAGTATGTTAGCTAATTACTTAGGGAAACCTATATGTACGAATGAAAACACTGCTTTGAGGAACAGGGTCAAGTTTGCTAGAATGTGAGTGAGTATGGATATTTCTAAAAAAATGATAGATTACATTCCTATCTTAAGGTTGGCAAATGAGCATTCTCTTAGAAAGGATAGAGTTATGGTAATATACCAATGGAAACTGTCTCTTAAAACTCAAGGTAAAGAATGGAAACCTACTGGACGAATCTTCATTAGAGGAGTCTATTGGGAGGTGATGAGTATAGAAAAGTATGATTCAAAAGAAAAGAAAGATGGTGAGGAGGCTAAACAAGTTGTTGAAAATCCTGAACCAACTCAGTTGGAAAAAGATTCTATTAAAATTGGAGGGAGCATTCATGAAAGAAATATACTAGCTTCAGGCAAAAAGGGAGAATCTGGTCAGATATCATTGGTTGATCAAAATAATACTCTAATGGACAAGGGGGTTAATGAGTTGGAAACTAGTGAAGCTAACCAAGATGAAGGAGTTTTTGATCCCCAACATAATGAACAAAGCCTACAAAAGGTTGATCTGTCAAATGGTGGGCTTCAAGAGGAGCAGTTTGAACAAGTGACTTCTAGGAAAAGTAACAGAAGTAGTAGGAAAGGCTCCCAAGGTAAAAGCAATCTCTTATGACCGTGATAGTATGGAATGTACGTGGAATAAATAACCCTTCCAAGCTTAATGCGATAAAGGATTTTGTCCTTAAGGAGAAGCCTCAGGTTTTTTTGTCTTTTGGATACTAAAATTAGGGAAGCAAATGTGAATAAGCTTTGTTGTTTGGGTAGGAAATGACAGTTTTTAACAAACCACCAAAGTCATGCCTTTGGTAAGATCATTATTGCTTATGATGGTGATTTGTTGGAGGTGAATGTTCTGGAAACAAATAAGTAGTTTATTCACACTAAGATCCACTTCAAGATGGAAAACTCTAGTGTTTTAGCTACTTTTGTTTATGGTTTTAACCTCGGGTTTCAAAGGACTGAACTCTGAAATTTTATAAGAAGATTAAAAGCCTCGGTAAATTCTACATTGTTAGTGTGTGGTGACTTTAACACCACGTTATTCAGATCTGAAGCAAAAGGCAATTGTAATTTACATAATTAATCTTCAGATATGTATGATTGTATATAGGAGGTGGAACTCACATATTTGAAATTTGAAGGCCATAGAGTCACCTGGTTTAACATACAAAGTTCAATTTGGCATATCAGGAAAAAGTTGGATAGGGCTATGGTAAATGTGGATTGGCTAAATTCTTTCTCAAGAAGTTCAACAAAATTCCTAGACCCTAGAATTTTTGACCATAATTTAACTCTGCCAGAATCCTTCATCCTTTCAGATTTAACAATTTCTTGGCAAATATGGAGGGTTTTCAAGAGGCAATATTGAAGGGGTTGGAGTATGATTTCTTTGGGACAAAACAATACATTTCCCTCCAAAAGCTCAAGTCTATCAAACAAGAACTGAAATCTTTAAATTTAAAAAGAGGACAGAATCTCTTGAAGGAAATTGAAAAAGCTAGAGATAAATTGTCAGCTATTCAGACTTCATTGACGGATAATCCTATAGATGTTTCTTTGGCCTTGGATGAAAAGGAAGCTCTAAAGAACTATTTGCAATTGGTGGATAACCAAAGCTCATTATTGAAGCAGAGATCCAGAGTTAACTGTCTAAACGATGGGGGCAGATGTACAAAGTTCTCCTTTAACTCAGTGCAAGCTAGGAAGAATGTAAGTAGAATCACCTCCATTAAAACTGAAGCTGGAGAGGTCGTGGTCAGACAAAAAGTTATAGCTAAGGAAGCAATGAACTTTTACAAGAACCTTCTAGGTTCAGTAACTTCCCCTTCAGATATAGGAGATGATCTTAAAAAGTTTGTTATATTAAGAATTCCTGAACATATGGTATCCTTATTAATTAGGTCAGTTACAGACTAAGAAATAGAGAGGGTGGTGTTTGTCATGAATGGCTCTAAAGCATCGGGCCCTGATGTTTTGAATGGTTTTTTCTATAAAAAAACATAGAGTACTGTGAGGGGTTAGTAAAGGAGGTTGTGCATGAGTTTTTTCAAAGAGGGGTATTGCTAAAGGAGATTAACAAGACCTTCCTCTGTTTAGTCCCTAAAAGCTTAAATACTTCCTATTGGAGTGAATTCAGACCTATTTCTTGCACAAACTTTCTCTATAGGATTATTGCAAAGGATTTGACAAACAGGTTGAAGGAGGTTTTGCATTATCTCATCAGTGAGAATCAAGGAGCTTTTATGAACGATAGGGATATTGGGGACAATATTCTTTTAGTCCAAGAGATATTGAAAGGGTATAACCGCAGGAAAATTCCTCTTAACTGTACTATCAAAGTGGACCTACAGAAAGCTTTTGATAGTGTAAACTTGAGCTTTTTGCTACAAACAATGGAGGTCATGGAATTTCCTCATAGGTTCTAAGGGTAGATTTGGGAATGCATTACTAATGCCTCCTACAGAGTTATGATAAATAGGAGCCTTACGAAGATGTTTAAAGTCAAAAAAGGACTTAGGCAAGGGGATCCTCTGTCCCCTTACCTATTCCTAATTTGCATTACTCAAATGCTGAAGCATAACTCTTTTAAGGATCTAAGATTCAAATATCATTCTAAATGCACGAAGATTTCACTAACTAGCTTATGTTTTGCAGATGATCTCATACTCATAAGCAAGGAAAAAGTCCACTCAATCTTTCTATTGATGATCACTCTCAATTCTTTCAAATAGATGTCGGATTTGAGTGTTAATCTTCAAAAGAGATACTTCATGCTTTCAAAAAGTGCTTCTCACCTCTCTAATGCCTTGACTCTAGCAATGAGAATGGAATTAAAAGAGTCCCCTCTCCTTTATTTGGGCATTCTTATCTCATTTAGAAGGCTAAGGTTTTGTGAATGTATTCCATTAACTAAAAATATTTAGAAAAGATTAGGTTCATGAACTAATGGAGCCCTATCCTATGGAGGGAAACTTCAGCTCTTGAAGTCGGTCAATGCAAACTTGCTAGTGTTCCTACCTATTTCTCTTCAAAGGGCTTACTAAAGCAATTGAAAGAATAATGAAGCAGTTCCTATGGGGGAAAAGGAATGGTGAGAAAGGGAAAGAAAAAGTCAACTAGAAGAGTATCTATCAACCGAAAGAAGAGGGGGATTAGGACCTGAGTCAATAACTAAGACGAACATATTACTCATGACTAAAAGGATTTGGAGAATCCTAAGTGATAAACAGTCAATATAGATCAAATGGATTCACAGCTACATATTAAAAGATGGAGCTTTTGGGCTCTAAGACCCAAAGACAGTTACACTTGGATCTTTAACCAAATTTTAAAAATGAAGGATGAAGTTCAACAAAACATATCTAGTCAAATAGGGGTTGGGGAAAGATTTTCCCTATGGTATGATAATTGGACAGGGCAAGGAGCTTTATTTCAAAATCAATTAGCAAGAACCTTGTTGGTGATGTTCCCTAAGAATACTACGCTCAATGAAATAGTTACAAATGGAAGCTGGTCACTATCAATGGATGAAATTAGACTTCTGTCCATTCCACAGTTCACAAGCCTCGGAGAGATGGATACTTATTTATGGAAAGGGATTCCAGTTTAAAAAATAACTATAAAGGAAGCTAAAAAATTGAGGGATGAGATAATTAATAGAGTGGAATGGTACTCTATGGTTTGGAACAAGGTTCTTAGACCTAACACTAGCTTTCTTCTCTGGCTAGCAATGTTGAATAGACTCAGCACTTTAGATAGGCTGCAATTTCTGCCCTTCTCAAAGATATGTATTCTATATAATCTAAGGGAAGAATCTAGAGACCATCTTTTCTTTGAGTGTGATTTCTCTAAAGAAATTTGGTCAAAAATCTATAGATTATGTGCTGCTGATCCTAATTCGAATAGACTATATAACATCCTACTGGAGCTACCTCATTTACATGTTTCTAAATATGATAGTTGTTGTACTAATCTCGATTGCTACATGCACTCAAGCAATTTGGAAGGATAGGAACAACAGAAGGTTTGAAAAGAAGTAAGTTTCCCTACTCTCTCTTATAGAGCTCACTATAGCTAGTATAAGAGAACAACTAATTATAAATCAGTTGAACTCTCACTGTAGCAGAAGAATAGCTCTCACATGGAGAATCTAGTCCCCACTCCAGCTTACTCAGTGAAATTCATGACCAGACTTCAGTCTTACTACAGATCAGAAATCAAGGGTCTCATACACAAAATTTCTTGAATACTAACGCCTAATCATGCCTCTACTTATGGAAAATACAAGGATAGAGGAGATCTGGACTCACCTGTTGGAAAGCAGAGTCCTTTTCAATAGTTGATCCCTCCTTAGTCTTGGTTAAAAGAACTCCTCAATCCCTCCTGTCATATTGAAGAGTCACTCTATGAGTTCAAACAACAACAAAAAATAGCCAAACCGATCTGAGATGCTTACCTGAGTGGATTCCTCTTTCCTTCACTGCAGATTCGAATCATAAAAGCGCATCCTTTACTCCATTGGTCAGCCATTTCTGAAGAGTCGAGAACAAAGTATACATTATGCCCTAAAACGTAAAGAATTGTAGTGATTCTGATGCTAGGATTTACCTGAGATAAGATCCATCATTTGTGGAGAAGGAAGGAGAAAAATAACTGGAAAATCGCGCTGCTATCCTCGCCATTAGAGCTTCGCCTCTCGCCCACCCGAATTGAGAAGCTTCTATAGTCTTTGAGAAAGGAACAATTAGTTATACCCTAACTGTAAAACAACAATACGCTTTCGTCTTTGCTCTTAACGTCGACATTTTTGTAATAGCCTAGATGCTTCAGTGTATTAAGGAGTCTTATTACACGTAGCAGACCTCTTCTGTATGTTAACCCCTTAACTCTTTAATGAATTTTTAATTTATAAAAAAAGTATTATTATTAATTATTATTATTTTATTATTAATTTATTTGTTTATTATAATTACTATTTTATTATTTTGTTTTGTTTTGTTTTGTTTTGTTTTATTTTCTCTTTCTTTCTTTTCTCTTAAATAGTCTCTTTACTAGTTAGAGGTAAGTTTGCATACTATTAGGCTTCCCCAGACCTCGCATATCAACAAATTTTTTACTAGAAATTGTTGTTGTTGCTAACGTGGTAATGGGGGTCTACAAATATTAAAATTTGTTAGGTCAACGTTGACCTAACACTTAACAAACAAATGTTAAAATTTCCATTATAATGGGGTACAAGTTTAGGCCCTATTTGTTTCCGTTTCTTTTTTCCGTTTTTCATTGTGGTTTTCAGAAAAGAAAAAACAATTCATTAAAACACGTTTGGACGAGTGTGGTTGTCATTTCTTGTTTCTAAAAATAAAAAAAACCGCAATAGATTTATAGAAACGTAAAAAAGACGTTTTTGTAAAATTTTAAAACATGATTTTTTCTCTCGTAACACCAAAACACAAAAATACTACCAGAAAGTTTTAAGCAACATCAAAAGTGGGATAAGCAACCCAAGTCAGTAACCAATTTGGTCATCGTCAAGGAAGCTAATGTCCGACTAGTCCACCGTCCCTGACACTACCTTCCCTACACCCGACGAGCAATAACCAGCCCTGCATGAATACGATAAATCAACACCTTCCTCCTATGCGTGGTCAAGAATGTACACATCATCTGGGACTGTTATTACTTTCTCTCCTTCTGGAGTAATAAGCTTCACGTTGTACGCCGCCATAGCCTTAATCCGCCCTCCGAATTGCTCAACTCTCCTTAGAACTTCAACAACAGTCTCCACATTTCCTTCACCAAGGTTCTGGGAAATCCCACTAGCAACAGAAGCTAAACTCAGAGCAACAATGAACTACTTCACGTCAATACCAAAAGCAATAACCAACTCGGCAACCATGGCAACGTCGTGGAGGTGGCCATCTCCGGCGAGTCTAAAGGCGAGGTGAGTGTAGTAGTTGAGGAGGGAGCTGCAACGTGTGGTGAAGTAGCCGCGGACCGGAGAGGATAGGAGAGGAGTGCGGGAGTGGAGCGTGGAGGAGCTTGGATTGCGAAACATAACGAAACTTCATTTTTTTGCAACAAACTAGTTCTGCATCTTCACCCAATATCTCCAAGTTTGTTTTCTTCTGCGATGTGAACCAACATAGAACTGTAAAAATGAAGAGATATATGAAAAAAAATAATAACATTAGTTATACTTCCTCTGAAAAATTTTTATGCTCTTCCTCTGAACAATTTTCGTGCGAGTGTTTAGTTTTTACTTCACCTCCTACTAAACATAACTTTTTTCACGACAAACTGGTTCTTATAAAGAACCAATACAGAATAGTCGTGAAATAACGTTAAAGTTATTTTCTTGAGCTTTGCGTCATTTAAAGTAGAGACAGCTACAACTGTTTTCTTCTTTCTTACAATTTCGCAATTGTTTTATTCTTGGAATTTACGTCGTTCTTTGCATGGATGGAGCATGTTACTTTAACGTGGCGTGGAGGCATGGAGGCAGGGACAGAGCCATAGTGGGGGCACTTGCCCCCACTGGCTCCAAAAAATTTTACATGAAAAAATTATTATTTTAAATTTTAACTCATAAAAAAATTAAAATTTTGCCCCCACTAATTTTTTTTTGCCTCCAGTGAAATTTTGCCCCCACTCACAAAAATTTCTGGATCCGTCCCTGCATGGAAGCTTATCCTTACTTTTTGTCTTCACGCAGTTACTGTGAAGCCTTGCTTCACGTCTCTTTAATGTAGCATCTGTAGAGTGTCAAGCGGAGGCATTTAATGGTTTACTCATTTAATGTGGTATTTAACGCTCTTCTGAAATTGCCTTCAAATTCATGTCGTCACCAACACTTTTGATCTCTTTAATGATACCCCAAAACTCTTCAATTGAATCACTCCTTCCTAGAATCCTAGCAATGGCATTATACGTCACAGTATTGTGCTCATAACTTTCACAGCTACCAATGTTTTTAAAAATAAACTCTTACCGATAGGTTTTATTTTTGCACCCTAATTAGCGTTTAATAAGTATTATTTTAGTAATATTGGGATCCAAAATGATATTCTACTTAGACCCTTTTGTAAAATATTGAGGCGTATATAAAAGGTCAAGTAATTTTCTGTAGTGCATATTGTTTTCGTTTGTATTTTTGTGTGCATGAATTCGAACTAAACAAAAGTAAAAAAAAAGGTTCTCTTTGTGTCATAGAATTAATGTGTAATTTTTTAATAATATTTGATTTGTATATATTTAATTTTCGTTTGTAATACCAAGGTTTTCAAACCCGGACCGGACCGGCCGGTCCGACCGGTGACCGATCGGTTGACTGGTCCGGTTTAAGCTATAAAACCGGACTCCAATTGGACCAGTCTGAACCGGTCAAAACAGGTCAATTGACCGGTCGGACCGGTCAAACCGGACCGATCTGACCACTGGTCCATCAATTTTTTTTATTTTTTATTTATTTTTTTATTTTTTTTATTTTTATTTTTAATATTTTTAATATTATATATAATTAAATATAATTATTGCATAATTATGACGTCACACCGGTTCGACCGGTGGTTGAACCGGTCAAACCGATCAAACCGGTGATCAGTAAAACTTCCGATTTAATGACCGGTTCGATTTTGAACACATTGCGTATAACTGTAGAGCTCATAATTGAAGTGCGGTGTGGCAAGCATAATCTAAACAGACTTGAAAATGATAAGGAAGTTAGTAATTAATTATAATCACGACTCGTCGTTTATCCGGTGCAAACACTTGTTAGGATCTCGTAACATTTTACCTATTTTATATTACAATTGTTAAATTGTTAGCTAAATTAAAATTTACCAATTGTATTTGATAATTTCTAAAACTTTTCTCAAAAAAAATTTCTATGATAATTTTATTATTGCTCCTTCTTCCAAAGTCCAAACATGCAGGAGGATGCTGATCCGAATCCCTACCCCGACCCGAATCAACTCATTACACTCACTAATTAATGGCTTCTTCACCCAACGCTGGCGCAGCCCTCCGAAAACCCTGAAAATGGAGGATCCCCACCCCAATTCCAAGCGACCCATGTGCCCATCTTGCTCCAAACCCTCACGCCTCTGCCTCTGCACTCGGATTCGGAACCCTGCGCTTGAAAACAAGGTCAGTGTTACCATTCTTCAACACATTCTTGAGAGCAAACACCCTCTCAATTCTTCCAGGATAGCGAAACTAGGACTTCGATACGTTTCTGTAACTACGGTAACTGACGTTAACGTTGATGCCCGGTACCTTTTTTGGTTGCTTGAGCCTGTTCTTGATTCGGATTGGGGTCGAGCTGGTTGTGGTTGTGAAGTTGGAGAAACTCAGAAGCAAAAAATTGAGGATGTTGGCGGATTGAGTTCTGATGCGGAGGATATGGGTTTGATTCAATTTGAACGACATTTGAGGGTTTCAAAAGGTGAAAGCAGCAGCCTGGACGAGTCTAAGGGAGGTGGTGTTGTGGAAAATGTAGATGAATTGGTGATTTATGGCTCAGCATTGGAGGGGGAAAATGGGTTGGTAACCAATATTGAGAGGATGAGTGGAAATTATTTGTTTCCTAAGGATAAGCCTACAGTATCAGAGGAAGCAGTATGGGGTGACAAAATTGATGTACAAAATGCAATGCAAGGTATTGAAGAAGCAGTGATGAGTGTTACGGTTGGTAAGCATGGGGTGATAAAAGACCTTAACGGTATATGGAGTCTTCCAACTCACTGGAAAACGTGTGAAAAGTTTGATAAGATTTTGTCCTCTGAAATGGCTATTGATGATTTGGGCAAGGGGTTTATTGTGAAAAAGATGCAAAAAAGAGGGATGTTGAGAGGAAGCGTAGGTTTGGAATTGGAAGAGTGCAATGAGTTTGAAGTTGTGGTTCCTCCAGGGTCAGTTCTTCTGTTTCCTAGTGAGAAAGCGGTTGGGTTTGGTGAGTTGAAAGATATGAACATTGAAGTGAAGAATTTGATTGTTCTGGATGGAACATGGGCAAAGGCTAGGAGAATGTATGAAGAGAATCCATGGTTGAGGCTATTGCCTCATTTGAAGTTGGATTTGGGGCAACACAGCTTGTACAGTGAAGTTAGGCAGCAGCCAAAAGCTGGTTATTTGTCTACCATAGAGAGCATAGTGAATGCATTGAAAGCACTTGGGGACAATTCAGAGGGATTGGATAATCTCTTGGATGTTTTTGGGTCTATGGTTGCTGATCAAAGGCGATGTAAAGACGAGAGACTACACAAATTGTCTTCTGTATGACCTGAATAGTGGATACTATCCTTTTTTTATTTCTTTTGTAGGAAATTCTTTCAGCTCACATGATATCAGGTCCTCTTTTAACTTATGTATCCCAATAGAGGGGTTGGGTTGCCTTCAACAATGAAACAAAAGAAACAGCTGTTAGTTATGTTTTTCTGTTGGAATAGAAGCTTTACGTAACATTCTTCCAGATCGGAAATAAAAGATCTGGAGAATAAGCCTGGCCAGTCTTATAATGCTCCAGGGTAAGTTTCTTACGTTGTTGGCGGTTCAGACTCGCATACTCAGCTTCGTTGTTGGTTGCAGTTGAGAGTTTCTTTCACAAAAATGCATATATACATAATACACTCATGTCATAAACACAGGCGTGGACTTTTGTTTTTTTGTTTTTTTTTGTTTTTTTTTTCTCGCGAGATGTTTTAGGCGGGTTCTAATTATGGGAAGACATTTTTAAGCCATTTATATCTAGACTAATTTTTCGCTCGAGCCGGGTAAATTCTTTGTAGAAGATAATTTTGTTTTTTTTTGATTCAAAGATCGTGATACCTTTAATTACCCATTTTAGAGAATGTTTTGAATACCGCAAGAGAGCTTGAGCTGGATTTAAAGTCAATTTCGTTCTGTTTTAATTGATTGAGTTTCAGGTAGAATTCAAATTTTATTTTTGAGTTTCGTCGGTTTCTTTTTATCTTTTCATATATAACTAAAAAAAGAAAAACATTTTTCAAGAATTTCCTGTCTCATAAGAAAATTGCCTAAACTCAATATTACGGAGAAAATGAAGTGATACGTCTCAAGTCTTGAAGAAAGTAGAGGATTGAGGTACGATGGTGTATGATGGAACATGAATCTCTGATGATAAATAAGATGAGCATTAGAATTTGAATAACAGCACATAAATTTGTTGTTTTAACGAGTGATTTAAACTGAGGTTTAAAACTCCTCGGAAAGACCATACGGCTAAGATTAAGAGATAAGTCTAAAATATTTTCTCATATCATGAATAGAGAATATACAGTATTATGTAGTAGATTACAAGAGGACAAAAAAAATAAGAAATTAAATGTAGAAGTCTATCTAACTGAATCCCGCAATTTAAGGGATTTCAAACTAATTCTTCCAATCTATTTACAACTAATCTATATCTCAACACTCCTCAAGCTAAGGAATAAAAGCCTTTTATTCCTAGCTTGAATGCAAGATCATAGAATCTTCGAATAACCCCTTTGTTAAAACATCAATTACTTGATGTTCTGATGGAACATAAGAAATACACACTAACTCTTCTTCTAATTTTTTTCTAATGAAATGTCTATCAATCTTAATATGCTTTGTCCTATCATATTGTATAAAATTATGAATAATATTGATGGCTGACTTTGTCACAATAGAGCTTCATAGGACTGTTCCATTTGACTATCAAATCATCTAGAATAATCTTCAACCAAAGTAGTTCACGCAATCCTTAAGCAATAATCCTAAATTCTGATTCTACAGATGACCTTGTTACCACATTCTACTTCTTGCTTATCCATGTTACCAAATTACCTCTAAGAAAAGTATAATATCCTATAGTTGATCTTCTATCCATTGGGTGTAAGCTTCTAGAGTAAAGGTATTGTTTTTCTTAAACAAAATTCCTTTCCCCGAATTGCCTTTCAAGTAATGTAGCACCCTGTAAACAGCTTGAAGATGAGGTTCTTTTGGATAATGCATAAATTAATTGATCACGCTTACCGAGTACCCTATGTTTGGCCGAGTGTGAGCAAGGTATATGAGTTTACCAACCAGTCTCTGGTATATTCTTTTATCAACAACTAGTTCTTCTTTAGCTTCTCCTAACTTATGGTTTGGATCGATTGGGGTAAAGACTGGCTTACACTCAATCTTTCATGTTCTTGCCAATAAATCAGTATTGTCATCAACTATATGAGTGATCCCTTCGGATTGGTATATACTTCATATGGTTTGTATATGAGAGTTTGAATTTGAGTTACATCGTTTTTGCATTCATCATAGTTGATGTATATAATTGTGAGTGAATGCTGGTTTTTGCACTTGATAGTATATTGAATGTTACTTTTATTTTACTAACTTTAATGACTTTCAAACTACTTGACTCAAATACATCTCACCTTACCTTTGCCCATATTATAACTTTGAAAAGTCCTTTGATCCATGATTTTGCATGTGAACCTTAGTGGTGGAGAAATGAAATGATATGCAAAGTTATGGAATGTCATAATTATGAATGGTGTTGAGTGTACCTATGAATATATCTTATTTAAACATATTTTTCAAGTTTACCATTAGATTGCCCAGTTTCTAAAGATGATGCTGATTGATTGATCATGAGTAAAAGCTTGGAATGTTAAGTTCTTGTTATGATTTTGAATGTCATTCATCTTTGCTTATGATTATGTCGTCTTAGAAAACATGAGAATTGAGTAAATCTTTTTAGGTATTTGAGCTTAATTTTGATGTTTTGCCTAAGGACGACCAAAAGCTAAATTTGGGGAAAATTGATATGTACTTAATTGATTATGAATTTATTGCATAACGCTTAGTGACTATTGCTATGAAAATCTTTAAGATACTTACTTTGATTCATATGTGATTTTAGGCACAATTCGGAAGCAAAGATGTTAAAATGACCCGAAAGCATATGCATTAAGTCATTTTCTTAATGTTTACACTCACTTGTCCTTGTGGAATAAGAAGGAGAAGAATTAGAGCAAAGAAAAGAAGACTTAGAGAAGGTTGGAGGAAGAACCCAGTGCATCGTGACAGAAGCTTGTCACAAAGGCCACGATCATGACAGATGTTTGTCACACAGGCAACAATCGTGACACTACAAAGCCACGATCGTGACAGAAGTTTGTCACGCAAGCCACGATCGTGGCCTGTGCAACGACAGCTTAGGGACTGCTCCCGAACTCAACTTATCGAGGGTTATTTCAACATTTTAGGCTAGGTAAAAACTAGTTTTTTTAACCCTAATTGGAATGAACTATAAAAAGAAAAGAATGAAACCTTGAGAGAAGGCTCCATTCCTGCTACATTTAGGAGAAAATCTAAGGAGAGAAAAGGAGAAAGGGGTCTTCGAATGGGACATTCTTTGGGGACCGAAGCATCATTTTTGGGAGCAAGCTCTTAACCTTGAGAGACCCATAGAGTGGTAGCTTCCTGACGCTAGCTCGGAGTCGATATCAACATCGACAACTCAGTTAAGTGTATTTCTCCTTGTATTTGTTATTTCTTTCTCTCTTTAGAAATTGCTTATATTATCCTATGCTTAATGTTTAAGTGTTGTGTAAGAATGATTGAATGCTCTATTTGATTCTTTTTACATAAGATCCCATTGTTAGAATTGAATACAATACATAATCGTTGTTTTTCATATTCATTTATAGAGATTAATGGTTCGTAATCATCAAGGATATCATAATCTAGGTCAAATAATCCGAGCTTATGTGATTATTGCTTAGATTGGTCTGTTTTTCTCACTCGTAAGGCTACTGTCTGATTAAACTTAGAGGGCGTCTCCTAGGTTATCTAGTAGCTAAAGTTAATTAACGAGCTCTTCTTAATTAACTAGGACCTAAGGAAAAACTGGGATTTACAAAGCTTTTTGTTAATCTACGACCAATAGTTCAAGAAGAGGTAAAAGAACAACAAATCAATGTAATATGTCTAAGTAAGGTTTAAGTCGAGATTGAACCAAGGAACCAAATTCCTATTGAATTCTCCACTTTTATCATTTTTAATGTTTTCTTTTATTTGTTTTCACTAGGTTAGTTTTACTTTAACCCCCAAAAACCTAAACACTGATTAATTTCATTTTAAAAGCTAACTAAACACTCTCTGTGGGATCGACCTAGACTCGTTACTGTTACAGTAGTAGGTGTAGTTTATTTTGTGCAGTGTTATAACACGTTACCAACTACCCCCCACGATTTCCCCACTCTCGGCTTGGTGGCTTACTATGTAGCTTCTAACGTGTTTCTTTTTTGTGCCTTGGTTTTTTACAATATGTGCACTAGAGATTGTCCTAGCCTCCTTCGCTTGGTTTTCTTTATTGGGATTTTTAGGTAGATTACTACTTCATTTCTCCTGATAATTTTTGCTACTAAGGATGACTTGTCCATAGTTTGTGGTTCAAGCATCACACTCCTTTAGCGTTCTTCTGCACGAATCAATGAAATTGTCTCTTCTAAAGATGGTGTGTCCTCCTTTCCAAGTATTTAAATCCTAACTTGATTGAATTTAGGATTCAATCCAGCCAAAAAATCATAGACAAGGTCTCTTCAAATGAAGTTCTTCAAGATGGTAGCATCCTCAGGACATTTCATCTCGAAAACTCGATAATGATCGAGTTCTTGCCATAGATTTTGTAGTAGGTTTGCATACTCTGTGATAGATTTGTCTCCTTGCTTAATGGCTACAGTTTTGACCTTGATCTCGTACACTTAAGCAACATCACATGTCTTCAAATTTGTGCGATGAATGTAGTCCCAAATCTCTTTTGTTGTGACCAAAAACATGCACGTGTCACTAATTATAGGATCCATAAAATCCCATAACTAAGACATTAATCCTTGTCTTCCCATGCTTCAAACATCGAGTTAGCTTTTATCAGTCCCGTTCCAAGAAGGTGACTAAGCCTCTCTTTGCCCTTGAAGTATGTGCGGATAAATTGAGACCATTTGAGGTAGTTCTTCCCATTAAGCTTAAAGGAAGCCCGAATATTTTGCAAATCTCCAACTTTCTGAATAGAACTAGACTCTTATGAGGGATTAGGATTGTTAGAGATGAAAGTTTGGGAAGTTGACATGGTGAAGGAGAAAATCACAACAATTAAAGATGTTCAAACAAGAATCAGAGAAGGAAAAACAAGGAGGAATGGCAGTGATGAAGGCTGGAACATGCAAGAAAAGGACTAAATAAAAGGATACAATTATACAGCCATGAAGGCTATTTGAAGAACAAATCTCAGAAAAAAGAATCCTAGGGCTCTGATACCATGTGAAAAAGGCTTCTAGAATATTTTCTCATATCTTGAATAGATAATATACAGTATTATATAGTAAATTACAACAGAAAAAATAGGAAACTAAATCTGGAAGTTTATCTAACCGAATCCCTCAGTTTAAGGGATTTCAAACTAATTCTTCTAATTTATTTACAGCTCATCTATATCTCAACACCTATAAAAATATTAAAATATGTCAACCACACTCCTCTCTGATTGTTCTTAAATGCTTTTCAAGTGTTGAAACTCTCTTATGGGATCCTCCTTTTTGGTCAATACTAAAGCATATTGCTTCCAACTAGCTTCAAACATTTATGTGTAATAATAATTAATCATATTTATCAATTACTCTTGCATATTAGATCCAATGACATAAAAAGGCTATTTCATTGTTACAAAGACAACATAAATGTTTTAGCTTTTCTAATTCACCTGTCTTTAATCAAATGACATAATTATGATTATTGCCAACCAATTTCGGTTTCAAACAGTTGAGAGCTGCTCAAACTAAATGCTTTCATTACTTTAAGTTGATATTAATTTTGGTGTTGATATGATATAATAGTAATACTGATTATAGGTATTGAATATGGTTAAGAGTATGATGAGTAATTCTTCATTCACCAAAACCTTATGGATACATACACATAAAACTATTGTGTATTTGCTAAATAAGATTCCTAGTAAAATAATACCTAAAGCTCCTATTGAGTTATGGAGTGGAAGGAAGCTTAGTATAAGGCACTTGCATGTTTAGGATTATCCAGCAAAAGCACGAGTTTATAATAAATTAGATTCTCGAACAATCAGTAGTTACTTTATTGGATACCTAGAGAAATATAAAGGGTATAGGTTTTACTATCATAACCATAATCCAAGAATGTTGAAAAAGCTAATGCCAAGTTCATTGGAAATGGTGAAGTTAGTGGGAGTGCTGAAAATGTGTTGTGAATATTAGTGAAATAAAGGTTGATGTTTCATTACATATAAATGTTTCATTTTCCACATCTATATCAAATATTATCCTAGTGTTGGCAGAACAAAACAATTTTGGACAAAATTTAGAAGAAACAACACCTCATGAAGAAACTAACTTACAACCAATTAATTTAATTAAACCATGTAGAATAGCTTTGAATAAACTTGTAAGAATAAGGAGATTAGATATTTTTGAGGACTATGTGGTGCAAGAGTTAGAATTTGATTATGGAATTAATAATGATATGTTTTATTTTCACAAGCCATAGAAAGTGATAAGTCTTATAAATGGATTGATTCTATGAAAGATGAGTTAAATTCGATGGCACAAAACAATGTCTAGGAGCTCTTTGATTTTCCAAAAGGATCAAAGTAAGTCAGATTGTCAAAAGGATCTAAATAAGTCAGATGCGAATAGGTCTTTAAGACCAAAGTGACTCGAATGGAAATATTAAGTAATATAAAGCTAAATTTGTTGCCAGTGGTTGTACTCAAAAGGATGACATTGATTTTAAAGAGACTTTTTCAACTGTCTCAAAAACGATTTAATGAGAATAATCATGGCATTAGTAGCTCAGTTTGATTTAAAGCTACATTAAATAGATGTAAAAATTGCCTTTCTGAATGGTGATCTTAAGAAGGAAGTTTATATGGATCAACCAGAAGACTTTTTCATAGAAGGAAAGGGAAACAATATATGAACTTAAACAAGCTTCTTGATAATGGTATATTAAGTTTAGTGATGCCATAACATCTTTTGGATTTTAAGAAAATATTGTTAATTGTTGTATTTACCAGAAGATCAATGAGAATAAGTTTATATTTCTAGTTCATATATGGATGATACTTTACTTATTGCTAACGATTTGGACATATTTTATAAGAGTCAAGATTTTCTCTCTAAAAATTTTGAAATGAAAGATATGAGAGAGGCATCCTATGTGATAGGAATTTCAATATTTCAAAATAAGTCACAAAGATTGGTAGTATTGTCTCAAAAAGACAATATCAATCGAATTCTTGAGATATTTAATATGAACAAATGTTTAACATGGATTGTCTCGATATAAAAGGGGACATATTTAATCTCATGTAATATCCAAAGAATGATGTAGAGCATAGACAAATGGAATCTACATTATATGCTTCTATTGTTAGCAGTATGATGTATTTGCAAACATGCACAAGATTCGATATCAGCTTTGCGGTTAAAATGCTAGACAAATATCAAAGTAATCTTGGTATCGACCATTAGAAACCTACAAAGAAAGTCTTAAGGTATCTTTAAGGAACAAAGGACTATATGCTCATATATAGAAGATCAAATTCATTAGAAGTAATTGAATATTCATATTCAGATTTTATTAGATGTGTTGATGGTAGAAGTCAACGTTTGTTTTTTTTTTCTACTAGCATAAGGAGCAATTTCATAAAAAAAGTGCTAAAGAATATATGATTGCTTTAACTACTATGGAAGCAGAATTTGTAGCTTGTTTTAAGGCTACAATTAATACCTTATGACTGTGAAAATTTATTTTAAGGTTTGGGGTTGTCGACATCATTAGTAAGCTGCTGAAAATTTATTATGATAATTTTGTAGCAGTTTTATTCTCCAAGAATGACAAATACTTTATGTTAGTAATGTGCCCTAGGCCAATAGACATATGTGACTTTTGTACTAACATTATGACTTATTAATAATATATGATGAGGTATTCTTTTATATATGCATGTATATCGTTTGTGTAATGTGATTTACGTTCCATGAGTAGTATTAGGCTTACGTCATCAAGTATGTGACTTGATAGTAAAACCATAAGCATTATAATACTATTCTAAACTGTCCCTGGTCGATCGTTAT
>JAOTAX010000005.1:22969038-22989534 GCA_025629825.1 Erythroxylum guanchezii | reverse complement strand
GACACACGTGCATATGTCAGTTGGGAATGGGGTGTTACAGACTTCCTCTACGCATCATATTCTAGAGTTTGTGCATCAAATCCACAAGGCATTGGTCTGGTTTAGTAGAGCAAAACTTGTCAATTGCCCTCGATGCGAACAATTTCTCTGCTGGCGAAAACCCCCCTAGGGTTGGGTTCAATTGAATACAGATGGAGCGAGCAAAAGATGGCTCCCGTCGGCCACAACAGGTGGCCTGATTCGAGATAATTCGGGTGCTTGGCTTGGAGGCTTTGTGCAGAATATTGGCTGGTGCTCCTCCCTCTTTACTAAACTTTGGGGGGTTTACTCAAGACTCAACCTCGCCTGGAACCTAGGCCATTGAAGAATCGAATTAGAGGTGGATTCGCGTGAGGTGGTCCAGCTCATATCATCTCCATCTCAACGTCAAATGTCTCTCAATCCCCTAGTTCAGGGTATCAATGAATTGTTCACTCGGAACTGGATAATCTTACCCCGACACTTCTACAGGGAAGGCAATAGATGTGCAGACTAACTCGCTAACTATGCAGAGCATTTTGAGATCGGGATCACTACTTTTGATGATATACCCATAGGGTGCCTCTCAATCCTGTTAGAGGACATGTCGGGGGTTTGTCACCCTAGACTCATTATGTAATCTGTAATGTGTTTCTTTCCTTTTATTAAAAAAAACTGGGATTAAAGATAGGTAAGGGTACCTCAAAAACTTTAAACTCATTCAAGCATAGGACTTGTGACCAGTTTCCATTTCAAAGTAAATAGCTAACTAGAATTTATGAACGTCAAAGGATTTTAGTACATAAAAAGGAATCAAATTTTCAACACAAATGAATCAGTCTGTACCTTCATACAAATAGCCATTATAAGGCATAAACATTTTTGAAAACTCCTGTTTTAACTTATACAAATTGACCTAATCTATATGTTCTGATTGGTTAAGCTTGAAAATTAAAAGAATTAGGGTTCTAAGAATTAGTTTATGGATTTAGTTTGAATTTAAAATTAAATTTAAATATGTAAGGATTTTGTTTTGTTTATGAAAAATTAAAAAGAAAAATTTACTCTTAACATATATTTATAAATATCTTGAATTTTTAGTCAACTTATTATTGTTGTTTAATAAATTTTCATTCATAAAATCATTAAGGAAGATGCTAGGTTCTAGATGATACAAAACGCTATGAGAAAGGATTTATACAACTTTTTTCAGTTTGTAAATATTAATTCATATTTATCTCAGAGATTATTAGTGTTCTAACAAATGTCGACCTCATGAGAACTACAAGTAATAGTGATAATCATCAATCTCTTATTGAATCTACCAAAAGGAATAATTGATATAAAAGGAATAATTAACTAAAAATTTACCAATCTAACATAACGAACCATAGTAAATAAGACAGAAATAACTCATCGATAAACAAGACCTAAATGTAAAATCTCCATAAAATGTTTCTATGTTTATATTTATCTTTATTTTTATTATTAACCCTAGTTTTTTGGTCCCGTAAAAATTTTAAAGTTACAACTATATTCTTTTTCAAGGCATACAACCCTTACTCTTAAGTTAATTGATTTAAATCTCTTTATAATCAAAATCTTTAAAAATGCATTAACTCATTATGTGAATTCCCACCGTAGACTTAACTTTAACTCATAAAGTTTATGTGGTATTATCTCTAAGATTCTATATAATTCTTATTATTCATGCCATAATCTATTCATGCATATGATTTCTCAATTATTATATAACAAATCTAAAATTGAATCGAAATGCCAGCAAATTTCAATTTAGTAATAAGAAAAAGTCATTGAATAATTAGTAATAAAACTTGGGTCTTTCAATAGACCAAAGAATTAGTTCAAACAATAATTTTAGGATCCATCTTATCTAGGTCTATTCTAATTTTGTTCATACTAAAAATAAGAAAACTAACAATAACAAAGAAACTAGAACTTTTGAGATTGCAACTACCAAAAATAATGCCAGGATAATTAGTTAGTATTATGTTATCGCTTATAGTGGCATTTGAAGCTTAGAATAAGAGGCTTAATAATATGCACTAGGTAGCTCAACTGACATTAGTGACACGTTCTGATATTTGTGGAGGTAGATACCTTAATCATGAATGTTAAGTGCCTTATAATATGTGGAAACTAATCAAGCAAGTTACTTTTATAAAGAACTAGTCTTAGATTGTGTTTAGTTGGATATAAGGTTTTTAATAGAATAGAGTGATTTATAATGGAATTGAATATAAATGGATATAATATTAGAAAAAAGTTGTTTGGGAGGGATGGAAGGGTTCATAATGTAATATTGTGAAATGTTGTTAGGAAGAAGAGTTCATAATGTTTATTGAAAATTTGTTTATTATTTTACATTCCATCCTAAACCTCCCAAATCGAAAGTAACTTATTTTTATTGCTTAGAATGGAATAAGATGTAACATGAAACTCTCCCCTTCCATCCTACTTTATTCCATTCTATTATAAGCCTTCCTCCTAAATGATGGAATAATATTGTATTCCATTCAATTCCATTAATAACCACCCAACCAAACATAGCCTTAAAGTAACCCTTATAATAACATTTATAATCTGAGGTGGACAAAATATTCTACCTTTTTATGAAACAATCAAGCTCTACCCGAATTTCAGCAACAACAACATCAATTAAGTAAGTCAAATCTTAAGGAGATTATGATAAAAATTATCACGTCAACAAAGACTTGCTTTAATAGTACTAAAGCATTTCTTCAAAAACAATAAGCCTTCATCAATAACTTGGAGATTTATATTAGATAGCTTGCTAAGTTTTTCTCTCAAAAGTAGTTATGTACTTTGCCTAACAAAACTAAGCTAAATCTAAGGGAGCAAGTTAATACAATAACTTTGAGGAGTGGAGGGAGCTGTAAGTTAAAGAATAGAGACATAAGAGAAGGAAAAAGGTTGCCGTAAAAGTGAAGAAGGATGAGGAGAAGAAGAAATAAAAGAATGAAGAGCCAAAGAAGGAAATGGTTGAAAATTAAAACCTGAAGATTTGTACCCAAACAAGCTTATAATAGTTAGAAAGGAAGATGAATTTGGTAAGTTTCTTAAAAAAATATTAACATTCTTTTCATTGAGACTCTTTCACAAATGCCAAAGTAACCAAATACTTAATAGGTCTCCTTTTTAATAAAAAATTCGATAAGTTATTAATGGTTAGTTTAAGTGAAGAGTACTCCTACCTTAGAAGATGAAAGATCTATAGAGTTTTACTATTCCTTGTAATATTCGTAGCTTATTAATTAAAACAAAATTAATGGCCTTAGGAGTTAGAATTAATTTGATGCCTTATAACATGTTTAAGGAATTAGGATTAGGTGAACCTAATATATCTAGAATGATCATTTATTTTACAAAAAGATTGATTAAGTATCCTAAGGTATTATGAAAGACAATTTGGTTATGGTTAATTAATTTATATTTTCCATAGACTTTATGATTTTGGATATAAAGGATGATATAAAGATTCCCTTAATCTTATGATGAAAATTTCTAGCTACTACTAAACATATCACAAATGTCCATAATAGAAAGTTAATCCTAAAGGTGGAGGATGAGTGAGTAGCTTTAGAAATATCCAATTCCATGAAACATTTCCTTGATAAAGTTGATACTAGTTTCTCATAAATGTGGTTAATACTGATTTTTCTCTTATTATAAAGGAAATAATCAAACAAAACCTATTGGAGACTTATATCATACAAGGAGAAGAAGGAGATATAAAAATTCAATTCTAATGAAACATGTGGTATCTAATGGCTTTTGATCACGAAGTAAAGTGGAATCAAGTCTTTGATATTGGATCCAAGATGAGGGAAGGGCTTTAGTAAGAAGTCCATCTAAAAGATTCAAAATTAAGTGTTTGTTAAGAAGCAATCCAATATTTAGGTGTTTTTGTTTTAATTTTATAATTTTTAAGATCTTGACAATAATTTTAGTTTGCTTTTGTAGTTTTAAACTCATAGATTTAAGTTTATTTTGATGTTCTTTCATTATTTGATCATGATTATTCCATTTGAGATAAAAATTGATGGAGTTATGTAGGTTATATAGAACATGTTACAGGAATTACTGAGCACCCCTACCATTACAGTAAAGATTAGATTGTAACAACCCTAAATAGATATTAATGGCATTAAAAAAGGAAAATGATTTTTTTAATTGTCAAGAGAGTACCAATTATCCTTACATTCTTTACATTTTTTCTAGATTTTTCAATGTTTTTGAATGTTATATACATTGAACACAATGTACAAATTAAATAGGGGGAAGCGAATTCTTTTTAAACACTTCTATTATTCTATATAAAAAAGAGAAAAAGAAAACAAAAAGAAAAATTGTTTTGTTTGAATAAGTGAGCATTAAATAAAGAGTTAGTTATAAAAATATATCAAACTTTACTCAATTTTGTAATTATAACTCGAACTTTAAAAGGTGATAATGAATTGTTTAAATTTTTAATTTTTTTGCAACAATAACCCATTGTTAAACCCTCAATAAAGTGGTTAGAATCAACTAACCTATTTACAAACGGTTGTCCAATCATTGCCACGTAACAATAAAGATTTAAAATTAAAATTAAAATTAAAATGCTATAAAGCCTCTAAATTCCTAAAATACCTCTAACCTTATATTCTTCTAGCTGTATGATGAAGAACAAAGGAAACATCTCTAACTGAAACTAAGCCACCCCTCCATCTTCGTACCACTTTATTTTTTGATTATGATATAAAAACAAAGGAAGGAGAATGTTCTTATAACATACTTGTGAGAATAATAATAATAAAAGCAAAAGCAAATTAGCATAGTGTTGATAATAAGTGTGAGAAAGGAAAGGAGCAATAGTTAGGAACAAAAGACTAGTTAGAAAAGGAGAGAGCACCAACTTAGAGAAAAAACGGATAGGTAAGATATAAGGGAGATAACATAAAGATAGAGGAAGAAAAAGAAGAACAAAAAATTGGAAAAGAATAAAGGAGAGAGTCCTTTAGATCGAATTGATTTTCTTTAAGAAAATGCCTACTAATGTTTTCAATTCTACCACCGTCAATTATGGCCTCTGTTGCTAAATACTTGAATTCTTCTTAGTCACTTTTTCTTAAATCTTCTTCTTCATTGTATTTTATCCAATTGTAATGATTTTCTTTTCCTAATCTACAATTATGTCCTTGTTTTATGTCTTCTGAAGTTCCCAAACACCATAGATCTAAACTCCTCAATTTCACTACCTTTGGTCTCTACCATAACTCTATAACTTTGTCAAAATAAAAATCATCATCATAATAGCTCTAATACTTTTTAATCACTCATCTGTGAAACTCTTGACAACATCAAAGAGCTCAGTTTTTAAACTAAATCCTTGTTTGCTTCAGCCTTCTCTAGTTATTAATGTCGTATTCTCCTTATGTGTGTTGATTAGCACCTCTCTAGTGTCAGAGGGTACCCCCTGGACCCTCTTGTAAGCTTTCTTTTCATTCTTTATTAATACATTTTCTTCTTTCTTTCTTTTTTTTAAAAAATACTTTTCAATCACCTTATTTTCACCATGTACCATTTAGTTGTTGCACTGCATCACCTTGACAAATTCTTTGTTAGTTATTATTTCCAAGGTCATTCTATTTATGAAACTTTGAATGATTATCTAAAGATATCACGTTTAATAAAAAAAAAAAAAAGGAACATGTGAATATAGTATTTATTGGTTTTGTGATGGTTCTCTTTCTCTGAAGAGGTATTCCCACTATTTTTGTTCTTCAATATGGAGTTAGAAAAATTTAGGATTAGAGGTATTTTAGGAATTTAGGAATTTTAGGTTTTATCATGTTAATTTTAATTTTTAAATATTTATTTGTCACAAGGAAATGATAAGACACATATTAGCCACATGGCAAAGCTGACATGACTAGGCACGTTAGCACCATTAATTAGAATATACGAATTTTGTTTTAAAAATTAAATTTGAAGCAACTAAGAGTAATTAAAGAGTAATGCTAATATCCATTTAAAATAATGAATTAATTAAGTAACTAAGAGTATTCATGAGAAGGTGTTTACGCACATATTAAAAAATTAGGTCTTTTAAAATAAGCTTCTAAATGCTCTTGTGTGTTATTTTAGTGTTAGTGTTTTGACTTTTTGTTCAGTAAGGGTTATAAAAATATTTAAAAGTTGAAGCATCATTTTTATATATGTTCATTTTATGCACTAGGATGAATTTTATGGATTGAATTGAAGTTTGAAGGATTGTAAAGTGAATTGGATTTAATTATAATTTGATGCAAGTAGCTAAGTGCCTAAAAATTTAATAAACTTTACAATTGAATGAATAATGAAGAATCTTAATTCATGTAATTGACTTGTTAAATTTTTGTGGAGTTAGCACTTATTTAATTTAAGATTAATGAGATTAGTTTGCTTGAGAATAAACAAATGCTTAAGTATAGGTGACTTAGATAAGTGTTAATTAAGTTGTATGTTAGCATGATCTTGAGAGTATTTGGCTTGTATTTGGATGATTTCTATAGGATTCTATACTTAATATGACTTATATTTTGTTTACAAACCTTATCTTTGTTGTTTTATGCCCTACAACCAATCGTTTTGGTTGTAGTTTAGTGATAATTATTAATAAAGGCATTCTTTATCTTTATGTATTAATTACATTTGATGTTTTAATACTAAAGATAAAATAGTTGAAATAATTAATGTGTAATTAAAATTACGATAAAATCATAATTGTGAGATTCAATTTACATTTACGTGTTATTCTTAATTGTTCTTAGTTGTAGTTTTATCAAGACGAGATATTATTGAAACGGTAAAACTAGCACACATTATGTTTCTTTCTTATGAAGAAAGTAATTAATCTCATAAATTAAAGTATAGAGATACTTAAACTAATGTGTGAGTGATTATTAAAGAATAAGTCACTGAACTGATCAAACTATGAGAATCTTAAATGAAATATTACTTATGTGTCTGTGGATTTTCTCATAATGATGGTTGTATAATTGATCCTTAGACTTGAGATTACCAAGATATCTCATGTGAGAATTGTTGTGTTTTGATACTATTTATGAATTGTCCTATGATAATTCAGTCGGTAATACTTGGATACAATATGAACCATATGGAGATAGTTAAGTAAGTCAATAAATGATTCGTCACTCTAAAGTAATTAAAGAGAATGTTCTAATGTTCTTGATTAGTAGTGATTTATGAAATTCTCTGGCTGCAGTGAATTGACATTTAAAAAGATGTTTTCAAATTTCAATTATAAATCAATTACTAATTAGCAAAAACGAACATGATTGGACCAAAAGAATAGACATTGTATTCATACTCTATCCAATTGGAATATGACCAAAGGATTAAATCATACATCATAACTATGCATAGATAAGTAAAGTCAAATCACTTTGACATTCCTGATATTTGAATGGTCATAACATATTGCTAAACGTCAATCTTAATCTATGATTATAAATTGTTTAATTAGAGAATTAAAGATAAATTAAAAGGAGTTTTAATTTATCCAATTCTAATTATAAATTAGAATTAGAAGTATAATCATTACCAATATATATTAGGAACCTAATGGGTCACACATCAAAGAGCAATTGTAAAAAAAACAATTTAATTAAGTTTGACTTAATTATAAAGTTTGAGAAACTTTAGAGATCAAATATAAGATATTTGATTTTATTAAAATTAAGTATAATTAAAGTATGACTTTAATTATAATTAAGGAACTTAATTTTAATTAAATTACAAAAACACCCTAATGATTTTTCTATCAATAGGAAGAAAAGAAAAATGAACTAGCACTCTTACATTCTTCTTCTCAAAGTGTTGAGAAGTTATTATGTAGATATCGTTAGAGGCTGGACAATTGAACAGCTTGTGGTTGACAAATCGGGAAAAGTTTCAAAGGATTTTAACGGGAACTCGACCAAGGTACGATTTCTTATGATTCGTATCTTTTTGTTTTATTCAAGTTAATCAATTATCGGGATTCATTTGGAATTCGTAAAAAAATTTATTTTCCGCTGCGCCGGTAATTCGATCACGGTTGGATTTTAATAGTGGTATCAGAGCCTCCTTTAAATGGTGATCTTGAATTAGAGGCTTGATTGTTATTGATGTTGATAAAGATTAAGGTTTTAAGATTTTGAATACGTTTATGCTATTGTATTGCGACTATTCTTGTCAGTTCTGAATTTTTAATTAATTGACAAGAATAAGATTTAAGTGCTCTGGAAACTTGCTTATGCATGTTTTGAAAAGAATCTGTGTTTTTGCCTCTATTTTATTTCCGGAAATTGTTTCCATGAACGTACATGTGTATATTCTGGAATATTGAAGAATGCTCTCTTATTTCTGCATTTACACACTGTCTGGATTTATATGCGATTGAATATGAAATTTTGCTTGTGCGTGTTTTGTTTCTGGAATGCCCACCCCACATATGGAGTCGAAAACCAATCGATTTGCATATATTTATCTATGCAATTTCGTCTGAATCATTTTTCCCTATGCTTTTATGTCGAAGCCTATGTTCATACAATTATAGAAATCGTTTCTATTTTATTTGTCTAGGATTAAAATGTTTTCACGACTGTTCGTCTTCACCTCTTGAAAGCTTTGCGTTTTCAATTTTGGAAATACGAGTATGCAATGGTTTTGAAAATTGTTTTCTATATGCATGTGCGTATTGTTTATTTTCTGGATGTGGAAAATTTGCTTTCTCTATGTGTTACACATTTTCTGGGTTTACTGTCGTGTGTCGTTCTTCATCTGGATTGTCTCTCCTTATGCTTTGCGATTCCTGCCTCGTCCCTTTTAGACACGTCCTAGAAGCAATCAATGTGTTCTGTTGACTGTGCACGCGCCCTCACATCCACTCTCGCTCGCGCAAAACACGCGCTAGAAGCCTTCCCCTCTTATTTTATTTGATTTTAATGTTTTAAAAACCTTAATTATAATTAAATTAAATTAATGGTGATTAAATTAGTTTATTCTCCTAATAAAATTGAAAAAGACTTTTTACAATTGTTGAAAATTGTTTTCAAAGAGTAAATTTTATTAGGAATATTTTGAAATTTAATTTAAATTTTTAAGAGTTGAATTATTAAATTAAATTTGTTATCAAATCAATAATTAGAATCACGTCAATGTTTTAAATAATTTCTTTCAAAATTGGATTATGATAGAAATTATAAATAAAATGAGATTATGTTAATTAAGATGATATCTTAATTTTAAAATTAAAGTAATTATTTTTCTTAATATGATTAAGATAAATAATTATATAGATTCTTAATTAATTCTAGAAAGATTAAGATAAATAATTATATAGATTCTTAATTAATTTTAGAAAAGAAGTTTCTAAAACTACAATTAATTAATTCAATTAGATTGAAATTAATTAATTTGACTCTTCAAAATTAAGAAAAGTGTTTTTTTAAGTAATTAAGAAAGTTGTTTCTTAATTAAATATATTTATTTCAATTTGATTGAGATAACTTAAATTTATGATTATATTTGTTTAGAGAATTATTATTCAATTTAATTTAGAAATTGTTTCTTTATTTATGAATAATAAGTTTCTTGATTTATTAAAAAATATTTTTCTTTATTAAAATTTTAAAAGTGTTTCGATTATTAATAAAGATAAATGAGATTTCTTTAATACTTTTGAAAAGTAGTTTTTTAATTTATTAAAGAAATATTTTCTAATTAATTAAGAAATCAATCTCTAAATAAATAATGTAATGAATTTATTAATTAAATTTAAAAATGTTTTATTTAATTTTGAAAGTAGTTTCCTTTAATATTATAAAATAGTTTTCTAAATAAGGAAAATCAATTTCTAATGAGATTAGAAATAGTAATTTCTAATTGGATTAAAATGTGTTATTTATATAATTTTTGAAAAAGGAGTTTTTCTAAATTATAATAAGTAGCATAATTTATTGAAAAAATTTTTCAATTAAATTTTGTTAATAGAGTCGAGGTAATTGAAAATAGTTTCCAATTGAATTTGAAAATTGATTTCAAATCAAAATAAATTTCTATTTGAAACAGGAATTTAGTTTATTTAGAAATCGATGAGTTTAATATAATTTAATTTTCCAAGTAGTTGAAAATATTATTTTAGATTATGAAAATTAAAGCTTGAGGTTTTATGCATATAATTTGATTATGAGTGCATAAGATGCATAATTTATTTATATGGTAGATATATATATATATATATATTGGATGCATGATAAATTGTACGTTTTATATGTACGATATTTTACATGCAATTTATGATTGATGAGACAAATAAAATTGAAATCCCTCGTTAAAATATTAAGTATATTTTGAGAACATGATTATTGCCTTTCATTATTATAAGAATAAACCAGAATTCTGTTTATTGTAAGCTTGTTGAGCAAACTTAAGGCCGTTTTAATTGGAACATATTTAGTCTTATAATATTGGATTCTACTTAACTAAATTTGTGTGATTTAGATGAGCAAATTCATGATCATATGAATTTAGAGGCAAGGTTGAGAATAATATATATGATATGTTTTGGCAAGAATTATCACCTAACGGATCTAGGAGTCACATAGTATGTGATTGATAAATTTGTTATTTACCTAATTTAAGTTTGGTTGGTTTGTTTAGCAAACTCAATATCAATTAAATTTGAATGAGATCCTAGCCTATTAGAAAAATTAGCATAATCTTTCCAAATAGTAGTGAAGGCTATTATTTTGAATAAAATAGTGGGAGTAATCAAATACATGATTAAAGTCCCAATCTCATTTGGTAGTCATGGCATATAATTAATTATTTAATTATTTTTACACTTATTTTTGTTTTGAGTGGACTTTACCTTGGACATAGGTTATGTTTGAGAAGAGTTCTCAAAAGTTAGAAAAGAAAATTGTATGCCCATTATGCAAATTTGTTATAATTTGTGTTGAGAATTTAGTATTAAAGTTTTAGAGATATGTAAAAATCATATGGATGACAAAATGTATAGACATTTTGAGTTGACTAATGTCTCACAAACTTTGATAATAACATGTAAGATGTATGTCAATACCATGATAACAAGATGAAAGAGGTTGTATAAAGTAGAGCTGAAAGATATAGCACCTTGTCGAAATTGGTCCACTTAATTTAGCCTACTAAAAGCTCAAACGTGGACTACAATTAAAGGCATTTACTGTAGAATGATACTAGTTATTATTGGAAGAAAATGATTGCATAACTTTTCTTGCCTATAAGAGATATGATAATGATCATATATATTTCTAGCTCATGCTTATGAGTATTTGATACTAAATTTGGATTGAACATTATTATAATGTTCAAAGCATGATAAGAAATAGATTGTTGAGTCAAAGTAGTTGATCCAAGTTTATGCAAATGGTTTGTATATGTTGGATCAAAAGTGACTTATACTTAACATAAATGGCAAGAATACAAAATTGAATAACCGAGACTGTCTTTTATGCTATGTTGGTTAAATCAACATAACGAGAATCATAAAGTTACATACAAGGATATGTGTATCCTTTTGATTATGAATCATATAGAATTTGTGAAACTTATAAAGTTAAAGAATAACCAAATCAACCTTTGGTGAAAGGATTATAATGATATTGAATTGTTAAATTTATACATGTGATAGGATGGAATAACAATTCATATAAGGATGATAATTATATTTCATTAGAATACTAACGACTTTATGTGATATAGTCATATGTATTAAATGAAATAATGATTTAAAATTTTGAAAAGTTCAAATTGTTTAAATTTAAGTAAAAATTAAGCATTGAGAATGTTGAAGCAATTTGATGAGATCGGTATGGTGAGTTTTAAATTTTCAATTATCTATAAGGAATGAGGTTTTCTAGTGAACACCTTCACAACAAAATTCCACAAGAATATGGATTTATGTAAGAAAAAAAATATAATATGAGATGTTGTATGATGTAATATTATTTCTTCTATAGTTATGCCCAGTATAATGACTTACCTTCAATAGTTTCAATTGAATCAATGAGCAAGATTTCATATTAGATATAAAATGATAAGTCTTTAAAAGAGTTAAAGTTAATGATTTAAGGATGTAATGCTTAGTTGAAGCATATATTATCCATTAAGTTTAGAACTACATTAGATAATAAAATGTTATGAGATATCCAAAGGGTTGGATATAATCTTACAAACCTATTGAACAAATTGTTTGTTTCAATATATACTTATAGCAAAATAGTTCTTAAGATAAGTAGTGAGAGTAAGCTGAAATTTGAAAAGTTCAAATCTTATGACAGTGCATCCAATTGGAACTAGTGCCTTTATTGATACATTTGATGTATAGTTGAAAGGCTACGAGATATTAAAAGATTCACTTTCATAATAAATTCAAATAGTTTGTTTTGTAGATGATTGTGAATTAATCATGACTACATGAAGGTTAGTAGGAGTATGGTTGTCTTATTCAATGGGAGTATGTGGAAACATATTGCTCATAGAGAATAATAATTTTAATTTTCAATTGTTCAAAACAAAATTGTCCAAGAACAACTCTTATTAGATATGAAAAGGTAACAACTTAATTCTGAGAATTAAATCTATAGAGATAGATTGGAAGGTACTTACCTATTATGACTCCAATCACACAAGTAATGAACAAAAGATGTTTAGTATTTGAGATATCAAATACTTGTGAACTATTGACGATATCCATTATTCTATGTATGAGTTGATATTTGAGTTCAAGAAGATTAGGATATAACTTTAGAAGCAAATCCTAATTGAGGTTTATTTACTTAGAACAATATCATTTAGGATTAGAAAGGTTTCAATGTAGCAATGGTTGCTAATTAAGCCATAATACATTTTTTATTTTATGAAAATGATTAATTGGATCAATAAGTTCTTTAGTGAACTTGATATAGTTCCTTGCGTTCTTCAAGACAATAATGTACTGTGAAACATTAGAGTTGTTGGGCATGTAAAAGGAGCTAAGGTCTCATCAAAGATCTAATAATGTATTTCAACAAATTTTCTTAATTATGATGATAATTGAGATAGAATTTGTAATATTTAAGCAAGTGCTCACTTTAGAGAATCTAGGAGAATTCTCTCATTAAGCCATTATCCTAGCAATAGAATAATCGTCATATAGTGATATGGTATGAGATACTTAAATGATTAGCTCAGTGCAAGTGGAAGATTATTGGTTTATGCCCTACAACAATCATTTTAGTTGTAGTTTAGTGACAATTATTAATAAAGGCATTCTTTATCTTTATGTATTAATTGCTTTGGATGTTTTAATATTAAAAATAAAATCCTTGGAATAATTAATGTGTAATTGAAATTATGATGAGATCATAATCGTGAGATTAAATTTACATTTACGTATTATTCCTAAATATTCATAGTTGTAATTTCATCAAGACAGTATATTATTGAAACGGTAAAACTAGCACATGTTATTTTTTTCTTATAAAGAAAGTATTTGATCTCATAAATTAAAGTATAGAGATACTTAAACTAATGTGTGGGTGATTATTAGAGAATAAGTCTACTGAACTGACCTGACTATGAGAATCCTAAATGGATTATGTGTCAGTAAATTTTCTCATATTGATGGTTGTATAATTGATCCTTAGACTTGATAATACCAAGGTATCTCGTGTGAGAATTTTTGTGTTTTAATACTACTTATAAATTATCCTAGGATAATTCAATTGGTAGTACTTGGATATAATATGAACCATATAGAGATAGTTGAGTAAGGTAGTAAATGATTCATCACTCTAAAGTAATTAGAGAGAATGTTTTATTGTTCTTGATTAGTAGTAATTTATGGAATTCTCTGGCCAGAGTAAATTGACATTTGAAAAGGCATTTTTAAATATCAATTATAAATCAATTACTATTTAGCAAAAATGAACTTGATTTGACTAAAAGAGTAAACAATATATTCATACTCTGTCCAATTGGAATATTGAATGACGAAAGGATTAAATTATACATCATAACCATGCATGGATAAGTTAAGTCAAATCACTTTGACATTCCTGATATTTGGGTGGTCATGACATATTGCTAGACGTCAATCTTGATTTATGATTATAAATTGTTTAATTGAAGAATTAAAAATAAATTAAAAGGAGTTTTAATTTATCCAATTCTAATTACGAATTAGAAATAGAATTTATAATCATTACCAATATATATTATGAATCTAATGAGTCACACATCAAAGAGTAATTTATGAAAGAAAATTCAATTTAATTAAGTTTGAGAAACTTTAGAGATCAAATATAAGATATTTGATTTTATTAAAATTAAGTTAAGTATAATTAGAGTATGACTTTAATTATAATTTAGGAATTTAATTTTAAAAAAATTATAAAACCACCCTAGTGATTTTTCTATTAATAAGAAAAGAAAATTGAGCTAGCACTCTTACATTCTTCCTCTCAAAGTGTTGAGAAGTTGTTATGCGGATATCGTTAGAGGCTGGATAATTGAACAGCTCGTGGTTGACAGATCGAGAAAAGTTTCAAAGGATTTTAACGGGAACTTGAACAAGGTTCAATTTCTTATGATTCGTATTTTTTGTTTTATTCAAGTTAATCAATTATCGGGATTCACTCAGAATTCGTAAAAATTTTGTTTTTCGCTGCGCCCATGATTCGATTACAGTTGGATTCTAACAATCTTAGCTCCACAATGAAGAAGAAATAAATTCAAGCAAGTTAGAGTCAAGTTGAAGAAGTTTTAGAGTGATTTTGGATGAAAACGGGTGAATATGGTCTTATACTCACTAATAAGATAATAATATGGTATCATATTCAATCCCGATAGGTTATTGGTGCACTCTAGCCCTTCAAAAACTTGGAGCATGAAGGAATATGATGTACACACAACCCCACCTTCCTCTCGTGTTTCACTCTAGTGCATTTTGCTTTTAAGAATAATTTACCATAAAAGAACACATGTTAAACAAAGACTTATATTTAGTAACATGGTCCAAACACGGATCTATATTCATAGAATTTAGACCTGTATTCACCAAGTTAACCTTTAGATGTGCAAAATATGAAGTAATAAGACAATATAAGAGCAACAAGCACCTGTGTTACTAATGTAACAACCCAGGCCATCCACCCATAGATATTGTCAGCTTTGGGCTGCCCAACGGGCCGAGTCCCTCACGATTTTACTCTTTCCGTACTCGGGAAGGGGAAGAGCAAAACTATAAAGGCCTCGGCCCGATGGGCAGCCCAAAGTGGATAATATCTGTGGGCGGGTGGTCTGGGCTTTTATAAATGATATCAGAGCCGGTTCCTAACTCGTTATGCCAGCATGAGACGTTGAGCCTTAAAGGGGGTGGATATTATGGGATCCCATATCGGTTAGAGAGGAGAACAAAGTACGTCTTATAAGAGTATGGATAACTCTACCTCAAAAACGCGTTTTTTTGAGTGCAGGAAGAGCAAAACCATGAGGGGCTCGGCTCGATGGGCAGCTCAAAGTGGACAATATCTGTGGGTGGGTGGTCTAGGCTGTTATAAATGATATCAGAGTTGATTCTTGACCTGTTGTGCCAGGGTAGGACGCTGGGACCCAAGAGAGGGTGGATTGTGAGATCCCAAATCAATTGGAGAAGAGAATGAAGTATGCCTTATAAGGGTATGGATACCTCTCCCCCTAAAACACGTTTTCTTGAGTGTGGGAAGAACAAAACCGTAAGGATCTTGGCCCAAGGGCAACCCAAGGCTGACAATATCTATGGGCGGGTAGTCTGGGCTATTACAAATAGTATCAGAGCCAGTTCCTGACCTGTTATGCTGGCGTGGGACGCTGGGCCCCAAGAGGGAGTAGATTGTGAGATCCCATATTGGTTGGAGAGGAGAACGAAGCACGCCTTATAAGGGTATGAATACTTCTTCCCCTAAGACGCATTTTTCTAGGAGGGAGAAGAGCAAAATCTTGAGGGCCTTAGCCCGATGGGTAACCCAAAGCAGACAATATTTGTGGGTAGGTAGTCTAGGTTGTTACAAATGGTATCAGAGCTGGTTCCCGACCCGTTGTGCCAGCGTAAAATGCTGGGCCCTAAGGGGGTAGATTTTGAGATCTCACATCAGTTAGAGAGGGGAATGAAGTACGCCTTATAAGGGTATGGATACCTCTTCCCTTAAGACGGGTCTTCCCAAGTGCGGAAAGAGCAAAACCATGAAGGTCTTGACCCGATGGACAATCCAAAGTAGACAATATATGTGAGCGGGTAGTGTGGCTGTCATAACTAACCCATGATGGAGGTGTGTCGATATAGAAAAGAATCTGAGGGAGTAGTAAAGCAACACAAGACCAATATTGGTTTGTGTTTGGTTCGTGTTAGGTAAAAATTTTAGAGTTTTTATATAAATAAGAGATAGAGATGCTGAAAATAAAAGTAGGGCCTTCTAAGAGGCCAGAGAGTGGCAACAAGGATGGTTAAAGGATGAAAGGATGGTAAGAGCAATAAAAAACAAATTAATTAAATTTATGTAGGTAGCAAATCTCACGAAGGGTCGTCTCGTGGCTTTCAAATTTTTTGTTGCTAATTTGAATTTTATTATAGCAAAATATATGAATTTTATTTGTAAAATGTTCATAAAGGCTTAAATAAAATTTTCAAAATTTATAAGTTAAATATTGAAACTTATAAATGTCAAGTAATAAAAGATTATTTTTTTTAATCCGTAATATAAAATTCTAGCAAAAGTAAAAACCAATAATGATTACAAAAACATAAACATAAAAACCTTGTGTTTAGACTGCGTTGGAACATCCCACATGTGGTCATGCTTATCTTTTCTTTCATGATATCGACTTTGATTGGTCAATTTCAAATTTAAAATTTTGATCGAACTTCCATGACTTTTAACGATTGGTGTCCACAATTTCAATGGTACATTAATGTTGGATTTTTCAGGAACTTCCCTTCAAGATTATATTAATCACATATTTAATATACATTTAATTTATTACATATTTAAAATAAATAACTTAAAAATAAATTCAATATATAAATTCTTTAAATTCTATTGTATTTTTTCCCTTTCAAAAGGATAGCATCTCCAAAGCTTGCGATTTTACTTCTTATAAAAATTATTCTTATATTAAAAGAAAAAGAAATTAGTCTACTATCATATGGAAGACTTTTAAATTATAAAATGTAAATTATATTCCAATTGTCAATAATAGTAACTATTATTATGAACAATAAAATTATGGTTATGATTATATTTATGAAGAAAAAAAACCACATTCACAATATAATGCAACTTAAACCCAAACATGATATGAAGAATTTAAAATCATGCCTAATTGAAAGATGATCATGGCTTGACTTGATAGTCCAATTTTGATATAATCAATTTTTGAATTAAATTAATATTATTTTAATTATTTATTTTTATGAACGATGATGACACAAATTCAGTAAGTGAAGATAAAGAAGGCGACAATGATAATGATTGAGCATTGGTAAGAAGTTTGTTTTTAAAATTTGAATAAGCTAAGAGTTTTGCTTAATATTTTGAAACAATATTTTCATTATATTTAAAAATTTATTTATTTTGATGAAATTTTAAAGTTATGTTTAGCAAATATCTATTAGTATGTAAAATATTACTTTTGGATTATCAATATATGTAGTTTGAATATTTTATAAGAAAATATTTAAATTTGTTTGCAAATAATAATATTAAGAAAAAAACTGTAACAAATAGTTTCTAGTCCCTAAAATTCATACAATAATAACAAAACCATGGTTAATTTTAATACGTTATTATAACAAGAAATAGTTATCAGTAATTTGTTACGTTTATATTGACAATAACTTTTGTAACAAAAAGTTGATGATCAAGTGACAATGAAATTTCTTGTCACAAAAATTACGAATAGTGATCATAGTGATAGTTCCGTTTTTGTAACAATCTTAAGTAAACATTAACTAATTGAATTTTTATTGACAAAAGTTTTCATCACAAAATGTAAAATATTGTATGACGGTAAACCGTTTCGTCACAACAAGAGAAAAATATTAGTGACCAAATTATATTTTATCACAACAAATATAAAATATTGGTAACTAATATATGTTTTGTCATAATTACAATTCATTCCCTCCAAATTGCATATGCTTTTAGAGACAATACTTAATGATAAAAGAAAATTTGACACTATTAATATATTAATAGTGGCAATTCAATTGTGAAAGATATTAAATTGTCATAATTACCATTGTATTAGTGACAAAACAAATGAATAACCATAGTTAATCTAAACAATAATGCCAGTCAATCATTTTGTCAAAAAACCTCATGTCTGTGACAAAATGATAGTTATTCACAAAAAGGTTGATACTAAATTGCGAATAGTAGTGACCATAATGATAGTTCTATTTTTTTTGGACAATATTAAGTAGACACTAACTAATTAATCTTTTATTGACAAAAGTTTTCGTCAAAAAAGCAAAATATCGTGTGATGGTAAACCGTTTCATCACAGCAAAAGAAAAATATTAGTGAATAAATTATGTTTTGTCATAACAAATAGAAAATATTAGTGACTAACATATGTTTTGTCATAATTACAATTCGTTCCCGCCAAAATTACTTTGGCGCTAAATTGCATATGTTTTTAGTAACAAAACTAAGTGATAAAAGAAAATTTGACACTATTAATATATTAATAATAGTGACAATTTAATTTTGAAAGATATTAAATTGTCACAATTACTATTGTATTAGTAACAAAAAAATAAATCATCATAGTTAATCCAACCAATACTGTCAATCAATTATTTGTCACAAAAAACCTCATATTTGTGCCGAAATGATAGTTAGTCACAAAAAACCTCATATCTGTAACGAAATGATAGTTAGTCACAAAAAAGTTGTCACTAAATGTCTTAACTCTTGTAGAAGTGGGTGCTTATTAGGGGAAAGGTTCACCGAATTGACCCCATATAAGAAATCTGTTTGGAGCATTATCTTATATATGGATTGTTATGTTTTGATATTACTTATGACCTATTTTAGTCAAATATAACTAGTCGATATTTATTGGATATAACATGAACCATATAAAGGTAGTTGAATGATCAAGATATGATTCATCACTCTAAAGTAATTAGAGAGAATGTTTTATTGTTCTCGATTAGTATTGATTTGGAAAATCCTTTGTCAAGGTGGAATGACACTTTGTAAATTAGTTTACAAATGTTATTAATTGAATAAATAACTAATAGTAGAAAACTAATATGATTAGACTCAAAATAAAGTAGACGTTAATTTCATACTCAATATCCAATAGAAACATTGTATAATGCAATGATTGAATTATGCAGAAAAATCATGCATGGAAAGATTAATCAAAATCACTTTAACATTTTTAAATATTTGGATGGTCATAATGTGAATATAAATTGTTTAATTAGATAATTAAAGATAAATTAAAAGAAATTTAATTCATTTAATCTTAAATATAATTTATGGTTACAATTTATATCCATTGTCAACATATTTAGGAAACTAATGAGTCACACATAAAGAAAGAGTTGAAGAAAAATATATATTTTAATCAAGTTAGACTTAACTGTAAAGTTTAAGAAACTTTATAATTAAATATGAGATATTTAATTAATAATGATTAATATGAGATATTAGATATTAAATCTTATTTAGGCATAATTGATATTTAATTTGAATTATTTGTAATTATAATTAAAATTAAATTTAATTAAATTACTAAAATATCTAAAACTTATTATAAATAATTTAAGCTTCAAAAAAGTTAGCACTCTTTGCAAAACCTTTTCTGTAATAGTTATAGAGTTCTCTCAACTAGTTTTAGAAATACTATTAGAGGCCAAATATTTGTGCAACTACAATAGTTAAAATAAGCCAACTTTAAAAACAATTCAAAAGATAAGACAAGAAAAGTATTAAGTTTCAACACAAGATATAAATTATGTTTTTTGATTTGTTATAACTTATAATTTAAGCATTAATTATTTTATAAAATTTTAGTAATCTTGACTTTTGAAAAATCAAATAAAAATTTTCGTAATTATTTCTATACACACAATATCTGATTTCCTAACATCATCGTCATCTTCTCCTTCGTTATCACTACCAACCTAAGAAGCACGGACACAGACATAGACACACGACACGACACGGACACGAACATGGGGACACAATAACTTCTAAAATTTGGTGGACACGGACACGACATATATATATATATATATATATATATATATATATAGTATTAAGATCTCTTGATACAAAAATAGATAAGGTAACAACAAAATTAGAACAATGCTATACTGAAAATCCTTTG
>JAOTAX010000005.1:22954906-22968938 GCA_025629825.1 Erythroxylum guanchezii | reverse complement strand
AAAAAAAAATCAATTCTTTTCACATCAATTTTATTAAAGCTCCCACAACACATACTTAACGTATGGTACATCATCGGTATCCTCCATAACACTCAAGAAGGCTAATAGAGCCAACCCACCCACACCAAATCTAAAAATTGTCTAAAAAATACAACACACACCATTTTACTCATTAGATGTGGCCATGTTCAATACAGACGTGACCACGTTCAGTACCATACTACATCACCTTTTTATTAAACATATGCAAAGCACAAGAAAACTCAAATGTCTTTCATTTCATCAAATGCTCATAGATTCATTCATACTTTTCATTCATTACACGGAATCATACCATATTTTCTCATTAAAAATTTCATTTAATAATTTCTAATTTTCAAGAAAAGTTCGGGATCCAACAAAGGGTCAAAATAAAAAAAGGTAAAAAAAAAGGCCAGAAAAAAGTCAGAAAAAAAGGCCAGAAAAAAAAGTCAGAAAAAGACCAGAAAAAAGTCAAAAAAAAAGTCCAAAATAAAACAAAGTCCAAAAAAAATCCAAAAATAGGTCTAACGTGGGTCTTCAAGCTCCAAGTGTATCCGGTCCAAGGATTTAAGTTAAATGGATTAGTTTGGGCTCTTCATTAAACTCTCCTCCAATAGGCTCGGAGTTTGCCATCTTCTCAAGATAAAAGCCCACACGCGTACAAAAAGCCTCTTTAAATCTCTTGGTCCTAGCTTTGGTCATGGACCATTCTGGTATGATTAGCTCTCTGCCTGGCCTTGCTCGATTGTCCATGGTCCCTGTCTGATCCTGGATGGAGTTGTCTTTTCAACGTTTTCAGTGATTTACCAGTAGTTGAAACCGATGCCTATGGAGTTGATGTGTTTTCTTTCAAAGTTGAATTGAAGAATCTGGGGGTTAATGTAGATTTTGAAAAAGTTTTTCTCAGGAAACAGCCATGTCTGGGTCGTCTCTAGATATGTTCGAGCCGATAAAAAATATTTTTTAATGCCAACATGTACGAACACGTGTCCACAGCGTGTTAGGTGGGTGTCCGTGTCAGACATGGCTCCAATTTGCCGTGTCCGTACTACATAGCTACCAACGTATATCTTTTGCCTTAACCATTTTTTGGCCTGCAGTAGAAAGATCAGCAGAAGTGTGCTCACTATCCATGATCTTTCTCTTTAATCAGTTTGTCTGCGACATTGTCGATCCAATTGCTTATCTTTGTTATCTACCTGCTTAGTCTTTCCTCACTTCCAAGCAATCCTCTTGGACAATCAGAATCTTGTATTTTTCTTTTATGAATATGAAAACAATATTGTACAAGACCATACTTGAATTAACATTTCCAACAATACTTTTATACAAACCTAAGTGATACCTTGAATCTCATGATAATTAATGACAAACATAGCAAATGAAACTGACCTTTCAAAATCATCACAATTAAATGAAGAGGGTGAGACTGAACAAGGAGGTTTAAGGTTAGAGAGAGAAATGAGGGGTTTCGGGGTTTTACTTTCACAGAGAGGGTGATCAGCGAATAAGCCAGATTTTCTATTCCAATCTTGATTTGCGTTAAAAATAACATCGTGTTATATTTGTTTATATCCAAAACGACATTATTTTTGACACAAAATAGGATTGAAACAAAGAATAGCATATTTGACGGTGAAAAAGAAAATTTAGGAGGTGGTTGGTTGATAAGTTTAAGAAAAAGTTGATGGGTAAGAAATGAAAAGTGAGTAGTTGGTTGTTGATTATTATTATATGGTAACAGTTTGATATTTTATTTTTGAGGAATTCTTCATACTCTCCATCTAGTAGAGAAATGAAACTCATTTATTAACTGTGACTCTTTTTAAAAAATATTATTATTATTATTAATTAAAATAATATTCTTTCATTAATTAAAATATTATAATTAATTAATTAAAATAAAATAAAATAAAATAAAATAATTAATTATATGTTAATATAATTAATTAATTAAATTAATTAATTACAATATAATTAATTAAAATATAGTTCATTCATTAATTAAAATATTGTAATTAATTAAATTATAATAATTTTTTATTTCTCAATATTTTTTACAAACTAATTAGTATCAATAGTAATGGTAATCATTCCTTCCTCTTAACCAATTATCATACTTATAACGATAATATACATTTTCATTCTTATTACCATTTCTTATGCGAACCAACCGCTCATTTAATTAAAATCTTATATTTGTACACTGTATTCATTCTTATTCCTACTACTATTCCCTATATGAACCAACCGTTCCCTTAATTGAAATCTTATATTCGTACATTAAAAATAAATCAATTCAATTACTTTTTGTCTTCTCTTGAATATCTTAACTACACATTTCTTTTCCCATTAGTATTATAGCACTACCTCCATTTTATCACATCCATAAACCTATGTCTTTTATTTACTAAATCTATACTATATTTAAAGAATTATTAGAAGGTGAATTGGAAGACAGAATGTCAAAACACCTTGTAAGTATCTTTAACAATTACATACTATGTTTTCATAAATTACTAAATGTAACTTATAGGATTTGATAAAAAGTTTGCTTATTTTTAAATATAAATTGAAATATGATTAAGTTGTATAAGTTAAACACATAAACTTTATTTTTATATTTTTTTTAAAAAAGGTTGAACTTTTTATTTTCCCCATTTGACGTTTTTCTTCTCAATTTTAATTTTCAGTTGTGTTACAACGTTTTACCTCCTGTCTCCTCTCTTTCTTTAGATCTTAATAAAAAATAAAGTCATGAGTATAATGTATACTATAAAAAAAATTATATTTTGCAAAATATGTTAAATACCAAAGAAATTTGTGATACACAATAATTTAAAAGATAAAACGATAAAATAAAAGGTTTAACTGGTATTAAATTTTTATAACATCTATTAAAAATTAATAAAACTAAAAATTGGACTTTAATTTAAAATTTTTGTTAAAATATTAAATAAAAATTAATTTTATACATAAAATTATTAAAATAAGACAAATTTAAAGAATTTAAAATTAAATAAAATAATCTCCAATTTAAAGTTTTTACGATTACACACTATCATTCGATTTTTTATTTATTTATTTTTGGTAAGAACCATTCGAAATTTTTTAATTATCGGCGAAACAAACAATTTATTAGTCATCTTTACACGCGATAAAAGTAGACGCGATCCTTCGCTTCGATTTCGATTTGATTGAAGAGCTTCGAGCCAAAGCATATAACAAAACACAAACTTCACTTCTCAGATCTCTTCGTACATGCACAATCGGACACATCCATTAATAAGAAGAAACCTTCAAAACCTACACACCAACAGATTCTCTTCTTCACTTTGTTTTTTTAAAACGGGAAAAACAAAGATATGGGTTTGAAAAACAGAACAGAGGCTGACACAGAGAGTTGTCTGAGGGAGGCTTTATTGTATGCTACTGTGTGTATAGTCGGGCTCCCTGTCGATGTGCATGTCAGAGATGGCTCTGTCTACTCTGGAACCTTTCATACTGCTTCTGTTGGCAACGACTATGGTACCATGGGCTTTTTTTTAAAATTCTTTTTTACGGTTTATATTGAAAACTTGGAGCTTTGTTGACATTGGTTGCTGCATCTCTTAAGTTGTTTTTGGGTTTTTTTTTTTTTGTCGAAGCTGTACATGAGGTTTGATTTATATGAAGAACTGTATTCGAGTCTACGAGATCGGATTGGAATCCAATATCGGTTTATGTGTTTTGTTCAGTATTCACTTTTCAAAAAATAAAAAATAAATAAATGGCCTGATATTGGCTTTTGACGGTTGAATAAGAATAATATATTTGAAAATTGGAAAGAGATTTATGGGGTTGATTTTTGTATTCCGTTTTAGGTGTTGTGTTGAAGGAAGCAAAGTTAACTAGAAAGGGAAAATGTGAAGCCAATGTAGGCAATGGGAGTGTGATAGACACACTTGTAATTCTTTCTGATGATCTTGTTGAAGTGGTTGCTAAGGTCTGTCACTCTTTCTGTTTTACATCATTATTGATTATTTGGATGTGATGCCTTCTTATAGCTTCATTATGAGTTGTGTTCGATTTTAGGGAGTTCTATTTCCAGCTGATGGTGTCACTGGAAATATCAGTGGTGATGGTATGGAAGCTGTTGTTGCGAGTGAACCTTCCAAGGTTGTTTACCACGAGGAAATCACAGCTAATGAGCTTATGTTGGATAAAAAGAATCTGAACAAAAGCAGGTATTGCCCATTTCTTGGATTTGGTGGAGGATCACGCTATCCTCCTCATTGACATTTGTGTTGCTATGGTACTGTTTCTGTTTTTTCTCAAGTTAGTTGTTAGGTTTGCATTCACATAATAACTATACTTGAGAGAAATTTTTCTCTGCAATGTGTTTAACTTGCAGGATGTCATGTGGTTAAATGTGTTCGATTCAATCTTTAAGTTCCTCTAAGGTTTGCGAAAGAAGATGCAATTTTCTTTCTTTTGTGTGTAACACAATTAAAATTCTTTTTTCTTTATGACCATAAATAGCGGCTTCTGCTTATTTCCTATATTCCTTTGCAGCAAAAGTTTGTATTAGTACTTCACATTTCCTGCTTTCCAATATAAACATATGATATAATTTCACCTGTTCAAGTAAAAGCTATGCCTTTTTTGAACAGCTTGAGCTTTATCATTGAAAAATTTGGCTTGAACAATAATAACTTCTCATTTTTTGAGTGTCCTTTACTTGTTTAGTAATTGTGGGGAAATGACACTGCTATGTCTAGCAGTGGTGTGTTAAATACTGATACCTGCTTTAATGTCTAGAAGTTCAAGTTTTTGTTTAATAAACAAGTTTATTTTTTTGGCCCAAGTTGAAGTTAATTGGAAATCTAGTACTTCTTGGTACCTATTTCTCTAAGAAAAAATAGGATGTCACTTTAGTCCAAATTGTGAAGCAATTCGGAACGAGAGAATCAGAATCTATGTGTTTGTTCTTCTATTTCTCTCACTGTACCTGTTGCAGTGGGGGTTCAGCCAAAGCCAACAATTGCCGTGCTTTTGGTTTCATGCCTATAAAATCTGCAAAAGAGCATGAAGAGAAAGAAATGAAGCTGGATTATTCTGGAAATAGCATGGAAATTGAACAGGAGAAAAGACAGAGACTGAATATCTCAAGGGTAAACGTTCTTCTTGTCCATTATGAAGGTTTTTGGTAAGGGGCATGTTCCAATGTGTCGAGTACAATATTTGACGTCACACTTTTTCTATGGGTATGGGCTTCTGTGTTATGGTTATAGAATTTGTTGTTTATGACTTGTGTTTATTTTATTGCTTATGAGATTAAGATTTAGTGCAAGTGATTTGCAAATAGCTGATGCATTGTCATGAGTCCCACAGTCTTTATGTCAGTGACAAAGTGGATGAATCAAAGTGCTTTAAACATTTTCTGTGATCTCTGTGTGTGTGTGTCATGTCTTCTTGGACATGGTAACATCATTAGTACTTCTAGAATCCATTTCAATTTGTTTATCTGTTACTTAATGCAGCACGAAGAAACTTCTGGTGACTCAACTAATGGAAGGTATATACTATCAACCTTATCTAATTGATAATCTATTTCTTGATGTTTGTATTTGTAGGATAGATTAGAATTTATTCCTTAGTTTTTGTTCGTTTGGATCCTACATAAAGACTGCTCAAGGAGTATGGCTTTGTGGTGTAAGTAATGTAAGCATAAAACTCTTACACGGACCTGTGTGCTTGTTCAGTTGGAGACTGCAGTTTTGAGCTTGAGTTCGATAACAAATTTTCCAACTCTCAATCAATATTTTAAATGTTCTGTAGTTCATTCAAATCTAACATTTCTGTGCACTTTTTCCTTTTCGAATTTGACAGACAGACAGGAGTTGAAGGTTCACAGTTCAATCAAGATCATAGCAAAGAGAAGTTTGAGTTTCAAAGAGAAAAGACTGTATGTCAAACAAGCATAACTAAGTTATTTGTTTGAGAACTAAGACCATTAAGAAGGAGGAATTACGCTGTTCATGATCTTTTTATGCAGATATTAAATGATGGTAATTTATTTTCTTTTTGCAGACTCATGAAGATCAAAGCCCACAGTCAATCAGTAAGTTCTTGTCCATTGTTGAAATGACTTAAAATGTTTGGTTACTGACTAGAAAATCAAATGTTGATTGAGTACATGTTCATTATGTTGTTAGCATTATTTTGATGCTAATGGTGCAGTATAGAATCAAATAGAAGTCTCTACCTTCTGTATGTATTTTATTTTTTGTGCAACATTGTGATTAATAAAATTGGGCTAAAGATGTGATTTGCAGTTCAACATTTTACAAAAAGTTTAAGTAAATCTTTATCATCATCTATTATCACTTTGCACCCTAAAGTTACTAAAATAGTACTCATTGTGGTTAACATTATTAAAATAATACTCATTGCATTCTGAAAGTGGTAACAGAGATAACGATAAGAGCTTATTTAAACTTTTTTTGAAACATTAATATAAAAGTGACACCTTTTACCAATGTTTAAAGAAATTATTTAAAAGATAACATCAGTACCTAGTAGGTCTAAATTGCCTAGTTGTGACTTGACATATGCTAAATTTATAACTCAGATCCTAAAAGCTATCAAAAACTTGGTTAGAATTTAGGGTGCTATTTGTACCATTTTGAAAACGTTAAAGTGTAACTTGATGCCATAGATAACAGTTGGAACTAATTTAGACTTCTTAAGAAACATCAAGTGGCAATTCATACCTTTTGTCATAAAATTAGCAACCATACATTGGATTCTAAATTACTCTATGGTATTATAGGTATTTACAAACTCCATTTATTTATTGCCATCGTGTCATAAGTGATCATAACAACATAATAGTTTGAGAAATTAGTTGCGTAGTTCCATTGTGACTGACGTGGTAACCATGTATCAGTTCAAGTTTGTATCTCCCTATTTGAATGTAATTCATAGTTTTTTTTTCCGCTTGTACCCTGTTTTGCTTGTTTACTCTCTGTGCATAACAGATTCTGGCCCCAACGAAGCTACATGTGTTGAGAAAGGGCAGATAATCATGAACCTGTTCTGTAATGGAGTATCTGCTGATCCTGCTCATGCACTTAATATCCTGAACAATGGTGAAAGGCTTGCTTCTGTATCCACAATTTCTACCAGTCCTGTTTGTTCAAGTGCTTCAACAGTTCCCAACTCTGTGCTTGATGTTTCCTTGGAGTCACATTCTGGCTCATCTACTTCGAGTAGTGTAGTGTCTCCACAAAGTACTGAATCCAATAAAAGCTCTAAGGTAGTTATTATCTTGGTAACTGTACAAAGTTGCATTTTTTTGAAGCATAGGCTATTTAATCTCTACAGTATTGAACAGCATTGTCATAAACCATGAACACATGGCTAATAGTTGTTATGGATGTCTCATTGTAAAGTTTGAGATTTCTTGTATTCGTAGGAATTTTTCTGTTATGACCCAGATCATGATTTTTCAGTATTTTTCCAATTCAGGAATTCAAACTAAATCCGCGAGCAAAGATATTCTCTCCATCTTTTCTAAATCCTATATCTGCTACTCCTCCGGCACTGCCAACAGTTGCAAGCATGGCTTACATACCTAGCAACCCCACTGTGACACCTCTTGCTACTGCTCAACAAGAAGTTGGAATCAACCCTTTTGCACCTCGTCCATCTGTTACTTCCAAGTTTTCTCCATTTAATAACTTGACAGCTGGAAATGGTGGCAGTGGATCTCAATTTTCACAACCTGTATGTACAGAATTTGATTTTCCCTACTTCTTTTGTAATTTGACATTACGCAAACAATCCTTTTAAAGGCCTTTTCAATTGTTTTACCTGCATAAGTTTCAATTTTCACTCTTCCTTGATGAGGCTTCAATATTTTATATATACTGATATGCCACTTTTTTCCTTATTTTATCACCCTGGGCATCATTATGTTTTAATTTATAAGCTTTAAATTTGAGAAGTCTTGGTGAACTAAACTCAAGATTTACATAATGCATGATATAGACTTTGGTCAACTGCTCTAAAAATAGGTAATAGCTGTTAGTAAGTTTGGTTTTCATAAGGAATTTCCTGGTTGGAAGCTAGCCTATTCTACTTTTAGCTTGTAATGCTGTAGACAAAGGATGAGAGTATCGAATTTATCTATCTTCAGGTTGTTTTAATTCAATTGTAGTTCTCATTATGCTTCCTTCCTGTCATAGACTGTTGGGCACATGGGAAGCAGGATGCAAACCCTAAGATATACTGGTCAGTATCCTGCTGTTCAAGCTGGACAGACATATGTACCCCAAAATACACCACCTGTGAGTAAAAGAAAATTTATTTGCATACCTTCTTTTGTTTGTCCAATCAGATTTTAGTTTCTATTACTGGAAACATGAGAGATTTTTAACATATAGACAGATACTGGACAACAGAAGTTACCCTCTCACATTGTCTCTTTGTAGGTCATGGTTGGACGACTTGGACAGCAGCTTGTTTATGTACAACCAGTTCATGTAAGCTTGATACGTAACATGATTAAAGCAGTGAGCTGTTGGTACTTTCTATATTTACAGTTAACAGAGATACGGCCCTTTGGTCTAGCTCAAAGTTAGGTTTTCTTTTGGCCATGATAGACAGCAATCATTGAGGGGAGGGACAAGTTTCTGTTGTCCAACCTTCAGATAGTGCCTAGAACAATCTTAGTTGAAATTTTGTGTTTAGTGGCTCTGATGAAATCCTGTACAGAGGCTGTGCTTAAAGTTAAATACAGTCTTGGTTTTTCTCATTCAATGTTGGATGGAGCTTATTTCACATGCTTTATGATGCATATATGGGTATTTAACCTTCAATCACATATAATTGTTATGAATATCAATGAGCTGGTGATTTTGAATGTCTAATTATGAAGATAATTCATTTGTTATGCCAGTGAACAGTGCATCTTTTTTTTTCCCCCTCTTTCTTTTGGTTGGGTGGGCATATCCACATGCTGTAAAAAGTTTTTCTAACTGATAGGTTCATTCATTTTTCTCACATGCGGCCTTGCCTAAGTAAGATACTGCTGTAAAGAGCCTGCTAAACTGCATAACAATTAAGCTGTTTGATTTCTTTATATATGTTATAACCCTTTCTGACTGATTTTATGTGTATTTGCTATATTTTTCTGAGATTCTTATGCTGTGAATTCAAAGAAACTGACGATCATCAAATTGCCTTTTATTTCATGTGGAAGGATTTAGTTGCAAATGCAGCAGCTATCTCACCTGTATCTATGCGTCCGCTGTTGACTCAACAGGTGCAATATCCAAAGCACCAAGGTAAAAGAAAGTTTTCATCTATATTATGACCATGCTATCCATTCCAAGGAATTGTTTGTGTCCATTTACATTTCACTTGCTGCCTTGTTAATCCAGATTTAGACAAGCTGAGTTAACTATTTGATATTATGAGAATATCACGAGAACTAACTGCCATCTGGAAAATCACACCATTGAACAATAGGTTCCAAAGAATTGCAGCAGAATGTCAAATTATACAATATCAATGCTTGCATAATATCTTGGTGCAAAACCAGTATAGAAAAGTATTATCCTTTTGCCATTGGCATTGAAATAGTAAAAGAAAGTAAAAACTTAGATTGTTCCCGATGTCATGAAATGTGGGAATGATGAGGGTGTCCTGCTTTGCTTTTGTTAAGGCTCATGAATTGGGCAGTTAAAGTGGCCACTGGAAATCCTCCTCCTCTTCTCTTGGGACAATGGTCCCACCAAAATTGAAGAAATCAAATAAAAAGGATATGAAATAAAGCAGGAGCTTCTGGCTAATTTTCATAAAGGTTATTGGTGTTCTAATTGTTGCTTATCCAGGTCTCATTGTAGACAGCAGTTTACTTTTTGTAAAGATGATATATAACGATGAGTTAAATTACTAGATACTGTCAACTTAGGAAAGTTAAAAGTGTCTGATTAAAAGGAAAACTATGATGGAAGCATACGTTTGTTAAACAATTAAGTTGTCCAACCTTGTTTATTTATCATAATTTTATGGCGCTTGAGTATATTTATATTCTATTGATCTTACGTTTGAAATTGGTGCAGCTGGCCAAGCCTTGCAGCTGTGCATGCCCCAACCATTTGTAGCTGGTGGACAGCAATCATATGCACTTACGAGTCACATTCCTGTACTGCAACACCCCGTCCCTGCAAATCGTCCAATTGGAGTTTCAGGATCTACTACCACCTTCAGCACCAAGTTTCCATGAACATAGATTGCCCCACTTACAACATTATTGATTCTTTCCCTTGAAGAATAAAAGTTTTTGGTCCATAGGCTTTTGAGTTAACATCCAGTCGGGAGGTAATTAATGTTTATCATGCTGATAGATATGTCAGATATTTCGAATTTTTTGTTGTTGTCATCATTTGGGAGATGGTTTGTTCTCTTTATGTAGAAAAACCTACCTGGAAAGTTGGAAGATAAAATTTCAGCCTGTGAAAATCATGCAGAACGACCATCAATTTTGATACAATGAATCTTGTTTTTCTTTTTGTCTGGTCTCACTCTTTCTGTGTGTCAATTTTGGTATGTAAGAGACCTTCAAACTTACAATTAGAAGACGTGAATCATCAACAATCTGTTTGATATGATTCGCATAATCATCTCTTTTTCCACCTACTGTCACGTTGATTAGCCTTGCTTTTCATGGTTTTCATTACCCTATGTAGCTCTGTTTCTAGAGAGTTGAATGTACTTCATTTTCTTGTACTTATACATTTAACTCTGGAACTGATGCTGGCATATGGGGCAAGAAATATGTTTCATCAACAATGCATACACAAGATAACAGGCAATGAAGCGCCAATATGTGGCCTATTGTGATGGGTTAAGTGGGGTGGAAATGCACGTTCTTCCTACGCTGACGAGGGTAAAGTTGGATAGGATACAGGCTTGTGTCCCATCCCTTACTTGAAATTATCATGCTATGCATTGATTTCCGAGAAACAAGATCTGTTGACTCTTGAAGTTGCCTCTTCCTAACATACGGGGGATCTTTTTATTGTTGAGAAAGTCTTCATATTCTATACCCCTTTTAACCTTTTCACATATTTTCTTCACCTTGTACGAGTCTATGTTCCTTGGTAGATGTTCAAGGGCTAAGGGTCAATCGTTTGCATTTTCATCCCACACTGAATTTTTATCTCATTTTGTTTTATTGTATTTATAATTATTGTTTACAAATTCAATAAAATTTAAAAATATAATTAAAATTTGTTAATTTCATGTTTTTATTAATTTTCGTGCTTGTATATGAAATTATCTTGCTTTGTGAATTCAATCTTTTATTTAAATTTAGCCCCAATTAATTTACGTTTTATTAGTTTGACTTTTGTTAGTTAAAAAATAAAAAATTAGGACTAAATAACTAAAAAATGCATAAGGACCAAACTGCGAATGGGGGAGGATTGAATCGCTTAATTAAGTATCAAATATATATCACATTTTTTTTTCTTTAAAGAATGAAAATATGTATTGAGCCTTGAAAGGCAAGCAAATATCCTGTGACCTCTCACTAAAAAGTTTCACCTAGCCTTCCTCTTTTTTTACTTGTTTTAGACACTGTGCATCGTTCCTAACTTCCAGTCACCTTATTTTCCTATTTCCTTTCTTCCTTTGAAATGATCTCCTCCTCTAGTAGCTCTGGCATCGCTCTCCCACCAACTTCACCTTTTAGTAATCACAACCTCAGCTTAGAATCCCAAGCTACATTTCCCTCTTTCCCTCAGATCAAACAACTACTATGCAAACCTCTTCTTTTGCTCCAATCTCAAATGAGAAGTCTCTAATTGTTCTAGAGAAAATTGTTCCCTCACTTGTTACCTTAAAAGGCTTGGCTTGGGAAAAAATGGTAGCTAGTGACCCTCGTACTTCGGTTAAGCTTAGATATATCTCTTCTCCTGAGGGAACATAGATTGTTGCTCCTCTATATGAAGTGCTGAATGTAGGAGTCAGGAAATGGAGATCTACCATTGTGGGTTTCTTCTTGGAGAAAAGACTTTTTTTTTTCCCTCAGATTAAGAGTTGGGCTACTGTTAATTGGCGCAAGCATAGATTGGAAATAGTTTTGAGTAGTGGAGATGATTTCTTCTTATTCAAATTCTCCATTTAAGAATAAGCTAATAAGATCGCTGAGGGAGGTTCGTGGCATGTACAAGATAGACCTTTCTTCATTCAGAAATAAAAACATGGAATTAACTTAGACAAGGTATGCACGAAGAACATTCCACTCTAGGTGAACTTTGACAAAGTTCCCCTGGAATATTGGTTAACTAAAGGCCTAAGTTACCTTCCTAGTAGTTATCCTTGGATGAAAATAATGCTAATATAAAACGTATAGGATATGCACATGTATGTATTGAAGTGGAACTATAAAAATAACTGCTTAAATATGTCAAATACTTGAGACTAGATGAAATGAGCAATCTAGTTGAAGACATAATGAAGCTATCCTATGCCTAAAAATTAAGTTATGTAGGAAATGGATTCCTAAAAATTAGGATTCCACTAAGATTGTGGAGGAAATAACCAAATAGGAAGGAGATACTTCAATTGGAAAAGAAACCTTTAGAAGTGCTTGCGGAGCCACATAAGGCTGAGAATTCTGAGGCCTTAAAGTCTATGATCCCTAAGAAGCAATCAGAACCAAGTTCATCTTTGCTTGAGCTTCAACATCAACAGGCATCCCGTAAAACTTAGCAAGTTACTCCATTTTGTGTTTAGAAGAGGGGAAAGAAAAAGGTAAACATGTGGAGGATAAGAATCTTACAGACAATGATATTGCATCTCCTGTTACCTCCAACCAAATAAGGAAAGTTAAGGAGAGAAAGCCAAAGAAGAAAAACCAACCTTACCCTTTGCTCATGGATCTATTAATGTGGAACATTAAAGGTTTAAACAACTCAAATAAATAGCAGGCCCTAAAGGAGTTTTTATTCCTTAAAAAGGCCTTTTTTTTATTTAATTGAAACAAAAGTAAAGCGGGAGCAATTCACTAAGGGATTATAGTTCCCTAACAAAGAATGAATTACTTTTAGCAATCATAGTAAACACTACAATGGCAGAATCATCACTACCTTCAATCCTCAAACTTTCCAGCTTCATGCTTAGGAATGCTCAGACCAATACATCCATTATGAGGTATGGTGCTCCTCTTTAAACTCTATAATAACTATTACTACATTTTACGATTCCAACTTTGAATTTTAAAGGGAATAATTATGGGAAGACTTGTCAAGGATAAATATAGGGATCATATTTTTCTGGATCATTGTCGACGACTTGAATTGTTATAAGTATGCTAATGAATCTGATGGCCGTCTAGTTAAAGCCAAGCTTAGGGATAATCCCTTACTTAAGCTTATCAGCTCACTAGGAATAGAAGATCTGAGACATTTAGGAAGTCACTTCACTTTGTAAAACAAACAAAATGGAAAGTACTTCATCGGAAAAACGTTAGACAGAAGCCTTATAAAATTTGAATGGTTAAGACAATTTCCCTTTAGTTCTAGTGAATTCCACAACTGTTTAATCTTTTATCATACCCCTATAATCACTTTCCTTGAATTGTACTAGACCAAAAAGAAATGCTCCTTTTAGATTCTTCAATGCTTGGCTTACGCATCCTAACTTCACATATTTGATCTAGGAGGAATTGAAGCAAGGAATGACTAGATCCAAAGCTTATACTTGCCAGTAGAATTTGGAAAAGTTTAAACAATCTCTAATATCATTAAGCAATTGTGACTCCTTACCAATCTCTCAGTGGAACGTAAGATCTTTAAGCTTGCTGTTGGAATTTCAACTTAACTTGACTACTAATCCTACCAACCAAAGTTTAAGGACTTTAGAAACATCTTCACTTAAGGAGTATTATAAGGCCTTGGAGTTTTTTAATTCTTAAGTAGAAGGAAAGAATCAAATGGGTTAAAGATGGTGATTT
>JAOTAX010000005.1:22929829-22947000 GCA_025629825.1 Erythroxylum guanchezii | reverse complement strand
AGTTCACAGCATTCAAATTCAAATGCTTTTCAATCTCCTTCTAACCTTTTTTAGATGAAACCTCACAATCTAGTGATTAATATATACTCCCCCAATTCTGCGCATTCACATTTAGAACAATACAATTTACTCTACTCTAATCATTGCTCATGATGGTACAAACAAAATTTGATATGCTTTCACATTTTTAGCAATTTTTCACAAGCCAGAGAACTTGTCAAAAAGCTTTAGACAGGTAACTTGCTATAAGATTAGTAATAATATTTCCAAGCTGGCAACATGCACAAAACAAAAAGTTTGCACAATTAACATGCCTTTGAAAGCTCACTAAATTTAGTGCCACATCTTCAAATATGCATCAAATAAAAGGAATTCCTCGAGCCATACAAAGTGATTGATTTAGTTACCGTATCTTTCTCCGAGCAATTCCAACCCATCACGAGAGATACCAGATCCTGCGCAAGCAACAATTCTAACGTAATTAACAATGATCAAGAAAACCATAGACCTATATAACTTCAAGAGTATCACTACTGACCATCATCAACAACTTTAACATAGCAGGTCCCAAGACCCGCATAGACAGACACCTGAAACAAAGAACCGTCATTTCCCTGATATTAGACGCTACATAAGCACCAGCACTTTCAACAAAATAGCAGCTAGGTAAAATCACATCGTCGTGGCATGGGCGTCAGCAATGAGAAGAACTAGATTTCATGCCATGCAAGCCCGAAATTGATTACCGTAGTAGCGCCAGCGTCCAAGCTGTTTAAAACAAGTTCCTCCACAACTCTCGCTAAGTCGAATACTATAACCCCAGAACGTATTGAACTACGGGAAGCCTCCGGCAATGGCCTAATATCACCCATCTCGAAACCTAACTGTCGTGGAAACAGGCAACCACTGTCAAACAACTGCCAACTTTTGTTTCAATCAGAAACCCCATAGCCAAAAAGATATGTTTTTGGAATTAATAGAAAGCCGCCATGAAGATAGAACTTCACGGTTACAATCATTCGAGTAATTTTGGAGTAAAAGTATCACCTTTTCTCTCTTTTGGGGTCAAAACGAGAACCTTCAGATACGATCAAATGGACAGCAATACGGCAAAGTACCAAAAACTAGGGATTATGTAAGGATTTGCAGAGAAAGTCGAGGTTTCCTAGACTCCCTGCAATCTGCAAAGCTCCGACTTTTGGCTCTTCCAAGAACCGGTATGGAAAAACTACTATTCACATGCACGAAGGAGCTGTTCTAACCTGCGCCGGTAGTGAAGGATTACGATAAAATGCAAAAACTAAACCTCGACTATTAACCTTAACCAAGGTTGGTACTAAAACTATGGATTGACGCTTATTTGGGTTACAGGTGACTGACAAGTGGGACTGCGACGAGATGGGGTTAAACGGATAAGCAACTGCCCAGCACCCACCGGGTAAAAATCAAAGTCGCTGTCTTTGGATTTACTAACTTCTATGAATCAGACGTTACCCACAACTTCATCTGTTTCCTCGTGTCACGTGTTCCTATGCTTCCTTTTTCGTGTCTGTAGTTAACTAATAAGTGAATGTAATCTTAGCCAATAGCCAACCAGCTCGTACACTTGCCAAGCTCAAATTCTTGAAGGAAAATTTAACTCATCATTTTGATCAGAACCCATTAGTAATTGTCATCGAAGTTTTGAACTTTGAACGAAGCAGAAGCAATTCGGTTGATTAATAGGGCAAAAAAGGACCAAGAGAAGATGAAATTGAAAAGAGTCAAGAATGTGGGGGTGAACTTGAAGGGGGTAGATCCGTCATTGGGACATGAAAACAAAGGTTGGCACTTGCAAAACGGGAGAAAATGAAGCACATCCCTCGTAATCATCTAACACATAAGAAAAACGTTTAATGTTTGTAAAAAACTGAATATCCGCTTAATTTATTTTAATAAATTTTATTATAAAAAATTAATTAATTAATTACTTTTTATAAACTTAAAATAAATAAATTAATTTTTATTTTATATTCTAATTATTTAATTAAACTCTCAATTCTTCAAATTTCTTTCTTTAATTTTATTTTAGGTTCTTAAATATTATTATGTACTCATTTTATAATAATATTAAACTTTAAATTTTTTATTTTGTCAATTTAATTTTTCAATACTATTTTTTAAAAAAACATAAACTTGTTTAGACTGTCTCTATTATTTTTCTACATTCATATCTATACTTGGCTTGAATACTATACATATATGTATATATGGCACATGAGGCATGGTTTGATTTTCCTAGAGAACTGAATTTCTTCTTCTCCTACCACCTCTCGTCCTCTCTTTCTTTCTAACCCTAAAATATTCACTCGCCGTTTCTCTCTCTGTTTCTTGCCCCAAACCGACATAGGAAACAAGCGATCAGGTACCCTTCTATTGAAATTCAACTCATTTATGCGTTTCGCTGCGTATCTTTTTTTTAGGTGGCTTTCTTGAATTCATGTGAAAGCCATAGACACTCTGTCAGATTTGTATAATTAAAACGAATCCAACTTCTTGCATTATAGGATTGCCCCTCTGTTTTGCTTTGATTATCCGGTTTACTTGATCGAAATTGTAGTGTCAATAAGGAGAATTCAAAGGCATGTTCAACTGTGGACAATTTACTTGACTTAGTTTCATGCTATAAAGTTTTGAGCTTTATTTCGCTTTTGATCTTTTTTGGTTGCTGGTGGCTATATTTCCACCCGTAATTTTGGTTTCGTTGTCAGCGAATGCTGAATTGCAAGAGTTGTACTGTTTTTTCATTTAACCTTGAAAGTTTGTGCGATGACGCTTGAATTCTTGTTTAGTTAGTTAATTGACTCTATAGTACAAGTCCAAGTCGCAAACTTGAAACTATCCTGTTTTGCGATCGATGAAATGACAGAGGATACAGGGGTTTTGGCGGATTTGGCTTGTGGAATTGTTTCTGGTTGCTAAATAAATGCTAAATTGATGAATTGTCAATCCGTTTCTCATAGTTGTGGAACCGATTTTCATTTTAAGAAGAAAATGGTTTGGATTCTTCATTTTTATCTGAACTAGGGTTTGGCTAGAAGTTTCATGTTGGATTGTGATGCCCTTTCATCGTTCCTGCAGAATGTAGCTGAAGCAGTGGCATTAACCCTTTGACAGTTTGAATTGCTTGATCTAAGGAGATCAAAAGATAGAAGAGCAGTAATGGAAGCTAACTTATGTGATGTAAATCACCTGGGCGCTGATGTTCTTTTGCCTCCTCGAAAGCGGCTGCTTGCTGGATTCAAGAGACAGACCACTGATGGTGGTCCTGCATTGCATTCTCCTGTAGTTGTGTCATCTTCATCCTCTGCATCATCCTCTTCTCTATCTCTTCATTCACAATCTCCACTTCCTCCTTCTCCAACCCCTTGCTCCCCGTCTTCCGTTGAGTTTCAGAACCGTCTTAAGAATCTGCTAAGTTCTCATTTTAGTAACAGTCATAATCTTTCCCCTGAGCAGATTGTGGAGGCCTCAAAATTAGCTGCAAATGCTGCTACCAAGGCTGCAGAGGCTGCAAGAGCTGCAGCCCAGGAGAAAGCTATTTTTGCGGCAGAAGCTGTGACAGCTGCTAAAGGTGCTTTAGCCTTAGTTGCTTCTTTTCCTGAAGAGACAACTGCAAAGGAGAAGTACCTGAAGAAAAATAAACTTAAGAAGCATGTCCAGGTTCAGTTTTTGTATGAAAAGCACCAACCAGTTGAGAATTACAGAGATGATGAAGAATTTGCCAGAAAGTTGCACCAAGTCATTAACAGTTCCCCTAGAATTTCAAAGAATTCCTCAAGTTCTGACTTGAAGGGGCGGAAAGTTAAAAAGCCTAAAACTTCCTCAACTTCTGAGAGAACGAGGGTTTCAAATGGAAGTATAGCGTTTGGAGCAAACCCATCTTCAGTTTGCAGTGGGCTTGCTGTAACTGGTGAAATGGAATCTGAGGATTCTATCCGTGAAGTGTACACAAGTAGAGCTGATGAAAAAGATTCAAAGGATGAAAACTGCAGTCAACAAGACATGGATAACGGAGAAGCAGAATCAAGTCAGTTGAAAGATAGAACTTTGGGAGAGTCAGGCTCACCCGGTAAAAAGAGGGGAAGACTTAAAATGAAGAAGTTGCCATTAAGCGATTGTAACCATAGGGATCAGGCAAACCCCAAGGAAGATAGTTTTCCTAGAAGTCATTCATTGACAGATAAGGACATGAATAATTCAACAACTCGTAATAAGCCTTTGTTCCTTACAGAGCCTTCTGCTGATAATCTGATGCCAATTGATGCTGCACCAATGCGGAAGTGCCAGGAGTTTAAGGCACCTGCATGCGTCAAACAAAATAAACTCACGCTTTCATAAACGCCCCTGGGAACGGCTGGTGATTGTGATATTAGTTTTGTTAGGATCCCCTTTTTTCTTTGATTCATCTTCTCGCTGATCTTTGGTTTTGTAATGAAGTTGAACTAATTAAATTGTATATTTTGAAAGTTTTACTGTTTGCTTCCATCCCCATACACCATCAATTCCTCCATGTATGGAATTATAATAAAGAAAGGGATTTGTCGAAACTTAAAACACTACTTCGGTTTATTCTTTGTCTCTTCAGCTTTTCATCTTTGTGATAATTTGGATTTAGACAAAGCTTTATGAGATACATATTTATTTAATTAATAAAATTCAGATAATTTCTATATGTTTTCTTAAATCGTGATTAAATAAACGATTCTTAAGTTTGAAATCTCTAAAATTTGTTATATTTTGATAATATTTAGGATGAGTAATTAATATAAGATTTAAATATAGTTGAATACTTAATATAAGATTTATCATAATAAAGTAATTAGAAAGAATTATTTATTATTTTCAATTAACATTAATTTAAAAAATTCTCAATCAATATTAGATGACACTCAAAAATAATAATTAATTACTATTATTAAAGAGTTAAAATGATTGAGTTCAAGTAGATTAAATGGTAAATCTTTATTGTATGTATAAAAGGTTAGTGAAAATAACTTTGAATTTAAAGTGATTACTACGTATTATTGTAAATAAATTTTAATTTATAGAAATGAATTATTTAATTATCAAAATATTTAAGAACTTAATGGTCTCATATAATAAATGGTTAGATGAAAAATAAAAGATAATCTAATTAAGTTAAACTTAATTGTAAAATTTTAAAAAGTTAGAGTAAAATATTTAATTGAATAAGAATTAATACTAAATATTAAAATTTAATTAGAATTATAAAGATTAAGTTATGAATCCAAACTTATGATAGGTGTAAGATTTACAGGCTATTTGGAACACAGTGATAGGGGTGAGCATTCGGGTAATTCGGGCCCAATTTTTACTGTTTGGGTTCGGCCCGAATTACCCGAAATTTTTTCCATCTTACCCAGCCCGAACTCAAAATTTCATTACCCGAACTTACCCGGCCCGAATTACCCGACATTTTGTTCGGATAAAGCCCCAATTACCCGAAATTTTGTTTGATTCTCTTTCAAAAATTACACAAAATAACTAAATACTTGAATTACATTCTCATATCTCAACAAATAGTTGAATTCACTAATAATATAACCAAATATTTCAATTAACTAGCATAATTAATCTGTTAATTCTACAAGAAAAATAACGAAATGTATTTTCATAATTTTTTTAAACTTAATTCGGGTAATCGGGCCGGCCCGAATTTTTTTTTGAGTTACCCGTCCCGGCTCGAAAATAATTCGGGTAATACCCGACCCGGCCCGAATTACCCGAAATTTAGCATTTTATTACCCGAATTAATTCGGGCCAGGCCGGGTAATCGAGCCGGCCCGAATAATGCTCACCCCTATACAGTGAATTGAATTCATGAACGAATTGGAATCAATTACATTAATGAAATTAGAATTGAATTCAATTTACACTGTTTGGAACAAATCCAGTAATATTAGAATTGAATTCAATTACACTGTTTGGATTAAATTATTAATAAATTAAATAATTTAAAATCAAAATTGTATTTATAAATTAATATTTATTTGAAAGATAGTTTAATTATTAATTCAAATTTTATTTGAATATTTATATATTTTAAATTTAATTATATTTATTAATTATTATTATTATTTAATTATATATAATTTAATTATAAAAATTAAATTATTGATAATTAATTTTAATTTATTAAATATATAATTTTGAATTAAGGTTTTGGAAATTTGATAAATAATTAATAACACAACAATCCAATTATATTAAACACAAACATAAAGGTTTGTTCTTTTTCCAATTATATTAACCAGAAACATAAAGGTGTGTTCTTTTTCATATTTTCATTTCACTGTCAAGCTTCCTAGTCACTTCCTCTGCATCTTCATTCTCCACTCACGTTGGTGATGCGTGGCTGCTGGTGGGAGACTGGCTCGGTGCTGTTGCGTGGACGTGGGAGAAAGTAACGTTGGTGATGCGTGGCTGCTATTGGGAGACTGGGTTGGAGGCTGCTGTTGGGAGACGTTCGTCTGGTGTAGGGTTGGAGATGTGGGTTTGGGAGTAGGATACAGAAGAGCCAAGCTTAATGGGTTGAATTCACGTGATTTGGAACATGAATTCAATTTGTTAAGAAAGTTGGATTTAAACCGACGCACGATCTCAATTCATGCCCTTTTTTGGGTTCCAAACAGATGAATTGAATTCAATCCCATGTCTTCCAAACAGGCTGTTAACAAAACTAATAATTTTGACATAAAATAACAAGAGTGTATGTTTGTCTCCTCAATATTATATCTATCTAGATCACATGCACACCTAAAAGAGAAAATATCCAAATTGCCACAGCAACACCTGTTTGTATGCAAAGCCTGCTTTGGGTAATCCGACGACTTCCACAAAAAGGACGTTTACTTGGAAGAAAAGGGGAATCCGGATCTTAGGATCTTCTGTCTAAGACTATCTTATCTTATTCTGTCTAATAATAAAATGACGCAGTCTATGTTAAAAATTTAAACATACAGTCCTCTCCTTTGTCCTATCTCGCTACACTGTGCGTTAAAGTTTTTAAAGCCAAACTAGATAGGAGCCGCGTGTTTATCTGGGACAGCTTCAACTATTATAATGATAAGGTGTTTTTAATTTATTATTTATTTATGGAATAAATTTATCATTATAATAAAAAATAAAGACACATTAAATGCCTTATTATTTTTATTTTTAATGATCAATAATGTTATTAATAAATTTTTCAGAAAATTTTTGAATTTGTGTTTTAAATTTCTATTATTCCACTTCTAATGATACATTATTTATTTATCATGGATCAGTAGAATATTTTTTTATTTATTTTTCATTTATGTACATAATGAGATATTTGTCTTTATTCTACTAATGCCTTAATTTGTTTTTGTTAGTTTAATTCTTTTTATCTTGTTGATGAGTATAAACATATATTTTTTATCCTTATTATTATTAAGAACAAAATTAAGTAATTATAATTTAATTCCTATTATTATTATGAAATTTGTTATAATAAGTTATTTTGTTCTTATCATTATGAACTTCATTATTTTGATTAATTTAATTATTCTTTTAATTTATTATTATTATGATTAAATGCATAAATCTTTATTTATATTATTATTATAAAATTGCTTATTATTATTAATTATCTTCTTATTATTATTAAATTTCGTATTCTTATTAATTTAATTATTCTGATTATGATTTATTATTAGTATTATTAATTTTCTACTTCAGTATATAAAGTTATTATTATTAAATTAAAATACTCTGATGCATTTGATTTATTATTATTATTATTATTATTATTATTATTATTATTAAATTCGTCATTATTATTAATTAGATTCTTTTTATTATTGAATTATTAATTGTATTAATTATTTAATGACTTTTATTATTATGCAAAGAACAATATATTACTTATTACATAATTTTAAACCATAATAATAATTAAAACATTTAAATTAATAAGAAGAATTAAAGAAACATAATAAGAATTATTAATAATATAATTTATAATAATAATAATAATAAGGAATATAAAATTAGCTAAAATTATAACAATTCTTAAAATAATTAATAAATGAACAAATTATAAGGAATTAGCAAAAATAAACATATCAATGTGTCCTTATATTATGAAGAACAAAATTATTAATAATAGGAAATTTAATAATATTATTTAATATAATCAATAACTAAATAATGAAATAATAATAAGACTAATAGAAACTAGAAATGTTATTATTAACAAAAATTTAAACAATTAAATTAATAAGAATAATTAAAGAAACATAATAATATAATTTATAATAACAATAAGGAATATAAAATTAGCTAAAATTAAAAAGAATCTTAAAATAATTAATAACTTAACAAATTATAAGGAATTAACAATAATAATAATAATAATAATAATTGTATAGAAGAAGAAGAATAAGAGGAGGAGGATAGGTGATCTCGCAATCACGAGATTGGCGGACATTGACCAGTCTCGCGATCGCGAGATCGTCTATGTGTCGCGATTGCGAGACTACTCAACCTCCTCCCTTTTCCATATTATTATTGATTATTATTATTCATAAATTATTAATTTGGTTATTATTATTAAGTATTATTATTATTATTATTATTATTATTATTATTATGATGATGCTAATAGTTTATTAAATAATTTTATTTCCATAATCATAATTACTGTTACATATTATTATTATATTTCTTCTTATTATTATTAAATTTATTGCTGAGTATTTATTATTTTTAATAATAAATTGCTTATTGATATTACACTTGTTATTATAATTATTTCTGTTATTATTATTATTAAAATATTCGTTATGATTATTAAATTTATTAATTCTTTTAATTTCTAATTTTATTATGAAATTTGTTATAATTAGTAATTTTCTTCTTATTATTATTAACTTTATTATTCTGATTAATTTAATTATTCTTTTAATTTATTATTATCATTATTATTATTATTCGACTTTAGTTTATATACTTATTATTATAAATCCTATAATATTAATATTTATTATTAATATTAGTATTATTATTAATATTAAATTCCTTATTATTATTATTATTATTATTAAAAATGTTAACTATTTTTGTTATTAATATTAATATTATTATTATTAGTATTAAAAATGTATATTACTATTCATAACATTATTAAATTCCTTATTATTATATACCACTTTCGGCGTAGTGCGTGTCAAAATTTTTTCTATTTTTTCCATTATCTGTTTTACATGTTGTATCATTTGTGTTTGTGTATGCAATAATAGGTTAATTTTTTCCTCTAGTTGTTTCTGTTGATTACTAAGATCAATAATTTGTTGTGTTAATGTAGTCATAATGTATTTCTAACATAGGTAGAAAGATCCATAATTTGTTGTTGAATAGTGTCTAATTGTTTTTGTTTTTGATTAATTTTTGGATCGGTAATTCTAATCGGTTCATATCGAATTGGTCTTTGGATATGAAAAGAATGTGATCTATTGAGTAAAGGTTTGGGTAGAACTGATTGTTCAGAAAAGGAATGTCTTCTATTAATAGATTGGTTACTATCAAATGGATATTGGATAGCTGGTAAGGGTCTTAGTTTATTATGATATTTAGTTCCTACTTTTGCAACATCTTGAAAAAGTTGATCTATATAGATTTGTTCTGTATTTTTAAATTCAATACTATGGTGAGAGTTTGTTAAAGCATAACTAATTTGATAAGTAATAGAAAATGGGTATTGTCCTTGAGTCATTAAATTTTCTTTGTAAAATTTGTATGCAATGGTAATAGTATTTTCTAAATCTAATGATACTAAAGGAATACCTAATTTTAATCTTGCATTGAATTTGATTTTTCCATAAGCTAAATTACCATTCATCATTCCAATAATTTGGTCGTTTAAATTAGTCATTCTTTCATCTAAAATTGTCATTCTAATAGGTGAATCAATTCCTTTTTGAAAAGTAGGTTTGAGTAAAATTTGTATAGTAGAAAGATGAATATAACCTATTTTCTTTCTTTTATTTTCGGGTAATTGTTGTATTTGTTTTAGAATTTGTTCTTGATTGATAAGGCTAATTCTAATATGTTCGTTACATTGATCGATTCTTACTGGTGTTTCATAAATTATCTTACCAAAATAAATATATTTTGACGATTGAATAATTTTTTGAAAACTGATTTATGTATATCTTGTCCTGGTTTTAAATCTAATTGAGCTTTTGATATCTGATTTTGTTTATCCTATGATAATAAAGTAGAAACCTGAAATGTTCCTAATGATTCTGTAAGTTCTAAATTGTCAACATCTAAAATTTTTGAATCCTTTTCGTTTTTGACTAAACTAGCCATCACTGATAATGATAGAGTTGATGATTAATTTTAATAGTTTCTAACGTATGTAACTGCTCTGTATACAGTTGATGTAATTGCTGGACTACTGCTAAATGTTCATCATACGGTCTTCTTCCTTGTCTATGAATATCAACAAAGATAAGGTAATTAATACGTAGTTCATTATATTGTCTATGTTCTAAATATTTGGCTATATTATTTTGTACAGTTATAATTTGTTCTTCAAGATTCGTACAAATAGGACAGGTCATATTATTCGTTAATAATTAGAGATAAAAATCATCTTCATTTGCATAATAAGGTATATATTCATCATTATCATCTGAATAATCAGATTCGTCATAGGGAGGGAAGGTCATAATATAATCGGCTATATCAAGATGAAAAATTCTTCTCCGTAAATAATCAAGAGTAATAAACATAAAGTGCATACTGGTATTGAAATAATAATTTAAATCAAAAGGATGAACATAGAGAATACTAAGAATCATAAAGACTAATAAAGGTAAGATATAAATAAAACAGAATGAATAATGAATAAATGTAATGAGATAGTGGAGACAATAATTCATGAAATAAAATATGCAAAATGTCATAGTGATTAACTAATTAAATATTTCCTTTGATCTTGAATTTCTAGTCGATCTTTTTTAATTGAGGCGTAAAAATATTTAGTTTGAGATAACATTTGTCTTGCTTCTATTAAAAGCTGATTATGTTGATGTTGTTTAGCTAACTCTATTTGTTCTTTATAGATTTGTATATATTTTAATTGCTCTTCTTGCATTTGATAATAAAAATGAATTAATTTTTTAAGTTCGTTGAGATAATCAAAATACATTTTATTAATCAATAAGTTGGTTTATGAGAGATACATAATAGCTATGAAGTTGAACTAAATCAGTAATCATAGATTGAAGTAATGTAATGAGTTGATCTGAATCCTTCATGACTTGAAGAGCTGCTTGTTTAATTGCTTGAGCTTCGTGGATGATCTTTTGGCCGATCATAGATGGGGTCGATGTAGATAGTATGAGCATGTTTGTTTCGATTAATATATTTGGTAAGTAATACATTTAATTCTCTTTGTCTGTGATAAGTATATTTGATATTATCTTTAAGTGCTTGTTTTCGGACAAAATAGCTTGTCATTATGAAACTGAAAAATAAAAATATTATGATGAGTAATATATGTCTGATGTGATAAAATACCAAAAACAACTGAAACTCATACCTGTTAACTCGCTTGAATACCGATTGCAGGTGAATTGCGATGAGAGATGTGAGCAAACAGATGTTTATTTAGTATTTCATAATCTAAGAGCTCGACTGAGCTTACATATATAGGAAAACTAAAGGGATAAAGGCCAAACAAAGCGGTCGACAAACCGAAAAGAGATTCGGTCTTAAAGTAAAAGAAAAAAACTAAAGTACATAGTAAGATACCCTAATAATTTATAGCTTTTTACAAAGTGTTGGTTGACCGGGGCCTACATACTTGTCGTGTTGCTTTTGTCGATTGTGCTCCTTTACTTTATTCTTCAATTATAATTGTCGTGTCATCTAGAGAATCTTCTTTTTTTGGTGTTGGCTGCGTGATTGTTGATATCTGACAATAGGGACATCTGTGTGTTGGATAATCCCTTAATTGATGACAAATGGCTTCTTTCCATGCTTCAGATAATGGTTCAAAAATACCGTCCATGTGTGTAAAAGGTTGACTAAATGTTTGAATAATATGAACTCCTTCGGTATTGAGAGGTACTTTGTAGGCTGATAACATTATCATTTGAGGTCCTTTGTAATTAATTTTGAGCATTGATTCATCGTTGATTTTGTTGCACTGGTTGAATAATCCTTCGAAGCAATTTAGGTTGAGCTTGTTGATGGTATCCCAATGAAATTCATACTTTGGTGGTTCATCTACTGGCGGGTAGATGCCATTGCTTACTCCGATTTGTATATAAGCGATCTGATGTACTTTGATTGCTGCCTTGGTACAATTATCTGATGCTTCAAAGATGGGATAACTGCTGTATACTTTGAGGAATATTTCTCGATCCTTTGCAAATCTGTCTTTGTAATTCTTTACTGCATTAATGAATCCAATGGGGAATTCTGCTAATATCTGTAAATCCTAAATATAGATTGTGTCAATGAGTCCACATTGAAATAATAAATATGTTGTTAAAGCTTCTGCTCCGGGAAAAATGATTGCTTTTGGTCCAAATCTTCCTCTATTCTGTGGATAGTATTGTTGAGGCTTCAATTCTGTAGTCCATTCATTGAGTGATTGAAAACAATCACAAAATGTTTCTGTTGTAATGACTCTGGCTCCTTGATTGATAGCTATATCCAAAGTTCTTGTAGGAAGATTGTGAATCCTTTCTAAATATATAGCTTTTCCTAAAACCTTCATGTTTGGTGGTGTTGAAAGATTGCTGGTGGGAACTGTTTTGTATTGAGGACGTAGTGATAATGTCTTCTGAAAGTCCTGTAATGCTTTTTCTGCTTCAATCCGAGTGGGGAAACTTTTATGGATAATGCTACTTTTTCCGGTGATATGAGCTGCTACTTGATGCCATTGATCATAAATACCTGCTTTAGGTCCATTATAGATCACATAAAATTTTGATTCCGTGGGTTCTGGTTGATTTAAAATTGGTGTAGGTGTAGGTAGAAGAGAGGGTTGGTTACTAGAAGAGCTGGGTAATGCTTGAGTGGAAGAAGGTGTTGAAGTGCTAATGGTATTAATTTTATTGGTTGGTTCAGTAGTAAAACTGGAAGGTTGGTCTTGTCCCTTTAATAATGTAACGGTAGTTCGAAGTCTATTGATTTCTTTGGTGACAATGCTGGTTTGTTAGTGAAGATTTAACAACTCGGCTTCCTTTTGTATTAATGTATCCTCTAATTGTTTCAACACTGCTTCCATTCTCTTGTAAGAATATCTACAAGAAAATTGTTAGTAGTCTTGATATAATGAATTGAAAATGTATATTGATTTAATTCCAATTACCATCTGATAAGACGACCTTGGTTGTAATTCGATCTGATTGTATACTTGATAAATCCATAAAAATACTTCAAATCCGTTTGAATTTTAAATTCAACCGGTAATAGATCTATCCGCCATTTTTTCAAAGTTTTGAGATAGGCTAATATTTCCTTCTCACGAGTTGTATACTTCATTTCAGTGGGATTTAAAGTCTCATTTATATACTTGCATAATAAATACTTCTTGAGTTTGGGTGGTTGTGCCAAAAGGCATCCTGCCCATGTATCCTTACTAGCATCTATTTGTATTAATAAATTATCATAAGGGAGATAATTATGCAGAGTTGGTAGGTTCGTACAAATTGTTTTAAGTCTCTGAACTGCTTGAGTATCCTCGGAAGTCCAATGCCATTGATATCTTGTGCTACATTTTAATTGTAAAATTCGTCTTTCCTTTGCTAATTCCTTTAGAAATCCTTGATCAGAGATATAATTTAGTAATCCAAGAAATTGTTGTACTTGAGTTTTATCCTTTAATTGATCAGGGAATAATTGTAACTTTTTAAGAATATTTGGTTGTAATTTAAGATAACCTTGATGAAATTCGATTCCTAAATATTCAATCGTTTGTTGTGCTATTGTAGCTTTTTTTCTACTTAGAATTAATCCTTTTTCTTTACATCGTTGTAATACTATACGCACTTTCTTTAGATGATCATCTTTATCTTGATTTGAAAAAATAATAATGTCATGTATATACTCAAAAGTAAATTCCTCTAATCTTGCTAAATTATTATCCATAAATCTTTGATAAATACTAGGGGCTTGTTTTAATCCAAAGGGTAATGCATTCCATTGATAATGTTTTTGAGGTGGACATGTGAATGCTGTTAAAGCTTTAGTGTTATCATGTAAACGAAGTTGCCAATAACCAGATTTTGCATCTAATGTAGTAAACCAAGTATGTCCCTTAAGTTGATTAATAATATAATCTTTTCGTGGTAATTTATAGGCATCACCTATTGTTGCTTCATTTAATTTTTTATAATTAATAAACATGTGTCTTTTACCTCTTTTTTGTTCAGCTGAGTTGTTCACATAAAAAGCTGGTGCTGAATGTTTACTCCTACTCGGGCTAATTAGGCCTTTTTCTATTAGTTCTTTACATTCAGTAATAAATTCTTTCACATCTTGTTGAGTGTAAGGAATATTATTCTTTATATTAATTTCTTGTGTAGGGTCTTTAAGATAAATTTGAATAAGTTCCTGATTTTGATTCTTTATTGGATCTAATGGATTTTCACTACAAACTTCGTTAAGTAAAGTTTTGATTTCTAATGGAAGAGAGATATTATTGAGCAGATAGAATTGTAACATATCAAGTTTTGTTGAAATTATTTTGAGTTGTTGATAATATGTCGTATGATAAATATGAATTTTTAAAATAATTGATTTTTGATTAAGAATTTTAATAAATGGGGTTTTCAATGTAATATAATGTAAATATTGACAAAATGGATTGTATAATTTAAGAAAATTATTTCCTATAATGAAGAATAGTCCTGACTCTTGTTGATAAATGGAAGGAATAGAGAATGTATATTTTTCTATAATGATATTATTATAATAACTTACATACCATATAAATTTAAAACTTCCATCAGCTATTCTAATTTGTAAAGGTTTCTCGAGTTTTTTTCCAAAAATTTAATAATTGTTTTGAAGCTATACAAATAGTTGGTCCTGTATCTATATAAGCATTTTCCTATTACTTGAATAAAAGTAGTAGTTGGATTGAGTTTTTGATTCGGAACTGTTTTCAGATTCAGATTCAGAATAATATATTGAAGAAATGGTTGAATCATTATTATATTCAAATTCAATAGGTTCTAAATTATTTTGATAAGTTGAATATAAAATATGAACTTGATTATGATATTTGTTATCAGTTTTTTTTGGACATTGATTTGCATAATGCCCTTCTTGTTTACAAATCCAACATCTACAATTTTTCTTTTTCTGTGGACAATATTTTCGTTTAGGTTTAAATTTTCGATATTTATTTCGTCGAAAATATTTCAGATAAGATTTAAATGGTTTATTTTTAAATCGTTGAGATGGATATTTTTTCCAATGATAAGATTTCTTTATCTTTTGTTTCTTTTATATCTCTTGTGCGGATATTCACATCCATATTGTTGTGGTATTTCTGCATTGTGAGCACAACCAGGTTGTAGATTTTGATGTCTTAATGTTCATCTTAAGTTTGCTTTTATACATTGTTCAATTAATAATTCCTGAGCTATAGCAATAGCACCTCCTAGATTATGAGCAATAGTTTGATTAGCAATTCTTTCAAGAAATTGTTGTTGTACTTTAAGATTCATAAGATAAGATAATTTTTGAATAAAAATATTTATATACATTTCTTGTTCTATACGTGGTAATTTGTTATAATGGATTTTAAATTCACAAATAAAATTGTCTAAATAACATATATCACAAATTTGCATATTGTTTAAATGTCTTAATGCTTTTAATTGTTTTGTTTTGGTGGTTTCTTCTAGATGAAATATTACATCCTTTCCTAAAAATTCTTTTATAATTTCACTGCAAATAATATCGAAAGCATCGACATCAGTTGTAGTAGCTTGAAAATGTGGTGTACTTTTTAATGCTTGTTCATTTTCCTGAAGAAAATTTTGTACTACTCCTGTTGATTTATAGACAATAAAGTTCCATATTGTATCTTTATTGGTTAAATCTCCAAAGGGTTTTTCTACTTGTAATAATAATTGAATTCGTTGAGACCAATCAAAAAATTAAATCCTCAGTATTCTTAGTACAGTCTAAATTTAATACTCCTTCTGATCCTAATTGAACATATTTTGGTTTATATTTGATAGGATATTTTTTTTTAATTTTTGATCCTCTATATTAATATACTTATTGATTAAGAAAAGTGTCAGGATTAAATCCTTATTGTAGTTTACCTATAATTTTATCTTTCATTTATAATTCTTTAGCCGTACTTGTTTCAGGTTTTTCATCCATAAAAACTTCTTGGTCTGACTCCCATCCGTATATAATTTCCTCATTTTCATTGTCTGTCTTTTCTTATTTTTCCTTTAAATTTTCAACTGTAGTATAGATCTGTTCAGTAAGATTTAATTTTTGTATTAATGAAGTTATTCAAGCTAACTGTTGTTGAATGTTTCGTTCTACATCTTCTAATGGTTCCTGATCTAATAAATTATCCATGTTGTTTAATTAAATGTATTCTATACATTTGTGTAGCAGATTTATATTCATTTAATACATAGTGATAAAGATTTTGGGTTGCTTGTAAATGTAATGTTAATTGTTTAAGTGTAGAAGGTTCTAGATTTTCATAATTTGAATTATTAATGTAATCAATCAATATAACAGTTGAGTTTTGGGTTTCTAGTTGAATTATATTTAATAGTTATTAGAATAATGGAAATAGAATTTATTAACAAATATACATATATTAATAATAATAACAAGGTAAAAAAAATAAAAATAAAAAATAAAAAAATTAATTAATTAAAAAAAATAAATAATTAAAAAATACACTTTATAATAATAAGGTATTTAATAAAGCTATGAATAGTAATATACATTTTTAATAATACTACTACTACTACTGCTAATAATAATAATAATAGTTAACATTTTTAATAATAATAATAATAATAATAATAATAATAATAATAATAATAACAACAACAACAACAACAACAACAACAACAACA
>JAOTAX010000005.1:22893908-22914482 GCA_025629825.1 Erythroxylum guanchezii | reverse complement strand
ATTTAAAAATTATAAAAATATATCATATAATCTTTTCAAATATCAGTCTTTATATATTTTTTATTTAGTTACGTTAATAAAATATAAATTAAAATAACATTTAAAATCTAGATATTTAGTTAAAAATTATTAAAAACTGAAATAAAATAAAAAGAAAAGTAAAAAAGACTTTGACCCTTTTAGATTACGAAGTCCGCCGCGTGGTTGTTATGGGCCTTGAAAACAAACGGGCTTTTATTGCACGTGTTTCAAGTCAAAGATCCGGTTCAACAGTGATTTGATGCCAAAAGTATCTTAGATCTCATGAATCATGATCATGAAGTCTGTGCAAATCCAGTTCAACAGTTCCAATCCAAACTACTAACTAGTGTACACTTGCCTTTTCTTGCTCCTATCCTCCCTTTTAAAATATAAAACGTAAGTTAGGCGACCTAACCTCATTCACCTATTCATTCCAGCAATTAGGTTCAGTGGTTCCAGCCTTGATGCATCCTACGTGGCACATTTCCTGGTGAAGAATAAGAAAATAGGTTCAATTTAAATTTATTAAAAGATCGAATCTGATTCTAATTTATTTTGGAAGAAAAGAAAACTCATCATCATTAAATGAACCAATCTGCACAAAAACTATGGAAGCGGGAGGAGCGAAGGCCGCTCTAGACTCCAGTTTTGGGTGAGCCGGCCCCCACGTCCACGTGTGAAGCAAACGGCCAAGACCTGTCTGCCAATTTGGGGGCCCGGCCATCTCCAAAGGAAACCACCATCAAGACGGTCAACATCAATTTGAATATAAACACTGTTGAATAAAATTAGTATATATAAAGAGAAGGATTTAGATCCAATTATAAGTTATCGTAATAAAATGTCACGCCCATGTGGGTACATTTCTGTCGCCTACCCCGGAAAGCATATGTTATAAAGTAGGCTTTTTAAGAGAGTTCATAGGTATGGTCTATGGTGCCATCATGTGCCACGTGGATTTCCCATCGGATGCTTTTCTATATTATTTTAGAAGTGGGGCATATCTAGGCTTGGAGATGTAACAAGTACAAACAATCAATAAATGAATATGTACAAGACCCTAATTCTGTTTTTCTTTTTATATATGAATTTATTTCCATTCTTGAATTTCTTATTTCAACTTGAAAAAGATTTAATGGCATTGGCAAGTACGATACTTTGACAAAATATTTTAAATTATGCACATATTTTTTGTTAAATTACATCCAACAAATATAAGAGGCAAATATTAATTTCTAAATTATATTTTAAATTACATCCAATACATATATTTTCTAAATATAAGAGGCAAATATTAATTTCTAAATTACTAAACATACTATGGGGTCATACTGGAAATCTTAGTGATTCTTACATGACACATGTTATTATTCCTTTCCTCTTTTAAACTATTATAACTTGGTAACCCAATACATAGGTGATAGGACAACTCATGTCGTAGAATCCGAAGCCAAAGAAGCCTCCTAAGTCCTAAGTCCTATCCTTCAAGTAACGAACAAAACAAAGCACAAAATTATTTAAAAAAAAAAAAAAAAAGAATGCAAACGACAGCGTATGCTTCAGTCATTTATTAATATGCCAATCTATAACGTCTCTCTCCACCACACACGTGCAATTGCCGCTTATTTCTCCCCCCTCTTCGTCGTCGTATCATCTTTACTAATACTACTAAGTACTAACTCTCAATACGTTGACCGATTGTATATGTACGATTACGTTTCCATACCAATTGATTAATTAAGATTTATTTTCAAGTGAAAATTAATTAAGAATATGTGCACTGCAGTATTAAAAAGTTGAATAATGTTGTAAATAATTAATGGAATTTAATTAATGAAAAAGACGGTCATCACTTGAAGAAAAACAACTAGTCCACCTTAGAATTTTTATTAAAACTGTAATACAACTGTAAAACGGTTTCCTTAACATACGTATCCGTAGATGTCTCGAATACGTATGCATGTGTTTGTCTTTGGCCTGCTACTAAAAGCTCTCTCTTTCTCTGTTACTCTGTACTTTCTCACGTTTCACACACAGACTCACACATTCACACGTACACACAAACACACGCAGAGACTGTCTCCGTGAAAAAGCTTTGAGCTTTGGTCTTAGTTAGCTGGTGGCCTAAATGGGTTCTTGTTTCCTAGAGAAATGAAGATCACCGGAAACTCGAATTCCGCCGCCGCATTTCAGGCCAACTCCTTAGCTTCCAAGGTCCTAAACCCACCTCCTGACTCAGATCTCAGAACCTCCCCCAAGCCCCGCCGAAGGACCCGGAACCCGAGCTTGACTCGATTGAAGAGAGTCCGAGCTCCGGTTGGAAGGCGGAGCAGACCCGAGACCCCGTTACTGAAATGGAACATCGAAGATAGAGTGGTCAATGTTGACGATGAAGACGGTGGTGAGGCGGCAGGGGAGGAGGAGAAGAAGAATGGTGGGCCGAAAGGCCGCCGGAGAAGTGTGAAAGTTGTGTCGGCGAGGAGGCTTGCTGCTGGGTTGTGGCGGTTGCAGCTGCCGGAAATGGTGGTCGGTGGTGGTGGACAGAGGAGGAGGAGGAGTAGGAAGGATCTGGTAGGGTTTCAGGTGGTTTTCTCTCTTGCCTCGTCCTTGTTGTTTGCTCTAGAAAGATCAGTGTTTTGTTTTGTTTTAATTTAATTTGGATGACAAAGTGAGGAAGTTGAATGTGGGTCAATGGTTCCGCTTTGATTGCTTTGTGTGATGAATGTGGTTTGATCGAGTGGTTAAAGTTTATAAGTTATGATTGATTGTTGCTTAGTTTAAAAGTTTGTCTCCACGATGATGGTATTCATATTAGCAGTAATACGATTTATTCTCGTGATTATTATTGAAATGAATGTCATCAATCGAATCTTCATGAAAGGAAACTAATTAGCTGGAAGCTTGTAGTTGGATAAAAGACGGGAACTTTGTTGTTTATTTGAAACTGTTTTTGTTTCTAGATGTACATGTTGTCAATGCATTGATGGGTTTTAGTAGATGATTTTAAAAACCGGTGTCTGTTTACTGCATGGTTTCCAAATTGAGGGTTGTTCTCCTGTTGGTTGTTAGACAATCCCATTCCCATTGGATTTGGAGTATGATTTGTAATGTTTTTGACTTTTTGCTTTTGTTGTGTTTTTTGTCTTTGCAGCCTGGTTCTCGTCATGTGGCAATCCAATTTGAACCTTGGCGCGAGGAGAAAGCACATATGTTTGGAGCAAAGGATCCATCAGAGAGCCCTAGTTCTGTCTCTGGCATGAAGACCAGATTCTTGTGTGAGGTATGTCTTTTCCCGAAGTGTCAGGTGGGAATAACATGTTCAATGTGGACAAAACCAGCAAGGATAGTTAAAGGATTTAAACTTCTAATTTTTCTGTTCATCAAATCAAATGTTATATTGCTTAGTGAGCATGTTCAGTGGACTTAATTCATTTTGAAGTTTTCGTCTATTTTAAATAGCATCTTCCATATACAAAAAGCATCTTGTTCTGTTAACCTCCTGCATATAATTACCTCCCTGAAGGTGAGATGGGAGGATAGTCTAATGTGTTATTTAGTCTTTTCTGCTGTGAAACATTTTTAACATTTTATGTTTATGAAAACAGATGTATGAGAAGGAAATGAACTTTAATACATTACAGTTTTTCGGATCTATTGCAATGTCCCTTGGTATCAAGTATTGTTTTACTTTTCATTTCATTGGTTTATGTAAATAGTTTTGAGTTAGAACCACTGCATGGTTTTGTAGTATAGACAAGAGTTGTTTTGGCAAGGATAGGCATGGTTAAAAACCTAATGGACTGGTTTGTTCCTATGGACAGTAGCCATTTTTAGCTATCGAAATATGCCTTCCTCGTTGCTATCTACCAGGAGTTTGAAACAGTTGCACAATACTTTTGTATTGACTTCGGAAGCTTATTAGAAAGTTATACCAACTAATAATTTCACCCTTTTAACCGTTCAAGTATTAAACTTGCTTTAGTGTGTCATTTTTATCCCATAATCTCACACATAAAAGTAAGCTACATGATGGCTTGTGCATACTTATATCACTGTTAGTTATATATGTCTTTGTCTAATATAGACCTGCTGACTTCTACTTTAGATTGAACCCTCATATCAGTTTTCCAGCTCTGCGATGGAGGGCGCGACAAAGTGGAATCCTGTCTGTGTGAGGGCATCGGATGAGGCACGCCAGATATACAGCAACATGAAGTGTCTCAATCAACAGGTGAGTGCTGTATCAGTAGTTTCTGCACTTGAAGCTGAACTGGAGCAGGCACGACAACGCGTTCAGGATCTCGAGACTGAACGTCGGTCCTCAAAAAAGAAACTGGAGCATTTCTTGAAGAAAGTAAGTGAGGAAAGGGCTACTTGGAGGAGTAGAGAGCATGAGAAAATTCGTGCATTTATAGATGATGTCAAAGCTGACTTGAACCATGAAAAGAAAAATCGTCAAAGACTAGAAATAATCAATTCAAAATTGGTTAATGAGCTGGCTGATGCAAAGGTATCAGCAAAGCGATACATGCAGGATTATGAAAAGGAAAGAAAGGCGAGAGAACTAATAGAGGAAGTATGTGATGAACTTGCTAAGGAAATTGGCGAGGATAAAGCTGAAGTTGACACATTAAAGAGGGAATCAGTGAAACTTCGGGAAGAAGTGGATGAGGAAAGGAAGATGCTGCAGATGGCTGAGGTTTGGCGTGAAGAGCGTGTTCAAATGAAGTTGGTTGATGCAAAGGTGGCTCTTGAAGAGAAGTATTCACTGATGAAGAAGCTTGTAGCTGATTTAGAAACTTTCCTAATGTCAAAAAGCACAAATTTAGATGTGAAGGAAATGAGAGAAGCTGAATTGCTTATGCAGGCAGCAGCCTCTGTGAATATTCAGGACACAAAGGCATTTGTGTATGAACCCCCTAACTCGGATGACATTTTTTCTGTTCTTGAAGATGTTAATCTTGGTGAAGCCAATGAACGTGAGATTGAACCTTGCGTTGCTTACAGTCCTGCAAGCCATGCGTCAAAAATTCACACTGTAAGTCCTGAAGTCAACCTTACTTACAAAGATGGTCATAGACATGTGGAGGAAGATGAAAGTGGCTGGGAAACTGTGAGCCAGCTTGAGGATCAGGGATCAAGTTACTCACCAGAAGGGAGTGTGCCATCTGTCAATAAGAACATGCAGGAAAGGAATGTCTCAGGGAGTGAAACAGAACTAGAAGGAAGTGCGTGTGAAGGAACCCCCATTACCGAGATCAGTGAACTCTGCAGCGTGCCAACAAAGCATTTCAAGAAGGCCTCTTCCATTACAAGGCTTTGGAGATCTTGTCCAAATAACGGGGAGAATTACAAGATTATCTCAGTGGATGGAATAAATGGTAGGCTTTCAAATGGAAGGAAATCTAATGGGAGCATTATATCTCCAGATCAAGGGTCAGGTAAAGGTGGCCTGAGCCCCTCCGATTTGATGGGAGAGTGGAGCTCACCAGACTCGGAAAATCCTCACATGGCTAGAGGAATGAAAGGATGCATCGATTGGCCGCGTGGCGCACAGAAGAATAGTTTAAAGGCAAAGCTCTTAGAGGCAAGGATGGAGAGTCAGAAAGTTCAATTGCGTCATGTACTTAAACAGAAGATCTAAGTCTAGTGATGCATAACTTGTTAATTGATATTATTACTGATAAAGCCAGATCAAAAATAAGTGGTCTCATTTTGACATGGAAGAATGCTCTTTCTACTTTTTGTAAATGCTTAGGGGAGAATTTGCATCTTTAGCTTCTTCCGCTTTCATCTTAATGCTTTATTTTGCATTTATTCTAATGCATCTCTAGGATCTTGGAGCTTGTCACACTGGCCAAATGGATGCAGTCGAAATAACCCTACTGGCGTTCTCCTTTTCTGTTGCCTTTGAGCATGCAAGGAAATTTTTAGCCTTACCAATATTCCCGTTGTTACTTGGCCTTCATATGTATTATTATACTGTAATGTACTTATATGCATTGGTTGAACTTTGCATGTTCTCCCAGAAGACAAACCGTGCAATGTACCCTCAAGGCAAGGCAAGTAAGAGAATTATATAATTGCAATCTTAAATACATCTTTTCGCAATACGGTGATCCAAGGTGAGGTAATGCTTGTTACTCTGCATGATGCTTCAACTATCCCATTAAAGCATATATTATGCTAAGAAAAGGAACTAATTTTGAAGTGTTCCAACTTTTTGGGAATTGAGATATAATATTATTATATCTCTAACTCTTATTTAGTGTTTAATTATTATTAGTAATAAAAATATAATTAACTTGATGTTAATAACTAATTAAATTTTTGTTTAAAAATATTAGAAACTAAAATCATAAAACAAAAACTATAAACTATAACAAAACCAAACAACCCTTTGACTATTATTTTTTACACTATTTACTAACATAAATATTATTACAAAATTACAAATTGGTTAACAACGCATTTTTTAATCGTTTTCTTTTTATAAGAAAAGTGTATTTTCATGAATTAATTATTAAGTTTAAAAGGATAGGATGGAGTTCTTAAGAACAATTAGATATTAATAGCAGTTTTTCTGAATTTGTAGATTGCAAATATTGAAGAAAATTTGTAATAATTTAATCTATTAATATTTATATAAGCCATGATGTGAATTGAAGAACAAAAGTATATAGTAATATTAAAATTTTGATTGGAAAGTTGTATAGATAGTTTTGTTTGTACAAACTTTCTAGAAATGGTTCAAGAATTTCACAAAAAACGTTTTAAAATTTCATACGAAAATGGGGACAGATTTAGTAGCACATATCCATTAGTATAATCCATAGCTTGTGCATGTGTTACCTTAAAACTGGCAAGAAAGCATTTTAAACCACGAGGCCTGAAAGTGAAAAACATCACAATTATAGTTATAGCATTACAAATAGTGTTTTACAGGAATTCGAACCTTAGTGTATGTCAATCCCAGATAAACGGAAACAAGTTTGTTTTCCACAGTTTGCGTCAACTATATTCTTGGAAGTTGACATGGCCTGTGGCTTGAGCATGCTCAACAGCCTCCTGTCCGTTCGCATTAGAGTTAGAAAGAGCAAAAGTCACGTCAATATACTAATATTGACAAAGTGTTCATATATTAGCAATTTCATATGCACTCACCTTCTGACCAACTACACCGATTTGGCATACTCCACAACGCAAAGTGAAGTTAGCAGTATCAGTATATCTTCTCTTCCTGCAAGTAATAGCATAAAAAATTTATGTCTACAGCTCAGCTTATAAATATATAATACAGGTGCAACTCTTTCCATCTCCACACGTTCCAGCCATGTAGAAAATGTTCACTGAACTTTTACCATGTTAAGCAATGGCCGTGTCTAGACATGTATACATGCAAACCTAACAGACATTGTAAAAATGAAAGTGAATTCCTAACATGCACTGTAAGCCAGTGCATGGGGCGATTAAGATATATGCCAAAATGCAGAACATCTAATTAGCAAAACTAACTCAAAATATAGAGAAAAAATTTGAAGTTATGAAGAAACTTGGGCTTAGAATAACAAAATGCGTCATCCAAACACTCATTGACTTGTTGTAAAGAGTATCTTGATGAGTTCCCATGACCTACTGATGCTTCAAGAATTTTTTTGCACTGAGAAAAATACTGCAGAGTGATAAACTATTAAGTCTAAAGGAGGCACTGAACATTACCTTTGTTGACCTTTGACAAGATTAAGAGCAAGTCCCTCAACTGGCCCAATAGTCCTGTTCCTTTGTACAGCAAATATGGTCTGATCAAACTCCTCCGATGCTCCCTCAAATGGAGACATCTGGTCACAGGAATTAGCAGAATGAGCACGTCAACAAGTTGAATATCAATAAGACTGCAAATATACAGATAGGAGTGGAGCAGAGAAGATCTCTTGAAACTGAATAGAAAGAATATAACTGTTTGACAATTGTGATCAGAAGTTTCCTGCCTAATCAGCTCGAGGCATATGTTTCTAGCTAGTGTGCAGGTATCTATCTAGGCTATAGTTGCTAGTAAACCTTCCCCTTGTTTCTCTTCATCATTGCTCGGCACAACATTCCAATCAGAAGACCTCCCTCTTTTGGGAGACATCTAGGCATTCAGCATAATTTCCACTATCCTTTCATTTCAACAAGATACTTGACCAGAAGAAAATCAGAATAAGGCCAAAAAACAAAACAATAATAAAACAACTTACAGCCAAAGCATCATAGTGGAGCCCATCATAAATCAGCATGACTCTTTCAGAGTAATTCCTGTCCTGTTAAATGATAACCAGAGGAAGAGAATAGGTACTCATTATTGATCAAAGGTAGACTCAAATGTAAACAGAATTGATCAGCTTTGCTGACCTGGCCATACAAATCACATCGACCGGATTGGATATCATAAGCGGCAATTTCACGACCGTAATAAGCAGCTAATATGGAAAGCTCAATTGCACCTATATGAAAATTTAATAGGGAGCAAATCAGTGAAACAAATCTAGGTTCTTTGCTTTTGCTTGATTTGTAAAATAACAATGTGATGGATATTTTGCGAGAATATATTTTCATAGGTCTTAGATTGTTGGTATAATTTGTTGTTAGTCTTTATGAACGTGAATCATAAGAATTCTATATTGTATATATTCATAAGATTACAAGATGCAGGTTTATAGTTATACAGCCACCTAAATAATGAAAGAATCCTAGAAAATAAAGATTAATTGACAAAACTATACAAGAGCTATTCTAGGAAACTAAATTATAACTAGATCACCTAATCACGTAAATCTTTTATCACTCCCCCTCAAACTGGCTTGAAGATGCCTTCCATAGCTAGCTTGCTGACTAGAAATTCATACTAACCCTTTTATAGTCTTTTGGTGAGTATATTGGCTATGTGATCTATAGATGTTACATAAGGAACACAAGTTTACCCATTTTTGATTTTCACTTTGATAAAATGCTTGTAAACTTCAACATGGTTCACTCGATCATGCAAAACCAAGTTGTGAGCAATTGAGGTATCGACCCCTTTATTACAGTAGACCTTCATGGGAAGTGTCACTGGACTCTTCAGGTCTTCAAATAGTCTTTTTCTTTTTTTCACAATATCTCGCAAATTCCATAAGCAAGAGACCTGAACTCTGCCTCAACGCTGCTTCGAACCATTACATTATGTTTTTTGCTTCGCCATGTAACAAGATTTCCTCCAGTAAAGGTGTAGTAGCTCGAAGTTGATCATTTGTCAATGGTTCAACCAGCCCAGTCTACATCTATATAGACTTCTATTTGTAGGTTGGTATGTTTCTGAAACACGACCCTTTTTAAGAGCTCCTTTCAAGTATTTTAATATCCTATAAGCTGCATCAATATGCGCTTATCGACGGGTATGAGACAAGCAAATTAATTCTTCGATAGTCTCTGAAACTTCTCTGTGTTGGCCACATCTTCAGCTTTAGGATGATCAAGTTTTAGATTAGCATCAAGAGGAGTTTTAACATTTTTACAACCTAGGAAACTTGTTTATGTAAGAAGATCAAGAATATATTTCTTTGTTACATACAAACACCTTTTGATCTAGCAAACTCCATGCCAAGGAGATATTTTAATAATCCTAGATTCTTGATCTCAAAGTCTCGTGCCAATTTCTTTTTCAGTTATATTAGTCCTTCAACAGCTTCACCTGTCAAGACTATATCATCCACACAGACAAATAGGATGGATAACTTACTTTCCTTCAATCACTTATAGAACATTGTGTGATCAGCTTGGCTTTGTTGATAACCATAACTTTTCATTACGTTCCCAAAGTGTATGAAACATGCTTGCAGAGATTTTTTAAGTCTATTGAGTTTATTCTGACCGAACATCTTCTCAAATCCTGAAGGCAGGCTCATAAAGACTTCTTTTTCTAAATCTCCATCAAGAAAAGCATTTTTGCTACACAACTGGTATAGAGGCCAAATACAATTAAAAGGATAGTACTTGGATGGAGCTGATTTTGATAACTGGAGTGAAAGTTTCTTAATAATCAATGAAAAGGATAGTACTTATCTGGATTTGAATTAATACTACCAAAGCCTTAAGCTTCTTTATTCTTGGAATCTTCATCTTTAAAAAAGTAGATGCCATCTATCAATTTAGTACTGCCAATTGTCTTCCCAAGCTCAATTCTTGAAAAAACACAGTGGGGTATAAAAAATGTAAGATGACAATTAGAGGCCTAGATAATTTACTAACTGATAGCATATCACAACTAAGTTTAGGAACGTGTAGAACATTTTTTGAGGGATAAGTTTCGAGACATTTATCAAACCTTTTCCAGCTATAGCGGAATAAGAACTATCTCATATATGAATTTTATCATGACCAGAATTTACAATCCAAGAAGTAGAATAATTAGGTAAATGACAAGATAGTACCTTTGAAATACTACTTGCTTAAGCAATGGAAGTATTAGGAGTACTCAATGCTTGAGATGGATTTCAACAGCTTCAAGAGTTTATCAAAATGCTCTTTGTTCAAGGAAACTGAGTCTGTCTTATGTGCAGTAGGATGATTGAATCGGTCTTCATGAGAGCCCTTCAATTAATTGGTTTTCTGTGAATATTAAAGTCAGTCTCATATGTATGACAAGGTTTATTACAATAATCACACTGGACACGACTTTTATCATTAGGTTTCTCAACAGTGTTTTGAAACCCTCACCTTGACAACCAAGGCTGAATTTTCAATAAAATTACCAAGGCTCTTTATGTTGAAAAGACAACGACTCTCCTTATGATGTACCTCAAAGAAGACTTCTCCAAGTGATGGAAGGGGTTATCAGTGAATAATCCTATCTCTAACTTCATCAAACCCCACACTTAGATCAATAAGAAATTTAAAATATGGTTATCTTCAACAAACATTATCCCAAAGCTCCTCTGTTGTGTGATAGCACAAATAGTTGGAGCTTACGTACTCCTCCATTGAGTTTACCAACCACATTATCACCATCGAGTTCTCCGCATCGCATACTGGATAACTTGGATCACTCTTTTCAGATTCCTTATTGTCACTGATCCAATTTTGCCCCTACCACAGATATACATGTGCACAAATTGAGAACAACACAAATAATTCTCCGTTTAGTTTGATAGTGATGATCCGACTGGAGTGAGAATATGAGGTAGGAGCTTGAGTAGTAGTAGCGGATGTAGGCAAGCCTGCAGGGGTGTTTACAGGCTGTTCAGGAGGAATGGTTGTCTCAAAAATGTCTATGTTAGAAAGACAAAATAGGTAGAGGAAGATAAACTAGTTCAGGTCAGAGGCTAGTGCTTAGGTTTTTTTGCAAGTTTTTTGGCAACAAGGGTTAATAGGAATGAATTCCTGCTTTGATACCATATGAATGTGAATTGTAAGAATTCTACATTGTATATATTTGTAAGAGTACAAGTCGTACAAATTTGTAGTTATAAAACCACCTAAGTAAGGAATGAATCCTAGAAATAGGTTGACAATTATAAAGGAGTTATTCTAGGAAATTAAATTACAACCAAATCACCCTAATCACGTTGGTTATTTTCCATGTCCAACTATTGTCCTAGTTTTAAGGACGTAGGGATGACAGTCAAACCTTATTATCAACTCTTCTACAATTATGAATGAAAGCATACTGAGTTTTTCTACAAACAAAACCAAGGTATTGTTCTAGAGATCTTCAGGTCCAGTTATTATCCTAGTTTTGAGGAGGTAGTTAGTAACAGTCAAACCTTAAGTATCAACTCTTCTGCAATTATGAATGAAAGCAACTGAGTTTTTCTACAAACAAAACCAAGGTATTGTTCTAGAGATCTTCGGGATTCTCTATAATCCAAAAGCAGCACATATTGTATTCTAAAAAAATAGGCAGAAAAAGGAAGGAAGAAAAAAATCTAGGACCGCCAGAGTGTTTGCCTAAGCGGAGAAGACCTATGACTCAATTGTTTCTAAGGAAACATCACAAAAATAAATCACAGAGTTTTTCCTGAAACAAAAATCCTTGGTAGTAAGCTTGAGTTGTAATATGGACAATATAAAAATGTTTAACAATAGAGACAATTATGCTTTACTAATTTCAAATGCTAGTGCGGTTACATTCATAAGTAGCTTGATCCATTTTTATTTCATTTCATATATGTTTGAGGATCCATATATTCCTCAATTAAAAATGAAGGGATTTACAAGAAGAGTTTAATCTTTAGTTTCATCCCCTATATTAAACATATCGATTTCAAGAGTTATAGGCTTTACGCCTGATAGCCCATATCACCTAGGCTAGTTCCAAGCTATGTAAAAACAGAACTGTCACAAAGAGCAAAGTAGGGTTCCTCTCCTTTAGTCGAGTTAGCTTCGCTCATATTAAAACTCACTCAAAAAGGCAACCAACTTTCAATAATAGTTGGGGTTATTTTGATAAATACATTAAACCAACTCCAATCTTTTTACAGATATATAATTATAAGAATAACTGTTTGAGTCAGGAAGATAGAGTCACACATATGAGAAAGGGTCACAATTTTTTAGTAATGGGAATTCAAAGATTATTTATGCGAGCACATAACTATCCAATTTTATGAATTCTTCAAATGTAAGCCTTCTTCAAATGTAAGCCAAATTACATGGCTAATACATTTCAAGTAGATTAGATGCAAAATATATTGGCAGCACTTTTATGAGATAAGGATTAGTAGAAAGGTGGTTTTCAAGTGCTACAATAATGAAAATCCTCAACAAAAATAAGAATATATAACTAAAGTAACAAATACCCATTATCTTAAATAATATACAAGACAACATAAAATGCTGTCTTTAACATAACAGATGCTCCAAAGAAGTAATATAGGATTCAATTTATAAAATCATAGATGCATTAAACTTTATTATTCGCTCACCACACATGCATTATGCTCTTGCACTTTAGCTACTGCTTAGATAATAAACTCAAGTTCTGGTTACCACATTGTTATCAGTCATTACTCATTAGTTTCTATTTAATGAAGCACGCACTCAACAACAGGAGAAAATGAAGTGAACATACCTCCCCACTTTTCGGAGTCAAGAATCCAAGTGCAATATTCACTATTTGGTTTTCCAAGAAAAGCTTCATTATATTTTACTGGATCACTTGCCACATTTGCTGCTATTATCTTCAAACAACATTGGAAGCAAAAGAAGTCACGAAATGAGGCAGTAAAAGACAATTGGCAAGTGAACGCGGCAATTTAGGAGATAAATATACAAAATCCAGAAATTCATGTCTATAAATCAATCAATGCACTAATTCTTTATGTTTTCCCCTAAAATAATAAACAAGTTGCATAATGCAAAACTCTTAAGTGACATCATCTGCCATCAAAGCCAAAACTTGCAAAGCATTAACACTCACAAACTTCAAGAATAGTTTATTTCATCCCTACATTCAAACAGCACGAAAATCAGCACTATACACATAGGTACAGACTTTAACTACAAAAAGAAGAAACAATGAGACATATATAAGATCTTTGCAAGGCAAAGTTTAAGAAAGTTCGGGAAATTTGCTAGGCCAACATTGAGAAGAACAAAACTTAAAATATGAAAACACTACAAAAGTTATTTAAATTATCCATAGAAAGTTGCAAGGTAGTCCTGATCCATTTGTCTCAAATCTATTCCAGGGAAAATTTGTTCTTTTATGACATTCTCATACTCATGGGAGTGTATAATCATTGGGATCCTACTAAAAGTGGAAGATAGCAACATATACAAAGGCACTACAGAAACATCCAACCCATGTCTTTGTTATTTTATGTCTCGGTAGTGACACAAACCATGGGTATAGATGCATTTGTTCTCATTTAAATGACACAAGTGTTCATTCCCATTTAAAGTTTTGTATTAAAGAAACTAGTTCACATCCCAAAAGACTTCTTTTTTTAAGGAGAAACATTGTAATATCAGTCACTTCTTTGTAGTGAAAAAGCCCCCAACTTCTGTTAAACAATGTCAACCATATTGAAAATCTTCTTCACAGCTTAGGTCCACACTCATCATCAAACACTAGGGAATAGACCTTTTCTATTTGGCTGCCACTACATATGTATTTTTATGACCTTCCGATGCAACTTTTGCACAATCAATCACCATAAAAGTTACTCCACATACTTGCATTACAATAATTATCCTGTTATGGTAAGATATTTATATATAAACCCTCCAATCAACTAAATACGCATTCAAAAGTTATCATACATTAATCACTAAATGATCCAATTGCAAACAAAACATGCCATAAAGTAACTCTGCGTCATGCATAGATAAGAATTGACCGATCAATTAAATACATATTCAATCACTAAATAATCTGATTGCAAAAAAACACATGCCATAAAGTAACTCTTGCATCATGCATAGATAAGAATTGAAACATAACATGCCAAAAGTTGATCAATATCTGTTCTCGGAAAATGAGCAAAGCAGGTGCAATCTTAAACATGAGTAGATGAATTTAAATTGAATTCGTGCAATTAAATCTCGCAAAACGAGCACACAGAAGTTTAAGAATTGAAATATATATAGCACATTGGCAGAAAATCTAAAGTGATGGATGGCAACCTGTCTCAATTCTGGAGCTTTGTTCTTGTCATGGTCCATTACATACCTGCAAAGATTAGAAAAGGACAATCAATGATCAAGACTAAAAAGAACAAATGAATAACTATAGATTTTCTGCAATCTCAAAACATACCCCACGGCATTGAAAAGGCAACTGTTATCAGAGGGAATAATTCTTCTAACAATGATTTCCTCCATGTGTAAATATGCACCTGGGAACAATGACAGGAACCTTAGCTGTTCTGCAGTGTCGACATAAAATTAGAGCATAACGTTGCATGATTGATCACAAAACGATAAATTGCAGGCCAAATATTAATATACTATTGTAGTTGAATCCATGTACCAGAACCTAAATCCTAAAAAACATGCATCTAGAACTCACAAATTTGTCATGCATTATTTCCACGTATAGCTTAATCTTTTTGATCCTTTCGAATTAAGATTGTTTCTAACCATGCAGGTATTGCCAAAGTCCATAATTGAGCTAAGGCAAGACCAATAAAACAAAACATATAAAGGAATGGGTTAGCGCTATATTGAGCTAAACTTTTACGATAGGACTGCAGTTTATAAGTGAAAAGGAAAACCGCGACCGAGAACCAATATGGAACCTTATAATAAAGACCCCATAAACAAGCTCAACAACTCGCCCCCGAAAATAGCACACCGAAAGAATAAAAGAACCTAGCTAGTTGAGTTCCACAAGCAACACCAACCCAGAAGCAAAAAACAGCAAGGAAAAGCAGCGTTCCGAAGAAGAAAACAAATAAAGGACTTCAAAAACGCAGGAAACGAAGAAGATATAATAAACAAGAAGATAAAGAGCAAATCTTTAGATCTGAAAGCAGACCGCGAACAAGTTTTAAGGTAAAAAGACTAAAACAGAGTAAGACAAGAACGAAAGAAAAGGAGCCCAGATTCAGAAATATACAGATATAGGTGAAAGCAGGAACCTTTCTGAAATTGGGAAGGATAAGGAGGAGTTGGTGACGGTTAGAGAGAGAACCAGAAGGTTGGTTCCTTCAGATATCTGGCTAAAGAGAGATGGCAATGAAAAAAAGGAATAAATTAGAAAAGAAGTGTGAATATTATGCTTTAAAGAGGAAGCTATCGAATGAATCGATGTTATGTTCCAGCCGCGTGTGCCTCTTTCTGTAACTATACTTGTATGTGACAACTTTCCTTTTATCCTTTCAATTAAAATTTAAAAAAAAAGAGAGGTTAAATATTTAAATTTAAATATTTTGATACATTTTAAAAAAATAATATTTCATAAACCTTTAATTTAAATTTTCTATTAATCCTGTATTAAGGATATATTTAATATTTTGAAAATCCTTTTGTCATATGTGTATTAAAAAAGTAAAATTTATATCCTCTTTCCCCGCACCCATGTAAATGAGTTGCGTAAGTATTTACAGGATGTTTGAAATGGTATGAATTCAATTCAATTGCAGCATTGAATTCAATTCAAGTATTTGGAAATAGAAAAAAAAAGGATGGGTTCAATAACCCCATAATTCTTTATAAATTGAATTCACCTAAAAAAATATCAGAATTGAATTACAAACTAAGACTTCAATTCTTCTTTTGAACGTTGAAAATATCCTTTTAATAATACCCATCTAACTCTATCATATATCTCTTCACCTCAAGCAGCCCCTCCTACTAAGAAACGGAACAACAACGCCTTCACGAATCAGCACCTCCCACCATATCCAAGTTTTCCCTTTTCCTTGTTCATGGGTGAAAGAACTACTGCTTGTAGTTATCAACGCAAAAGAATTACTGCTTGTTCATGTACTTTTAAGCTTCCAAATTATAATAGATTTCTATTGTTTTCATAGCTCAGTCTAGCCTAATGTCATTTGCAACTAATTTTTTCTTTTCATTTTAATAATGAACTTTTTTTAATGATATTACTTATATTGAAATTGATGTTTATAACTTGCTCTATGTAAGTGTGAATGTTTATTATTTAATAAGATTATTTTTTAGTCAAGGGTAAAAATGTCATATGAAATAATTGAATTCATTTTGATTGTGTTTCAAATAGTGTAATTGAATTCAATTCTAATATTACTAGGTTTGTTCCAAACAGTATAAATTGAATTCAATTCAATCTCATTAATATCATTCAATTCGTTAATGAATTCAATTCGGAAGTTTCCAAACACTTTGTTAAGTTTGAAGGTAGGCCATTAGAACACACTTTTCAAACACTTTTGGTAGATTGTGGATTCTTTCTGCTTGACATAAGCCTTATATGATTGTATTATTTCATTTTAAAAAATAGAAGTAAAACTATCCATTAAGTCATTGAGTAATTATATGCCAAGCCTTGAGCAAGTAAGACTTGCAACTTTAATTTTTTTTCTTTTTGTATCTATATTTTCATTTTTAAAATAAACCTTTAAAATTTAGGTGAACATAAAATTGGACTTGAACTTAAAAGATAAGCTCAAATAACTTATTTAGTTGGACTTAGATTTATCTCAAAACTCAACCATAAATATGGTCAGATTTAGCCTTGATTTTGGACTCATAAAAAATCAACCATAAGAGTCCAAGATTTAGCCTTGATTTATAAAAATTAAATTCAGTCCATGCCAAGATGGTCCCTACTTTTCAACCCTCCTTTTTTTTTAACTATTATCTTAAAATCCTCAAAATAAAAGATTTGAATTATAAATACTCATTGGATAAGGTATTCCAAAGTTGATTAAATTAACAGTAGGATAAGAATTCTAATTAGTACTTACTATTTAGAATCTACACTTAATTATAATTTGACCTAAAGATAGAATAAGAATGTCTTTTATCTTCGGGAAAATGGTCAAATTGAACCATCATATTTTCATCAAAATCTAATTGAAACTCAAATGTTTCGACACATTAAAAAAGAACCTAATGTTCCACAAATGTTCAATTCAAACCCAACTTAAATTTTTTGTTAATTATCCATCACAAAATATATATTTAATATTTTTTGAGGTCCTTTTTCTCAAATGTATGTGTTATATGTCAAATGGGACTTAAAAATAAAAAAATTGTATTCTTTTATCTCCTCACTCTCCACCCTCTATAAACACATTTTTTTGACAATAACTAAAAAGTCAAGTATTCACTTCTCTCATATGGGTTTGTTATAGAACATGAAAACAGAATGTATAAATGTTGAAGTATATTTCACTTATATTATTCTAATGTTCACAATACAAATATATATAAAAGTAGGAAATACACTAGCATACAAACACTATAATAAGATAACAGATACGTATTCTAACTAAATCAGTAAATAGGAAAAAAATTAAACATAATGATCTAATCTTGGTTTGCATTCTAACTGCCTCAATACCCCCTCAAGCAAGAGGGTCCCGATACCATTTGAAGCTTGGAATGTAGCTACATAAACTATTGACTACTAAGAGGTTTTATTAATACGTCAGTAATTTGATTAAAATATGGTATAAATCGAACTACTATATGACCACGAGCCTCCTTTTTACATACAAAACTATAGTCCACCTTAATATGTTTTGTATATGCATGAAAATGGGATTAACAACTAAGAAAGTTGCACCAAGATTATCACACTAGAGTACAAGAGCTTGAGTATTAGAGACATGAAGCTTATGGAGCAAAGACAATAGCCAAAGAATTTCAGCAACAACACATGCAATAGCCTGATATTCTACTTCCGTGCTAGACCTTGAAACACCATTGTACTTTTTGTACCCCCAAGAGACCAAAATAGAGACCATTAAATGCAAAAACTAGTTATAGATTGATGATTGTCTAGGTAACCGATCCAATCAACGTCTAAAAAACTATAGATAGTTGAAAAGAAGACCTAGTTGAAGGGAACATCCCCTAGTGTGCAATCCCCTTAAGATAATGTAAAAGCTTTTTAACTGATGTCTAATGATCATGATGATGTTTTTGTATAAATTGACTTAACTTATTAACCACAAATGCAATTTTAGTTCATCTAATAGATAGATATTGAAGGCTACTAATGATACTATGGTACATCTTGGAATTAGAAATTGTAATCGAACCAAATGCATAATGTTGTTTGCTAGTGGTCATAGGAAGTTTTTGAGGCTTCGAATTAAGTAAGTAAGCCTTTTTAGGATGTACCAAATGTACCTCAATTGATTCAAAAATCATCCAGGAGGTCATCTATATGCTTATAGGCCTAAAAGAAATGCAAAGAACCTAAATCTCTTAGAGCAAAGTCTTAGCTAAGTTCATGGATTAATTGAAAAATAAATTTTTTGATGCTACCAATCACCAAAATATCATCTACGTACACCAAACAACTGTGAGATGTCCAGAATAATGGTGTATGAATAAGGAATCATTACTAACTACATAAAAGAATCCCAAACTCAACAACTTTGAGCTAAGCCAAATGAACCAAGCTCGTGGAGCATGTTTAAGGCCATAGCCTTGTGAGGTTAGCATACAACATTAAGGCAACAAGAATCAGCAAAACTTGAAGGTCTGGACATTTAGACTTCTTTTTACAACACACCATGTAAAAATGCATTTTTCACGTCAAACTGTTAAACATGTAAATTATTAGAAATAGCCAGAGATAGAACAATTTTAGTTGTGGTAGGTTTAACAATAAGGTTAAAAGTCTCCTAATAATCCAATCCTTCATGTTAATGAAAACCCTTTGCCACTAATCGAGCTTTGCATCTTTCAATGAAACCAGCAGATTTTCACTTAACTTTGAAAACCTAATTGCACTGATAAGATGCTATTTTAATATTTTAATTGGAATTATCCTTTTTTATTTTAACTATATTTTGGTGCTTAAATAAGAAATATTCATTTTTGTTTTGTTTTAGGAGATGAGAAGTGAAGATTGCATCAAATTAGAGCATTATTGGTCAAAATCCTAAATTTTGGAAAAAAAAAATGGACATATTGCCGCAGTGGATAAGGCAAGATCATGTTTAGTGCCATATTCACTTCAAGGGTTGGAATTCAATTAGGAAACTTATTTCCATTCTTATTATGTAGGGATTTGGATTGGTTTTAGATAGGGATATTTACAAGATAGAAGTAAACTAAGTTTTAAGTAGGCAAAGAAGACAAAAACACAACTACCACTTGCTTCATCATTCTCTTTTTGTTTTCTTAGTAGGTTTCTCTCAATATTTCCTCTTTTCTTCTATTTTTAGTTCTGTAACTAAAGCCATATGTGGCTAAATCCAATATTTTGATTCAAGAAGATTCAAAACTCTAGTTGTAACTTACTGAGATTTTGTTCTAAACTTATATTCATGTTTTAATTCAAGTATTTCTTGTTTTGTATTCTTACATTTCATGAATAATTCATATTGATTGATCTAATAAATTAATTTGATGTTGATTATTCTATAGCTATTCATGATTTAAAAGCTATGCATTTGCATATTTAAATTATGAGAAATAAGAAAACTAAATTAAATAGTTGCAATAATCTCAATTATTTAATTTAAGGTATAATCTTTTTCACTAAGGTTATTGTTATCGTCTAATTGATATGCAGAGATGACAATAGGGTTTGGACCTTGGGTCCAATTTTTTGAAAATTTCAGCCTAAGCCTAGCCTGGCCCAAGGCCTAACAAATAATAGCAAAACGATGTCATTTCAACATTTTAATTTAACAAAAATAATAATTTGGGCTAGGTTAAGTCAGACCCAGGCTAGGGATTGCTACCTTAGATCTAGTCGGGCTCAAGTTGACCCCCTGTAGCAAGGCTCAGACTGGGCTTAGGATTGTGGGCATTGCTATCCCTATCAACATGGAATGCTATCATACCAAATCAATTTATAGTAAGTTTTGGTTTGAATGCTAAATTTGAACCAATTAAACTAGGAAAATTTGAGACTTATTATGGTTA
>JAOTAX010000005.1:22873228-22887197 GCA_025629825.1 Erythroxylum guanchezii | reverse complement strand
TTTGTAATAAGTGAGGAAGTATGGGAATCTTTGTAAATGGGATTGATTAAATGCGGATATTTCTGTTTATATCAATTTGTGTCAATTGGAAATGATTGTATGTGTTTTGTGTATTGAAATGGGCCCCAACGGCCCAAAGTGGATTGGTTTGTAACTGAAAAGGGTTGTGAATGAAATGGGGCCCTAATTGACCATCGAAACTGTATTTATTGTAATGCATTGAAAACATTATTCTATCGACTTTTAGATTTATCTGGCCCACATGGGAAACGGACTTTTGCATATGTTAGTGTTTTAAAAAAAAATTTGTACCGACTTGTGATTGATTGAGTGCCCTAGCATGCCATCTTCGCAGACACGGGCTTGGATATCACCATCGATGTCGGGTTCGGGTCTTGCGGGAGTGGGATGCTACAATAATATATCAAGGAAGGCATACGATGACTTCAAAGGGAGGAATTGTGAGATTTTTTACGAAAGCTATGAGCAAAAGGCCAAAGTGTGAAATTGTTCACAAAATTATATCAAACATTTAATAGACTCATTTACGACCCATATAGAAAGCTTGATCAATATGTTAGAGGATATTTAAGTTACTTTAATGACTGACTCCGATTCATAAGAAAAAGTGATATGATAATCAAATCTGTCATCAATATATTTCCAAGGGTAAGAAAGAAGATACAGGTTGTATAATAGGAAGTAAGGCATCAAATGACCAAGATTAGTAGAAATTGAAAGTTTGAATTCATGCATTTTGTAGATAAGTTCCTTATTGACTTATAAGCAAGAACATACCAATGTAGACTTTAGGATTTAACATGCCTATTATATATGGATACACTTACTTGTACATCATGTTAGAGGGAGGATATTGATTCTTATATGAGCCAATACTAAAATCATGAATGTTATTTGAAGAGTTATTAATATATGAATGAACCTATTAATGGTCTAAAATTTTGGCTAAAGATTGAAAACATGTAGCCCATATTTGTCTATTGATCAAGAAGACTCTTGAAAGACCTAAAAATGCTAAAAGAAGGGATAAAGGTGAGCAACCATAAAATTCGAACACAATGATCAAGATAGGAGTACTTATAAAACATCAACATGGTCATGAAATTGGTCACAATAAAAAAAAATGTAAAATCAAAGATCAACCTTCAAGACAACCTAAAATTATTAAGGTGTTTTTGTACCTATTTTTAATTGCGTTCATTTCAATTGTTCTTTAAATATTTGACTGTTGATTAAAAAAATGTAAAGAAGTCCACCAAAACATCAAACACCTACATCCAGTATTGTTAGCAGTTCAATAAGAAGACCTAGATAATCAAGATCTGACCTTATATGAGGAGAAAGGAGTTAGTGAATATTCACTTTTATTTCCTAACTTTTATTAAAATTTTTAATATCATTGATATTTATGTTTATATAAGCAGTTCAAGCATATGAGGTAACATTTAGAGAAGTTAGTGAAAAAATTATTTTATGGTTTGTCAATTAATTACATTATTTGGTTATTTGTTATTTAATCCTAGGTAATAACATTGTGCTTTGTGTTTATGACATTTTATATTTTAGTGGAAGTCAATGTTAGGTACTCAAACTAACTCAAGCTTACCAAAATACAAATTTCAATAATAATGCACAAACAATAGCTCAAAACGTAAGGAGGTTCAAAATAAGGGCAAAACGATAAACTCCAAGAAAATCTCAAGTTATTTACTTCATGTTGAATATACTACACAATAAACTATGCGTTTATTATAATTTAAACACTATATATACTAGTGATTTGGTTGAGGATTTAAACATTGTGTTTATTATAATTTGAACATTGTGAATTTACTTCATTTTTAAGCCTTGCTAAATGTTTGTCTCAACTTTGGTACGAGAATTCAAGAATGTTCTACTAAATGAGGATTATGGGGTTGTTCTCTTCCCTTTCATTATATGTGCTTAATGTGTAGTTAGCTTTAGGATGGTTCATGTTCTTATAAAAATGCTTGTTTTCTTTGTTGTGTGTTTCTTATATATTATTAACAAAATAAGTGAATAATGAATGAGATAAGAAATTGTTAGGTAGGTAGGGCGTTAAGTGTTTGCATGAAAGAGGAAATTTTTAGGTATCTAAGAAGATGTCTTGCATGTCATACATAGTTAGAGCCTTTGCAATAATAAAAGCATATTTTTTAGGGTTTACTAAAAATATTAAACAACCACATAAATATGCTAATGAACCAACAAGAACTTTAGAAATTAAGAAATAAAAATTATTGTTGACTATGAATGTTCATAAAGGATTGCACATTCAAAAAATGCATAACTCATCTAAGAAATTCTCTACTATTGAATTGAATCATGAAAAGAATTCCAATGAATAAAGAAAGGAAATTTAGTGCAAACTAATTATGAAACATAAATGCTGACTAATCACCAATACAAATTAAAGATATGGATACAAACTAATAAGAGCATTATTTATTTATGAGTGTTTAATAGAGAGTGACAAATTGCTTCAATAACAATGTTTGTCAAATCCTTATAAAATATCTAAAAATGTGTTAATATTAGAGCCTAATATATATATAGTTACATGGAACATATAAAATATAAATATAAATATTGCACTTATATAAAAATTTAAAATTTTAATAAATTGATATATGAACTCACCTTTTGTGAGTAACAATGAATCTTATGGATAAGCCTCTTACCTAACGCATAGAAGATATCTGGCTAAATTTTTTATAGTTGCAAGCCTTAAACTTTTTTACTAAGATTATATACCTACAAGACACCTACAATTTAAATGTTTATGAATGATTTATATAATAATGACATCGTTAAAGCCAAAATTGAAACATTAATATTTCTATTAATGCATTGATAAAAACATTTGTTAGATTAATCTAACAATGACCCATGTCACTTATAGATTTGACTCCAGTGAATAGAGCCCAAGATTATGGTTATTGGGTTTGAAAGCCTGGATCTTAAATGGGTCCAAATCCCTTTCCCTCTCTCTTTTAAATAAACCAACATGATGGTTGGTTGAAGAATAAGTGTTAGAAAATTATCAAAGTTTCCGAATCATTAAAGAAACAAACAAAAGAACCAAAGAAGAGAGGGAATCGATACTTACAAAACTATCATGGATTCAGGAATGACAAAATAAATCGATCCATTAAATGTCCATACAATAAACATTTAATTTAGTAATTGGTATTGCACAAACAATAATTATTGTATACAACATAATATAGATAACAAGTAAGTGAGTAAAAACATATGACTGTAATTGAATTCACAAGTGTCATAATAATTTGAGCAAAATACTTGTATATATATTTACATGTCAGAGCGCTATGCTAACAATGACTTATCTATAAGGCCCATCTGTTCAACATGACCAATAAATATTGTATGGCCTAGCTTGAAAATAAAGTTCCTTATATGCATTAATTCCAAATCTATAAAAGAAGTTTTACTAAAAGATGTTCAAAATAGACTTTTGCTAGATGACAAGCTATTTTAGATATTTTTATTTGAATATTGAATTTATTAAAGGTGAAAAGCAAACTCTATCCATAATTTCTTAACTCAAGAGTTTTTCCAATCTTGAGAAAAACCAATGATAACCCCAAATTGATCTCTTCTATAATTCCCTACAAAGCTCCTTCAAAGATTAGCCTAAAGACCATTATGTACTTTTAAATAAATTAAATTTAAACAATAAGGTTAAATAGAGTATACTCCCGATTAGAAGATCAACATAAACAATTACTAAAAATATAAATATAATTAATTATTATAAGAAATTAAAACTAATCATATAGTATATAAGGTTATTAAGAAAATAATAAATTACTACATAAAAAATTAAAAGTTATTAGAATGTCTTTAACCTTAAAGATTTTACATATTCATTATTTCTAAAACAAAAAGTCTTTACAACAATTAGTGAAAACTTTAAACAAAGAATTAATTCTCTTAAAAGAAGAATACAACGAATTAATAGAATTCATCTACTTGTGAAAATAATTAGTTGCCAAATAAAATTTTACATTGCAAATTTATTTCTTGACATTCTCTAATGAGAATTTAAAATGAATTAAATAATTAATTTTTGTAGTCGTATGTTATTAATAATTATATATGTAAATAATAATAAAAAGACAAAAATAGAAAATTAAAAACAATATTTATTTATAAAAATACAAAGAAACTAAAATTAAAAATTGAACTAAATAAATCTTTATTAAATTTAAAGACGGCAATAAAAAGAACTGTAAACGACATTCTAACCAATCCCAGCACCATCTCTTGCATTCCTGGAGACCTGATTCACAGTTCACACATTGCTCAGCTCAGCAAATGTGTGAAAAGAGTCGTTCTGAAACGTTTATCTATCTTTTTTGGTTCGTCTCCCAGAAAGAAGATAAAGCAAACAACTAACTTAACATTTCATTATATGATTAAAACCAGCTTTGAGATGCCTGCAACATCTTACTTGGTAAATAAGATGGCAGAGTTATCAAATAATTGAATTGGTTTTGGAAGTTCATAATTCTGTCACAGTGATCAAGCTCAAGCAGTGTACCGGTTAATGTACTCCAATTTACATGTAATAATGATGTACTTGACATTACTCTACCCAGATGAAGAAGAATAAAGTCCTCCTATGGATGGATTGGCAGCAAACGCTGAAGTTGTGTACTACATTTTTCAAAACATGTTTAGTTTCCTTGGTGACGTCACAGGGAGCATTTTCAGGCATCGTGTTCGTTTCGTTATAGAAAACTTAACTTTCCTTATAAAACAAACGTATTTATTACATCATCAAAACCGCGTAAATCAACGGAGATCTGTTCTTACTTTGGTCTTAGCCTGTTATGGTCTAAACTTAGCTAACCCTTCTTGCAAGCATCCTACTTGTTGACTTCTTTACACCTAACGAATAAGCAAAGATAACAGACGGGAGGCGTGAGGTCCCTCTACCCTCCCCGCACGAGACGAATCATTTAAGCTAACTTTTTAACTTGTGGACTTTCAGTGTCTCATCATCCAATATGGTTTCTTCATAAGTATGGTGAATACACTGTTTAAAGTGATAAACAGTGTATTCTTTTGTAATTTTGAACTTTGAGTGCGCATATCCTTTCTTTCTTTTTTTATTGTTATCTATTTATCTTTCAGTGCTTGACTCGCGTTGTTAATTTTCAGAACACAAAATTTTGGACAGGATTGGTATCACCTGTTTTGGTTCTTCTTTTCTTATCTGGTGCGAGACCAGGAAAATCGAAGTGAAATACCCATTTTCTTATTCTCATCCCATCTGAGTCCAGCTGGTTGACCAAGTATCTTGTTTTGCTCGTCTGTTTTCTTCTTCCCCATACTATCCCTAAAAAGCCAACAAGCTCCAAAGCTAACAGCTTTGATCTACTTTTCTCTCAACAGCTCTCCAAGTTAGCATCTTTTTCTTATCTGATCAGATTCTGCCCATTTGGCTTCTCTGATTTATCCTTCAAAATACCTGCTTTCTGTGTGAGAATCTCTGATCCAGAAATAGGTGCATCTCACAAATATATTCATCCAGGTCTTTTGCTCGTTCGCTTTTCTTTTTCCTCCTTTCTATTCGTCTATTAAAGTTCTGGAATTCAAGTATCATCCCCTCCTTTTCTTTTTCTGATCTTCCTACCTGGGTCTCTTTTTTGCACAACTTGGAAGGTCGTGACAAACAATGGGTCATTGTTTTAGCAAAGAAAATGAATCTCAGGCTCAGAGGTATAATGGTCCTCGTGGGGTGAACTATAATCAAAAAGTTCAAGAACCTGCTGCTTACCAGTCGAAACCTCAACCTCAGCAACAAGGGCACCAATTACCTGCTCAACAACCAGTACAAGCCCCATGGAAACCAACTGTTCCAGTTCCCAGTCCTAAACCAGCAATTAAAGCAGACACAATTCTTGGAAAACCACATGAGGATGTCAAGTTGTTCTACACGATGGGGAAAGAACTGGGTAGGGGTCAATTTGGTGTAACTTATCTTTGTACCGAGAATTCAACTGGAAAACAATATGCTTGTAAGTCAATATCCAAGAGAAAGCTTGTGACCAAGAATGACAAGGAGGACATGAAGAGAGAAATCGCAATAATGCAGCATTTGAGTGGGCAGCCCAATATTGTTGAGTTTAAAGGTGCTTATGAGGACAAGCAATCCGTGCATCTTGTAATGGAGATTTGTGCTGGCGGTGAATTGTTTGATAGGATTATAGCCAAGGGGCATTACAGTGAGAAGGAAGCTGCGGAAATATGTAGGTCTATTGTGAACGTTGTTCATATATGCCACTTCATGGGGGTGATGCATAGGGATCTTAAGCCTGAGAACTTCTTGCTTTCCAGTAAAGAGCCAAATGCTCTTCTGAAGGCTACTGATTTTGGGCTCTCTGTGTTTATTGAAGAAGGTATTTTCTAGCTTGTAATTGCAGAATTGTTGCTTTCGATGCGCTTAAGAAATAGCATGATTAATAGACAATGCTCAATTTTGTGTTAGTATATGTTAGCGGTGTTTATATAATTGTGAATTTCGTTTGACATCTCTGTGATTTTAGGATTTTGGTTTTGCCACATTTAGATAATAAGATGGCCGTAATCCAGAGCCTAAAGAAGAATCTGTATTCCTTGGTGTATGCCATCGCCTTTTATATTGTGGAGTGCCTATTTCAGTCTACAACTAAAAATGGGTCTTATTTTATGAAGGGTAGATTAGTTAGAGAACTTGTATTTTGTATTAATAATTAAACGAGCTCTTATCATATCATTTTCGTCTTTAGTGCCACATAGGAAGGCATATCTACATGAATGATGCTGGATCTGCAAAGAATAGGAGAATTGGGCAAATATCTATTATTTACTATTCCAAGCGTAAACTAATTTCTATCCAGTTTCAGTTTTAAGTAGTGTAAGAAGCTGTGCTCTCCTTTATAGCTTGTGAAATCATTATGTTTGTGGCTGAATGGCCTGTTTTGGATTTTCGTATCAATGGCATGAGCATTTTATATTATACAAATGCATGCATGATTTCTTTCTTCAAAAGAAATTTCTGCCAAGGTTTCATTCAGTACTCTTATTGGATTCATCATTCCCATGCATTTTTTGTTAACCTTCTAGCATCTCAAATCACTTTCCCTTTTGTAGTAAATTGTGACATTGCCTTTCCAAATTTATTGGATTTGTTGTCAATAGATGTCAATATTCTTGCCCCTATATCTTACGTGGCATATGCTGCAGAACGATCAAATCCATCAATTACTTTGGATGATAAACCTAGAATATACTCTGCGCAGGGAAGGTATATCGGGATATCGTTGGAAGTGCGTACTATGTTGCTCCCGAAGTATTAAGGCGCAGATATGGAAAAGAAATCGATATATGGAGTGCAGGAGTTATACTGTATATTCTGCTTAGTGGTGTGCCTCCATTTTGGGCAGGTAAATGATAACCCCTAGCAGAAATTACTGCAACTTGCATGATATCCTTGCTCTAGTAAGTGACATCATGATTTGGAGCTTGACATAATTCTTTTTTTTAAATCAAATTTCCGAAGTTTGTGAATAAGTATGCTCATTGTTGATCCTTAAATCCATTGCAGAAACTGAAAAGGGTATATTTGATGCCATTTTACAAGGAGAGATAGACTTTCAAAGTCAACCATGGCCCACTATATCCAATGGTGCGAAGGACTTGGTTCGTAAAATGCTGACCCAGGACCCAAAGAAAAGGATTACTTCTGCTCAAGTCCTAGGTATTGATTTCCACAATCAATAGCTCTTTCCCCCTTTCCATATCGTTCTTCCTGTTGCTATCAAATTGTTTCTCAGTTTTTAAAATGGGTTACCTTTGAAAAAATCTAAGAATATTGTGATGTTTTTCCTTGTATTGCCATACTCTGATAATTGACATTGCTTTATAGAAAAGCTGGTTGATAATAATGATCCTTTCAAAATAAAATGGTAGTTCCTCTTTGTCAATACTTTTTCTGCAAAGTCAGGATAGTTTCTGGTTGAATACAGGACTTAAAGTGGTTCTAATAAAAGGTGAATTAAATTAGCTTGACTACTCTGGTATTTTAGCTTCAAGAACTTCTGACAGTTCAAAATTTTGTTGTTGTCTTAGAGCATCCATGGCTAAAGGAAGGTGGAGAGGCATCAGACAAGCCAATAGACAGTGCAGTCCTCTCCAGGATGAAGCAATTTAGAGCAATGAACAAGCTTAAGAAACTTGCACTTAAGGTAGGTCAGCAAATCGATTTAGCTGGATAGCTTCTGCTCTGAAAATCAGGGAGATAAAATCCATGTAAACGATGAAATGCATCCCAAAAAAAAGAAATTGTGATGAACACATTCAGTGGGTGGTTTACATTGGTGCACTAATTGTTCTGTAGGTCATTGCGGAAAATCTTTCTACTGAAGAAATTCAAGGGCTAAGGGCAATGTTTGCAAACATAGATACTGACAACAGTGGTACAATCACCTATGATGAACTTAAGAGTGGCTTGGCTCGACTTGGATCAAAGCTTACAGAAGCTGAAGTGAAGCAGCTTATGGAGGCTGTAAGATTTTCTCAACTCACACATTCACTGCAATAGTTGCTGAAACATTATCCAGAAAAACCTCACATTATATCCGTTTATCATTCAGGCTGATGTTGATGGAAATGGATCGATTGATTATATTGAATTCATCACTGCCACTATGCATAGACATAGGCTAGAAAGAGATGAGCATCTTTACAAAGCCTTTCAATTCTTCGACAAGGATAACAGCGGGTGAGTTTCATCAGAAGCCCTTTATGGAAAATGTTTTGTTTGTACTATTGTGATTGATCATTTAACATTTTTGTTAAATCTTAAGAAATGTAATTCTGTTTTGATTTTGTGGAGAGGTTCAAATTGAGGAAGTACATGTTTTAAATGTACCTGAGGCGGAAGCCAGTGGTAGGTATCAGCTCATTTGGACTTAATTTTGGGGAAATTTTGCAGGTTCATCACAAGAGATGAGCTAGAGACAGCCATGAAAGACTATGGGATGGGAGATGATGCAACAATTAGAGAGATAATCTCTGAAGTTGATACAGATAATGTAAGCTAATTATGGTGCTGTTGCTATAAGTTGCTTCGGCCCTCCTTTGTTTTTCTTTATCCTTAATTCATTTTGTGGTGGTGGTGCTAATTGTTTATGGGTTTACAGGATGGTAGGATCAACTATGAAGAATTCTGTACGATGATGAGGAGCGGAACCCAGCCACAGGCGAAGCTTTTCTAGATCTAAAATGAAACAGTTGATATGCACTTGGAAGACGGTAGATGGAGAGGAACTTACCGCCAAACCTGAAGCCGTTTTGTCATATGTTTCCAATATCTTCAACCGACCCTAATTACGACATTTTTTAGCCGGTAGTAAGCGTGAGCCCTGGTTTGTTTGGGATTTAGATTACGAGAGCTTTGCATGTCTGTTTTCTTCTTTGTGCTTCCAAACGACCTGCTTACTTTATTTTGTACCTTTTTTATGAGCAATGGAAAATATGCTTCTTCTAAGTTGTCTCAACAGAACAGACGCTGTATTGTCCATGAGAAGGTAGAATCAAGTAAAATTTTAGTAAGCCTGATTTGATTTCTATAATCATGACTTTGGAGACTCAAAACCATTTTCCCGAGTTTAAGGTTGACCTCAACTTCCCCACAAATCTCTAAAATTTGGACTTAACGAGGAAGCATCAAACCTTAACATTGTTGAGGCAAAACATTCAGAGACATCAAAATATTAATTTGCCAGCCAATTGGGATTTGCATCTTCTTCAAGCTTACCCTCCTGTAGGATCCTCATATCCAACTTCGCTGCTCAACAAATCGAGAAAGAATCAAGCGCCCAAGTGTAGAGAATCAAAACCTAAATCCAGAAAATTTGCAAAATGAAGCAATGAAATAAAGGATAGATATATATCATACGCTCGAAACTGCAACCAAACTTATTTAAAAACATCCATAGTTATTGCCATTGCTGATGGAACTTCCAGACTGCATTCCATTAAAATCATCATCTACTAACGAAAAGAATGGGATGAAAGGAAAGAAACAGAGTCAAATCCCAAAAAAGCAAAAAGCAACTAGATAGAGAACCAAACACTACTTTTATGCTGTTAAAATTTTGGTGGACGGCTAATACGGAATAACAAGCAATTTACTATTTCTTTTCTTCTTCTTCTTCTTATTGCCTTCTTTCTTTATCAATTCAAGCTCTAGTTCTTGCTTCTTGTCACACTATAATTTTAGTGTGCAATAGTTGTTAGAAATATATGGACTAATATAATCACAATATTAATTCCATATGCATAACATTAATTGAATTGCCTAATGTATGTTTAATAACCATAATGTGATGGTTACTAATTTACTAATTGCATTTGAGGTATATGGTAGTACCCTAATAACTATATGTTGGCACATTAAATTATAGTTCATAACATCTCTAAAATGACATAATTAACCTATTCTATCCTTTAGGTTAGAACATGTTGTAAGACATAACATATGGTGAGATTGTGTAAAATATATGGTGTGTAGGTGTGAGAAAGAACACTGGGTCTTCTACCATTAGCTCTTTATTGCACAAAGTGTTCTTGGTTGTTCTTACTTTTGATAGGTTGTGAAAGATAGAGAGGAACCATCAAGGTTCTATCCCAAGCATTGGAGGTATGTCATTTCCATCGTGTTTTTATGCCCTAAATAAAATGTTGATCTTGGTTGTGTGATGTTGATGAATGCATATGTTTCTTAGCAATTGGTATCAGTGCATGGTCATTTAATTTTAGGGCTCATTTTTTTGATATACCCGTTTTTTCAAATCGGTTTTTTAACAAAACAATGACTTCGAAATGTTGAGTTGAGGCTCAGAAAATGTTGTTGGTTGACGTTGTTGCCTCTTTCCTTTGTTTTGGATAAAAAATCACGATTTTTTGGGTGAGTTTTGTGAAAGGTTTTGTGTTTTCTTCCATGGTTGAAATGGGTTTGTTGTTTTTGGATTTTGAAGTACTTTTGGCTGAAATGGATATGAGAAATCTATAGAGCGATAAAATGGAAGAAAATGCCTTCAAAATTGTCGAAAATCGATGTTGAGGGAGGAAGATACAGTCAGGTCAACCCGCTGACCTAGATGGTAGGCGTCGTCCCAACTTGGGTCACCTGCTGGTAGACCCATAGATCCGTCTTCCTAATAACGTTTTTCTTTTTTATTTAAAAAAACTCTGCATATGGCGTGTGTATAGTCCTTTTTGGACCATTTTTCTTTTTTTGCTCCATTTTTTAATTCTAATTTTCCCATATGTTTATGCATAAGATTAATTAGTATTTTTTATTTGATAATTCTAATTGTTTTAATCTTATTATGGCATAAACATGATTATTTGTCAACAATAGTGCATGCTTATTTTTACCTGTCGTAGAATTGAGTATGTAAAACTATTTATGATGAGGAAATTTTTTAAAATATTGATGTATGTTTAAAATTTTGTATTTTCCTCTAAAATAACGTTAAGATCCATACAAATAATTAATTATCCTGCCAATAATTACTACTTAGTAGGATGCTCAATATGGTAAAGAAATTTTATTAAAATATTATGAACCGCACAATTTTCTATCCTTTCGATAGTATATTGATAATTTGGTTGTAATATTTAATAAATTGTTCTTTCCTGTAAATAAGTTCTATATTTGTATAAAAAAAACTCTAGCTTGAATGATATAAATAATTTTGGGAAAAAGAGCACGAATTGTATGATTTTGTTTTAACATGTATATCATAGTTATTGCTCTTGGTTCTCGTTTAACTTTAAGCAATCCCAGAGTCTGCTATCTTGACGTTGAATGGTATGAACCACAAACAGTGGGTTGAATCTCTCACAATGAATTTAACTGTCATGCGAATAGACTTGGTGGCTTTGAGAATTGATCCACAACCTGAACCCGTTGATGATGCTACAGAGAAGGAAAGGAAATCCTATGAGGAGTGGGAGTACTCTAACCAATGTTGTTTGATAATTATGAGGTATCACATGGATGAGTCCATTCGGGATAGTATTCCCGAGGTTGATAATGTAAATGATTTTCTCGCTGCCATTAAGAAGAAGTGCTTGAAGTTCTCAAAGAATGAGAAGAATGAATACTTAAACATGCTTCATCATACCATTTATGATGGTGTAAGTGACATTAGAGCTCACATCGACAAGCTTATGGGTTGTTACCATAAGCTTAAGGTTATGGATATTGACCTTAATGAGGATTACATGGTATGGTTTGTGATGGGGACTCTTCCTTCTAAATTTGATTCGATCAGATCAAGCTATAATGCTCAGAAAGAGCAATGGACTGTTGAGGAGATGACTGCTATTCTTGTCAAGGAAGAGGATAACATGAAAAAGGGAAAGGTAAGAAGCATTTCCATGATGATAAACCACAACATTTCTCAAAAGAGGAAGTTCACTTCTAATAGCTCAAGTGACCAAAAGCCTTTCAAGAGGAAAGTTGTTGGTCCTAAAGGAAGTGGACAGGCGGGCTTATCTTCTGTTAGTCAGAAGAATAAGTTTTTGAAAGGGAAGTGCAACTTTTGTCAGAATTCTGGATACAAGAAAGCTGATTGTCGAAAACTCAAAGCTCACTTAGGAAAGAAAGGTAGTTGTCTTGTGATGGTTTGTTTAGAGTCCAATGTTATTGATGTGCCTTAAATACTTGGTGGTTAGATACTGGAGCAATAATTCACGTTACGAATTCTTTGTAGAAATTGAAAAGTTGAAGAAGGCCGACTAGTTCTGAGCAACATGTGTACATAGGAGACGATACCAAAGTCAAAGTTGAATTTTTTGGGACAGTTGAACAATAGTTAAATATAGGACATCTTTTAGTGTTACATGATGTCACTTATTTACCCTCTACTAGAAGGAACTTGATTTTTGTATCCATTTTGGATAGACTAGGTTATAGTCTTCTTTTTGAAACTAGAAAACTAACTTTGTATCGTGACTCTCTTTTGGTAGGAAATGAAATTTTATGTGAAAATTTAACAAACTTGAATTGAATGATGTTGTTACTGTTGCTTCTTCCTCTTCTCTTAATATTATTGTTGGTTCCAAATGTATGAGGTTGGATTTGAGATCTTCAATGTTATGGCACAAACGTTTAGGCCATATTTCTAGAGATACATTGGAGGTTGGTAAAAGATGGTGTGCTTCAGCATCTTGATTTTTCAGATTTCATTTCCTGTGTTAATTGTATTAAAGGAAAGTTAACCACTAAGGTTCGAAAAAGCAAAACAAATAGGAGCTCAGAATTGTTAGAGTTGATTTATACTGATATATGTGGACCATTCATTCCACCTGCTATGGGTGGTTATAAATACTTCATTACTTTTATTGATGATTTTTTTAGGTATGGTCATATGGAGCTCATTCGTGAAAAATCTGAATTTTTGGAGGCATTTAAGATTTTCAAGACAAATGTTGAGCTTCAAAAAATCAAGGTAGTTAATTATGATAGAGGTGGAGAGTATTATGGGCATTATGATAAGAGTGGAAGGAATCTAGGGCCTTTTGCTAGATACTTGCAAGAATGTGGTATTGAAGCTAAATATACAATGTAGAAACACCTCAGCAAAATGGAATCACAGAATGGAATCGTTGAAAGAAGAAACCGCACACTTCTTAATATGTTGCAGTGTATGTTGATTCATTCTCGTTTGCTTGAATTTTTGTAGGGTGAGGTGTTGAAAACAACTGCTTATATCTTGAATCAAGTACCTAACAAGTCAGTCTTAAAGACTCCGTATGAGTTATGTGTAGGAAAATCCCGGGAGGTACATCACATGTACCAGGTGCGGAAAACAAAAATTTTTGTTACCGGGACCTTCCC